>CM066032.1:1633211544-1633667418 GCA_033557465.1 Ichthyophis bannanicus | reverse complement strand
CTGCAGATATGTCAGGAAAATCATGGCATATCCAGAGTGTTTTTCTTGTGTTCCTATGAGGAGAGTGTTCATCAGTGTGGTCATGAGGGTCTCAACTCCATCCGCAGAGGGCGGAATCCGTGTTGTTGTGGATCCAATATGTTGTTGAGATCAAGATGTTCCTGTAGCTGCTGCTGGACGATCTTCTCGATTATCTTGGCAGTGAAGGGTAGGCTTGCTATGGGTCTGTAAGATGCTGGGTCTAGTGGGTCTAAGTTTTGCTTTTTTAGTGATGGACGGATGATTGTGGTTTGAGGGCATCTGGCATGCGTCCTTGGGAGAAGGATTCCTGGACGATATGAGCTAGTGGTATGCTCAGTTCGTTTCTAGTTTTCTTTATCCAGTCGGTGGGACATGGGTCTAGCGGAGAGGTGGTGGTCTTGAGCATGCAATGGTGGTCGATATTTCATCTGGCGGGTTTCTTGTGAATGAGGTCCAGTCATTGTGTAGGTGAGGATGGAGGTCTGTTGTGGTTGTCTCTATTATTCAGCTGTGAGTTCAGTTGCGGGTTCTGTGGAAGTTGTAGCTGTTTGTATTGTCGGGCCAGTAGCTCTGGTGGGATCGTTGGTAGTTGGTCCGAGTTTTGGGGGGCTTTCGTCAGTTGTTTGACAATCCGAAAAAGTTCACGTGGTTCATTTATCGGAGGTGTTTATGAATTCTTCACTGTCGCGTAGATTCTTCTTTGGCCTTTTGTCGGTCTCTGTGGTGATAAGCCATTGGTTCACGCGTTAAATATTTTATTGTTGTGGTTTTCCGGTCTTTGGTCCTTTTCTTTTCCTCCATTTTCTTTCCAGTTCTCTGCAGTTTTGTTTTCGAGCCACGTTTCCGAAGATGCCCTGGGGGTTAACACATCTAGCTTGTTGTGCGAAGGAGGTTGTCTGGTAAAGGGCTTTGTTTGCTGATTGCTTCGGAGGCTGCCACGACCCGATCGTCGATATTCCAAGCCTGTGTCAGATGTAGTTCGTTGATGTTGCTGGAATGTGTTTTGGCCGTGTATGATTGGGTATGGAGCCCCAGGTTTGTGCTAAGAGAGTCTCTCCCATGTGTATAAAAGTTTTAAATCATTCTATCGTGCTTGGCTAGACCCGTTCGTCTTTGTTGTGTCGGGATTGTTGGTATCCGTCACTACGAACATGCGTGATAAGGTATGGCGTCAGTTTACCAGGGTATAGGTCGAAAATCTGTGGTTTTTGTTTCCTAGGGTCCGGTACGTTCGTTGGCGCTCAGGAATATGACGGATCTAGAGTGTCTGTGGCCTAGCGTTTTCATGGGTGGGTTCATGTACGATTTGGAACTAGGCCCATTGCAGTCCATGGGAAAGTTGTTGCTTGTTCATCTTGCAGTGATGGGAGTTGTTGAAGTCTCCTAGGATGATTTGTTCCTTTGTTGAACAGGTGCTTTTTCTGATGGTGAATTGCTAGTATATCCTCGGTAGGTTAGTGGTCCCACCGGTAGGGAGGCCCACGGCGACCGATTCGTACGCATTAGGCACATATTTTGGGAGGTTGTTATTCCGTGAAGGTGAGCGAGGGTCAGCTGCATTTTCGTGGATTCTGGATAAAAGGGATTCCTTGCCTTCGTGTGTCACAGGTTGGTTTTTTAGCGATGGATGGCTAGGACCCACTCTCCTTCGTGGTGTGGTTGGGGTGTTGGCGTTTCCCCCGTGCAGCAGCTGACTGTAGGGTATAGTCTTCTGGGTTAGTCTGATTCCCTTTAGTACCGTGTCAGTATCTGGCTAGCCAGCCGCTTTCTGTCATCCACATGAGGACCGGTCCCTTTATCTGCTTTGTGTGATAAGGTCTCGAAAGCATGTGGTCTTTTGTTTCTGACAGACTCGGGCCGTTGATAAGTGTGATGTGACGATGTGGTGTGGCTCGGTCGTGAGTGCGTTGGGGATCGTTCGGACTTGTGTGTGCTGCAGTGTTGGTGCGGAGGCCTGCCCTATTGTTTTGTATTTACTGGTGCCCCCCCCCGTGTGCGGGTTGTGCGGTGGGTCCCGCGTCTTCGGCCAAGGCAGGTCATTGCGTCCGCCCCTGTGGTCAATGAGAGGGGTAGAGGCGTTAGCCCCAGCGCTGGTAGAGGGTTAGGAGGGGGGTCAAGGTCCGGCTAGATGGGGGCGGCTAGGAAAAGGTGGCCATTAGTTTGAGTAAGTATGCTGGTATTTTGGGAGTATGTCGTTGGGATTTGTGGAGTTTGATACCTGTGTCGGGGTGGGGGGGCCCACGCCCTTTGGTCTTTGTTGCCTATCGTTGTTATCACGTCTGCTGCTTGTGGTAGGTCGCGGTGTTGCTTTAATATCCTGCGGAGCGTTGTTTGAGGGGTTCCTCTTTGGCACGGGTCTTCTGCCCCCTTTTGCTTACCGCATGAGATACGTGGATACCACAATATTGCCCCAACTATCCCCGGATTACTGATGGCAGTGACTCGTCCGCCTCGAACCTGGATTGTTCCGTGCCAGAACGGACCTATCCAGGTTTTCTAGTACTGAATATCTGTTTTCCAGTTTAAGCACACAGCAGCAGCCAGGTGCCTTAAAAACTGCTGATCATGGCACGCCTCGAAGTGATTGGCCTATCCCATCATGCTTTAAGAATTCGACTGTAGAACTACATAGAGCCCGCCCGCCCTCTACCCTCCTAAACATCACAGACACCATCTTAGGACGTCTCCCCCACATTTTTTTTTAAATAACAATTGGTAGTGTTCTAGAGTTAGAGTTCAGCTTTAATCTGCCATAGGTAAGATGTGAAAGTAGATTCAGCATATTCCATTTAGTATAGAAACATGGACGACGACCTAAAACGCATGAGAACAGTAAAGTAATTTTTTAGGTACACAGAAAATGTTCTTTGCACCAACACCACAAAAAAAAAAAAAGCACAGCACAGTCCTATAAATAAAACTGCGAATTGAAGTGTCTTTTCAGGCTTTAAACAAACTAAGCGACACCTCTCCCATTGCCTTGCTTGCCCTAATCCAGCTGCCCTTAATCCACAGTTGATCTGACTTCAGATATCTGGGAGTCACTCTCACCTCAAAATATCTTCCAATTCTCTTGTTTTTCGCCTGTGGAATCTGAGTTCTGCCCATAACCCCCCCTTGGAAAGCAAAAGGCCAAAATGCTCTCAACTTATATGGTACATCTTCGGCCTTTGGAAAACCCCATATTGAAAGGACGCTGTGCAGGTAGAATCATCCATTGTACCAAGACAAAATATCCTTCCACCAATTAGTGAGAAAGGCCATCAAAGCGTGACAAATCGGACCTTCCAGCATGAAACCATGGCCTGAGGGATAACTCTCGACCATAAAACAGTTAACACATGCGACCTCCAAAAAATGTGTGGTATTAATTTAAAATCTACAGTTACAGATGTAGAACTGGGCCTGGACAAGTTTTTTAATCCATGTGCACATTTCAAGAAACTAGATCCATTAAAGGTTTATGTCCAGGCCCATTTCTACTAGCAGTGATGTTCCCAGACCTTTTTTTTGCGTGGTGTGGATCCCTTAATCAACTCTATAAAGTTTAGAGACCCCCATCACGGTCTTTCCTGGATCCATCCCCCTCAAGCGGCCACGCCTGTGTTCCCACTAGCCCGTCTCTCCTCTCGTCATCTTACCCCTTGCCTTTTTCCACCAGCTCCTATCGGTCTCTTCTTCTCAACCCGTCTCCTTCATTCTGTTTCTTTCTCTCTCTCCAACGTCTCGCGAAGCCATCCCCGCCATTTTTCCCCCTCTCTTTCTAAGCCAGTTCTTCATACTAATCTACATCTTTCCCCGAAGCAATCCCTATCAGCCTCATTTTTCCTGTGAGTTGCAGAGCACCTGTAATGATCTCAACGGACACGACCCCCAGGTCCACGGCCCACTAATCTCCCTTGGGTAGACTGGCCCTGAGTACTAAACTAAACCTCTCAATGCATCTAGACATGTTTGCCAGCTTTTATGGCAACCTTGAGGGCCAAGTTTTGTTAATCATGACTAACTTTGGAAGCCCCAGATAACATTTCAAAGAAACTATGGAGACCGTAAATCCTGTAAACATTTCACCAAAGAGCCTTCCGATCTATGGTAAAAAGAGTTCCTCCAGCCTCATCTTCCAATAAACTGTTCCCCTTCCAAAAAGTCAAATTTCCCACCTCACCATCCCACCAATGCGGTGGTTGACAACTAAGCGTATATGTAAAAGAACATCATGTTTAACCACTTCACCGCCTGAAACTACAAAATGGCAATTACCACGTCAGGGTGACCTGAAACATCGGTTTCCAGTTTTAGAAACCGCTGCAGGCCCTGACCCGAAAAACTTGCAAAGGTTTAGCAGTCCCCATTTTCTTTTTTAAATGCTTGGCTATGGTACCTACAGTAAACATAACCTGGGACCCGATTTTCAAATAGGCCGTGACAATTCAAAAATGTTCCTGGGATTTAAATATCACCAGGGATAACCCAGCGCAATTGTCCAGAAGAGCTCTGTCCATTAATTATCGCGCTGAGCAGCGCTATTCAAATAAATGCCAAGCACTGTAACCGTATTAGCGGTTAAAATTTTCGGTTTACACTTATCGAGATTACAAACGTAGGGCAGATAGCCCGATCCTGTTGGTCCCCTGGTTAAGGGTTTGCTTGAAATATCACCCCCAGAATATATCAGCACAGATAGGACGAAAAAAAAATGTCCAGTAAGGAACTGGACAAAGATGAAAATAATCCAACCCTGTATTTAGATCCTTGTCACTAATTTAAGATTAGTGGTTTGATACTAATCAGCAACCGCTTCTGGACATTCAATCTGTATAGCCATTTACGACAGCGTAATTTGTTATCCTAAGAAATATGTCAGTGAAAAATCGCCCCCGGTCCAGATTACACAGGGACTATCCATGCTCTGCCCCTGGACTACCCCCGGCACTACTTCAGATAGTGCTGAGATAGCCAGACATGGAATAGTTTACGCAGCACTATCTGTATACTGCCGCTGGAAATTCCTCCTTCTCGCCCCATAAACTGCTACCAAATATCAACCCAATTTCTTTTAGAAGGAGCTACGATTAAAACAAGTATTTCCTGGGATGTTTCATTCTCCCAAATTTACGTAGTCCATATAGATTCTACGAAAAAGTACAGGCACATATTTCAGCCAAATCCCCTAAAGCACATTTGGTAAAGATAGTACATGAGAATCGGGGAATTGAAAAAGGCCGAAACTATAACCTAATGGGCTTTCCGTGAATTCCTCACGGCCAGTACAGCATTAACTGGGTTGGCTAGCCCCCATCCAGCAGCTAGAGTAGGGAATGAGGCATGACAGAGTCTTGAACTGTGTAGTTAGTAGGAGCTCCTCCCCACACCACAGACTCTACCATTGACCAAGCACCTCTTACACGCCCTAGAACAAAACTAGTTTTTAACTAGAATTTTCCTCCCCCACCACACTCCCAAGAGAGAGCACGCTAGAGAGGAATGGGGAGCACTCTCCCTCTCTCCATAAATTTAAAACTGTTTCCTTCCATAGTTGTACAAGGAATGAGAGACAGACCTGGAGAACAGGGCCATCTCTGTAGCCAAGCCTCTTCCCCCAGGAACACACCCTTTCTACGGAGATATAACCTTCCCTGTGTATTTAATCATACACCAGTGACTGAACCAAAAATGAATGAATTTTCTCTCTTAGCCCGGACACCGTGGCACTCCGAAAACAATGGGCAAAGTCTAGTATTGGCCGGGAGGGAAACTCAAGGAAAGACAATTAGCAGGTAAGGTCTAATTTTGCCTTCCTTATTATCCCTCCAGGCTAGTACAGCAATGAATGGGATGTATCAGAGCAGTATTTAAACATGGGCAGGTCCTGCGATTCCGGCCTGAAGCACAGAGCTGCCAAACTCTGCATCACCTGCTGCTTGTACGTCCAGCTGATATGCCTCGAAAAAGTGTGCCGTGATGAGCAATACACCGCCCTGCAATTCCCACCAAAGGAATCAGACAATGCTCTGTCAGGATGCAGTCTGACCATGAGGTGAATGAGCCCTTAACCCCAAGGATGGAACTTTCCCCTGGACACCATAGGCATTACCAATGGGTGATTGAAGCTTTGGAGGCCATTTCCCTCCTGCGGGGGCCCCCAAAAAACACACACCCGGCCGCCTTATGAAATGACTCCGTCTGCTTGAGATTGTCCTCCGTAGGACTCTATGGAGATCCCGTGTATGCAGCCGCCAGTCACTCTTAGAACTTCCAAGGATGGGAAGGCGGGCAGAGAAATGGACTGATTCAAATGAATGCGACACCACTTTAGACAAAAAAAGATGGCACGGGCCGCAGAACTACCTTCTCCTTGGAAAAGTGCAGAAAAGGTTTCAGACACAAGAGCCTTGAAGATCGGAGATTCTCCACACTGAGCAAAGTGCCACTAAGAAAACAGTCGTCAGGATGAGATCCTTCACCAAGGCCCCAAAAGAGGCTCAAATGGAGCCCCCACCATAGCCTCCAGCACCTAAGTCAAGTCCCCTGGTGGGACCACTGGTCACAAGGAGGACATACAAGCGTCACCACCATAAGAAATTGAAATACATCCCTGTGTGTTGCCAACGAGCACCCTTGCATGTGGCCCCAATAACAGACTAATGCCACAACCTGCACCTTCAGGGAGCTGAGAGCCCAAACCCTTTCAAGGCCAAATTGAAGGAACATCAGAATGTTGGACAGAGAATAGATGAAAGGGCATACACCCTTGTCCCACGCACCATCCTTCGAATACATGCCATACTCTGATGTAGGCCAGCGTAGGTGAACACTTCCTGGACCATAGCATGGTGGAAATGACCACCAAAGAGTAACCCCGTTGGCACAACTTAGCCCTCTCAAGAGCCAAGCCGTAAGCAAGAACCGATCCACTTGAGGCATCAGTACTGGGCCCTGCGTTAACAGATTGTCTCCAAGGCTGGCCAATCAGGAGGCGCTTGAGATCCGCATACCATGATCTCCAAGGTCAATCCAGCACAATTAGAATCACAGAACCCATGTGCTCTTCTATGCCACTGTAGCAGGCGATCATTGCGTCCCAGGGTGGAAAAGATGCAAAGGAGACCCTCTGCCAGCCAAGCTTGAACCAAGGTGTCGAGGCCCTCGGACATGTGCTCTCTGCATGCTGCTGAAGAACCGCACCACTTAGTGTTCAAGCAGAGTCACCATGAGATCCATGACCGGCTCTCCCCAATGCACTGTGATGTCGTGAAACACTGCTGAGTTGAGCTCACTTCATTTGACGGGTTTCTAACGCAATTCCAACTGCAGACAGTCCCGCCTGAACATTGTCCCTTATAGTGACATGGGGCCGATTCAAAGGGCATTCAATGTTCTTCCGTCCAAAGCAGGAACCCTTGCCTCTCCATCAACAGCGTAGCACTTCCGGTTGCCCTCCTGCTGTTGATGTAGACTACCAAGTGGTTGCATTGTCGGAGATCATCCCAAATGGCCATTCCCATCTATTAATCTCTGGAAACTCTGCCCACCAGAAAGACAGATCTCATCTCTAGTCCGACTATCAACCATGTGGCTTCCTCCATTGTCCAACCACCCTGTGCCACCTGAAAAACAATTAGTGTGTCGCCCCCAGCCCGGAAAGGCTGGCAATCCATGGTCACTAAGATCCGTTGTGGCTTACTCCAATGGCATGTCTGCCATCAAATGAGAATGGGCTCAGCTATTACCACTTCAAACTGGTTCTGACGCTGACTCTCCGAACACACCAACTTCAAGGATAATGGGTGCCTCTGCGGAGACCACCACAAGGGTATGGGGTCGCAGGTGAGGCAGGCACTCAACGGGACATGGTTGTGAGCTGAGGAGAAGCGTGCGTAATGGGGTATTATAGGATTGTCAGCCGAACCCCGCTCTCCAAAGGGATTATCAACAGTCCGCTTTAAGAGAGTCTGCAGTCCAGTGTTCCGAGCTGGGAAGGAGTGGCCTCACAGGAAGAGATTAAGAACCCATCAAGGCTACAAGAGGGAGAGAGGCCGTGGCGCAAGGTCCTTCCAAGACAAGCTTGTGCAAAAGTTCCTACCTCAGAACTCCTTAAGGGGCTGGAGGAAGGGCTGGGAGAACCAGCTTGTGGAGGTTTAACAAGCTGAAGCTGGAACTGAAGGAAAGCTGCTTTTGTTTTTTTCCTGAACTGCTGTCTGTGCAGGGTTGTGCTTTGTGGAGGTTTAACAAGCTGGGCCAGAATAAAACTCCCTAAACTTCTGTATGGCCTGTATTGTAATTGAAAAACCCCTTCCCACCGCACACCACACTAACACACAGCTGTTTCACATTCTGAAGGAAGGCTGGAAGCAGCAATGAAGGGGGCTATCTTGGAAGAGGAATTTACTAATGCCAAGACTGTGGATTGTTCTTGTGAGACAAGTCATTTTGTAATGAAGCCAATGGAAATCCACTGTCGGGGCATAGATGGCATGTGGCAAAATTCTGAATTTGGCAAAAGACTAGGAGACATGCAACAAAGCTACCAAAGTAGTACATTTAAGACTAATCAAAGAAAATATTTTTTCACTCAATACATAATCAAGGCCAGCGCAAAAACAGCATGCGGCAGCAGACTTACTCCTCTCCATCTCCCGATCAGCATTGGAGCAAGGGAGCAGGCAAGGTGAGCTCCTCCCCGTCCCCCACCACAATGCCAATCTTGCTGAAGATCAGGGCAGCACAAAAAACATAACATGGCAGCATACTTACTCCTCTCCGCCTTCCGATCAGCATCGGAGCAAGGGAGCAGGCAAGGAGATCTCCTCTCTGCTCCCCCCCCCCAAGACCAATCGGGCCAAAGATCAGGGCAGCACAAAAAAACAGCGTTTAGCAAAGCAACTTGCAAAGACAACTGAACTATGACTCTCCATCCTGCAATAAGTAGGTCTTAGAGTTGTATTATACATGTGTGTAGTGTTGTATTATACAAACAAACTACTTTGTCTGGTCAGTCAGTTTACCCCTGGTATACAAATGTTTTAACTAATCTGCATTATTACTGGGCCTTCCAGAGCCTTACCACAACTACTGGCTGCTGATAATAATTGGACAATCTGATTAGAAAGATATTCTATACTGTTATTGATTGTTGATAATACCTACAGCTATTTCCACAACTTCTTTTGATAACACAACTATTTACAATCTATACAACTCCTCATAATTCAAACTCCCATATTATGTGACCATATAATTTAGCTATGCTAACAATTGTCCTGACTTAAGATTGCAGAAGCCATATGTTACCTATACCTATACGCTAATCAGCCCACCCACACTCATACACCCCACTGTACATAAACACAACCAACACAAACACCACTGACACTGATTGTTTGCTGTGTACACCGCCTTGATTAAAGGATAAGGCAGGATAGAAATACCCTTTAAATAAATTAATTAAATTAAATACTTAGCATACAGACACTTACTGTATCCTTTACCAACATAACCAATTTACCTCTGCTGATAACAAACAACCATCATTGATATAGCCCTATAACATTCCAAAATTCACTATAAAATCAAACTAATATTATAGGAGGTGTGGAGGAATAGCCTAATACCCAGACGATCGAAGGGTTCAATTCCCACTGGCACTCCTTGTGACTTTGGGCAAGTCCCTTTACCCTCCATTGCCTTGGAAAAAAAGGCTGGCAATCTACTTCCGGTGATACATTGCCAAGAAAACCCAGAGGTAGCCGGGTCGCTATGAGTCAACACTGACTTGATGGCACTAAAAAAAAAAAATATATATATATATATATATATTATAGGAGCCATCTACCTTGACAATAGCTAGCCCCAGCTTCATATTAATCATGGATAACAATAAAATCCTACAAATAGTCACAGTACGAATTATAAGGTAGTCTCCAAGGCTGGTCGATCAGGAGGCACTTGAGATCCGCATACCAACGGTCTCCAATGTCAATCCGGCACAATTAGAATCACGGGACCTATGTGCTCCTCTATGCACTATAGCAGGTGATCATTGCTCAGGGTGGAAAGATACAAAGGAGACTCTCTGCCAGCCAAGCTTGGACCAAGGCATTGAGGCCCTCAAACATGTGCTCTCTGCATCTGCTGAAGAACCACACCAACTTAGTGTTCATCAGAGACGCCATGAGATCCATGACCAGCTCTACCCAATGCACTGTGAAATTAATATGCCATGGTCAGGCACACCCTATAACATCTATGCAGCAATATACCATACCAATTATACGCAGCTATAATAGGCTGGACCCTACATTGATTAGCTATAAAACACAATACCAGACAGCCCAATCTCAAATTAATTAATATCTCCACCCTGAATAATAATTCACCCTTCAAATCTCAGAACAATCCTAAACCAATAAATGCCGCCTATCTAACATTAGATCTATTAGGAACAAAATTCCCGCTATGATATATATTGTTAAGGATAACAATTCTGACATATTTTGTATTACAAAACTTGGCTTTATGACACAGATGCCGTACTAACCAATCAATTATACCTACATGGTTACAACCTATTCCACTGCAGGACAACAAACCGAAAAGGTGGAGTTCTTGTACTACTAAAAACAATAAACTTAATGCTTCAATGAGCACAGCCAAGAATACAGACGGAATGGATATACTACAAATAGAAAATAAAAACCTATCAATCTGCTTGCTATATAGACCACCAAACTCATCACCAGAGAGCCTAGTTTCCATACTAGAGAATGTATGCACTGTATCATCAAAGAAACCACTAGTACTCCTGGGTGACTTTAATCTCCCCTCCCTACCCAGTTCACATGCCACAAATTTTCTCAGCTCTACGGAAGATCTGGAATTCCAACAAATTATCCACATACCCACTCATAACAGAGGCAACACACTAGATCTAGTATTTATCCACGATTATATCACTCACCACCACCTTTATATACCCCTACAAACATTACAAGTCCCATGGTCAGACCACTACCTTATTGAATTCATACTACCACATATACCACCCACAGCCCCATAGCTTCAAAACAATTCTCAATCAAAATGATTCAGGGCTTTTAAAAAAAAGATAAATTTCCTTAATAAAATCATATCACAACTAGATTCCACTCTAACAGAACTAGACAATATAATCACAAACTGGAATACTGCCATACAGAATGCCGCATTGGCACCTAGATCATAATACAAAACAAATTTAAGATACTGAGAATAATGGTATACTCATGATCTCAGATAACTAAAACAAAAATTAAGTAGAATCAAACATAAATGGTGGAAAACAAAATCAGAACATGACAGAGTATCCTGTATAATAAACAATGCAAAAATCCTGTATAATAAACAATGCAAAAAAAGAATATTACACAAAGATCCTCACAAAATCCATCAACCGCCCAAGAGAGCTATTTGGTATTGTTAAATCTCTAACTCAGGTACCATCACCAGAAACAAACAACATACCTATAGACCTGCAAACCTTGGCAACTCATTACATGAATATACTTAATCAACCTGATACCCCACATAATGAACCATATTTTGATGACACCAATTCTACAAAATGGCACACATTTCATAGAGTTGACCTAAGACACATCAAGAACACAATATCAAAAATTAACACAACGACATCTAGCCTAGATCCCTGTCCAGTTAGTTGGCTAAAAGCTTCCCACTCTGAATTGGCGCCATTCATACTCAACATTGTCAACCAATCTCTTCACCTAGGAACAATGCCACCAGCCCTAAAACATGTTTCCATAGACCAATATTAAAAAATAAAAAGCTAGATAAACAAAACTCTAATTCATACAGACCAATATCCAGTCTCCCATTCATAGCTAAAATAATGGAAAAAAAATGTTCAGATACAACTCCAAGACTTTACTGACCAAAATTCCCCGCTAGATGAACATTGACATGGTTTTAGACCATATCATACTGTAGAGACCTTTCCGTTGGCTCTATTTGATAATCTCATTCAAGGAGAGGATAACTCAAGACAAGCCTTTGTGACTGTATTCTTGGACATAGCGTTGGCTTTTGATAACATCAGCATTCTAACAAGACTTCACCAGATAGACTTAAATGATAATGTCCTTAAATGGTTTCAATCCTATCTATCAGAACATACACAAGTACAAATACAACAACACACATAAAAACAGGAGAAGGGTATCCCTCAAGGATCCTCACTCTCCTCTTTACTATTTAATATATATTTACAACCAATCTGTGACATCTTTAGGAAGTTTAAACTAGGCTACCACAATTATGCGGATGACATAATGTGCTATCTACCAATAAACATTACGAATCCCAATTTTCATCAACTCACATGCTTCAACGAAGTAACAAATTGGCTGAAACTACATAACCTACACATGAATCTCAACAAAACGGAAATCCTATTCATAACAGAAACCAAACTTTTACCCCTCTACCTAAGCTAAAACTCATGGATACAGAAATAGAAGTAAAGCATGAAGTAAAATATTTAGGGGTTACCTTAGATCAAACTCTTACGATGTCTACCCATATAAAACAAATCTCAAGAGCCACCTTCTACAAGCTATGACTACTCCAACAGCTCAGACCATACCTGACTAACAATGACTTCCGATCTGTACAACAGGCTATGATCATTCCTCACCTTGACTTCTCAAACAGTATTCTACATGGTCTTCCTAAACAAACCCTCAACCATCTGCAAATGGCACAAAATGTAGCTGCACATATCATCTTTAGGATAAATAGCACAGAACACATTACACCAATTTTATATGAACTACATTGGTTACCTATAGTGAGCTGAATAAATATAAAATCCTCACAATCACCTTCAAACTCACAAGGGATACAGTTCCCTCATTTCTATCCTCACTGATCAACATCCCATCTTCTGAAAGAACCAGAAGAGGAATGCAATAAAAATACATCGATAGTCCCAACTAATTACCACAAAACAAGCCAATCGACAAGCAAACAGACCATTCACTCATTTCCCAGCTATTCTCTGGAATGACCTTCCAGACAAGCTAAGAGCCATCAATGACCTTAAAAACTTCCGAAAGGAATTAAAAACACATCTATTCATAGAATATTTTGGTAAACCAGAAAATAGGAACAAAATATTGCCAACTTAACAGCATACAGACAACAAATCCAGAACCCACTAACTCAACATTAACCACTAATACTGTCTGACACTAATCTCATGTACATACATCTTATGTAAATATGTTAACCGTAATATGGATTCTGTAAATAATCATGATCAAACTGTATATACCAAAAATTCAGCTCAATTCGCAAGTTTAATGTAAAAGTTTTGTTATGTTAACTGTAAACTGTTCTTGATCTCTGAAAGGGACAGTATATAAAAAAAAACACACAAATAAATAAATAAATAAGCTCTGAAATTCATTGCCATAGGATGTAGTAAAAGCTATTAATCCAACAGGGTTTAAAAAGGACTTGGAAAGGTTCCTGGATCTGCACGCCACCCCCTGCAAAAGCAGATCATCAGAAACAACCACACTTTTAAACCACACATCAAAAACAAGTGGGAAGATGTGGGCAGAACAAAATCAATGCAAAATACACACAAGCCAGGTAAATGCTGGAAAGCAATGAGCACAAATGCTCGAAGCTTAGCCAACAAAGTTCCGGACCTGGAAGCCCTAATGGTGGAAATTGATTTGGACATTGTGGACATTACAGAAACATGGTTTAATGAATCGCATGATTGAGATATAGCCATAGCTGGCTATAATCTATTCAGAAAAGACAGAGAAAATGGAAAAGGAGGAGGAGGAGCCTTGTATGTCAAACACAATATTAATATTGAGATCATGTACTCTGAATCTATTACAGAAAGTGATATGTATCTCACAACTTTGTGAATCTTATCTTATTTGTGAATGAAATTGCCCGTGGCGGTTTTAACGGGTCTCAGACTATGGGCTCCCAAAGCAATAAACTTGTACCTTTGGGATTAAAGCCCTTTTTTGCATCAATGACCCATACAGCTCACAGCCCCCTACGGGATAATGTTCAAATGATGTTAAGACGGGGGGCGGAGTCTGCCGCGGAGGAAGATGGCCGCTTAGTTTGAGGCTCCCTCTCGACACTGCAGAATCTGGAGCTAATTTAGGTGACGGGTGGCCCCTACAACTTCTGCCTTTCTCTGTCGGGGCTCGCTGAGACATGTCCGCTCTGAAACCGGCCAGATTGGACTTGTCGCAGATGTCGGGTCAAGCGAATAAACGGGCTAAGCAGGATCTTCCTTCCCCTCAAAAAATGGCGTCCGAAAAGCTCCCAACGGAAGGGTTACGGGAAATATTACAAGACCTGCGCACAGTCAAAGATATTATTACTACCAACTCTGGGACATTAGCACAAGTGCAAGAAGACCTGCAAGAGGTTAAAGAACGCTTAGGGGATCTGGCTAAGCGATTAGATGATGTTGAAGCCGAGGTGGACAGGCAATCTACTGTGATAGCACAGATAGGCCCGCTGGCGAAAAGGGTAACGGCTCTTGAAGCGCAAATTGAAGACCAGTCTAACCGGGCCAGGAGAAGCAATGTGCACATCATGGGAATCCCAGAAGGCCGGGAAGGGTCGGACCCTATCGTTACCTTGAGAAATTAATACCGGAGCTCTTGGAAACTACCTTTGAACGACCCCTGGAACTGGAAAGGGCCCACCGAGTTCCGTCGCATCCATCTTCCCATACCCAGCGACCTCGTCCGTTCGTTGTAAAAGTACTCCGTTACCAGCAAGTACTTCAGATTATGCAGGCGGCGAAGAGTCGGCAAAACTTGCAACTCGAGGGACAGAGGATCGCCTTCTTCCCGGACCTCAGCAAACCAACGGTTCAGCGTCGGAAGGAACTTTTGGCTTGCAGGCCTATGCTGCAGCAATTGCAAGCCCGTTTTGGACTCTTCTACCCCGCAATTATGCGGGTAACCCTCGACAACAGTACCAAAACCTTTTCGGATGGCCCAGCACTCCGCGCATACCTGCAAGAGCGTGTTCAGATGGAGGTGGGGTCTTGAAAGATAAAGAGACTTTGGGGTTACTATCTGCATAGTCATGTCCCTACTCTTAAGGTAGGATGTGGTTAAGGTGGGAGGGCAAGACTGTAAATGTTCTGTACCTTCTCAGCACATAAAATATAGACTTGAGTGGATATTTTTCTCTGGCTTAACATAAATGTCACTGCTTAGCCTTAGTTGTTATGCATGTAAAGCGGGCTTCTCCTTTACGTGTGAGCTGGAGCCCTGTTACCTTAGTACTGTTCACAGAATGTAGGTTTGTTGTATGGTGAGGGGGATGGTTGGGCCAAGGTGAGCGGTTGGGGCTTCGCTATGCAAGTTACAGTAGTTATTGGCACAGTACAGTCGGGTTGTATGTGTTTAGACTTCAGAAGCTTTGTTTTCTCATTCCCGGGGCAGCTGACCGCGAATGCCACCCTCCTGTGTTTCTCTAGGGCAAAATATGGCTGATTGCCATATTGAGGGTACTGTCCCTGAATGTTCAAGGTATCTCTAATCCTGTCAAGAGGAAGAAAATCCTAACCTATTGTAAACATCAAAAAGCGGACGTCATATCTACAGGAGACCCACCTCTCACTTGTCGAGTCTTACAAAGTGGCGGATGGGATCTATCAGAATATCCTATCAGCACCCGCCCTCAAAAAGAAGGGAGGGGTCATTGTGCTGTTTAAGAAAACCCTCCCTGTTGAAGTTCAAGAGACCAAAATTGACCCTGCCGGCCGGTGGGCCAAGATAATAGCACGCCTTAGAGGTGAAGTCTTTACTTTCATGACGATATATGGTCCCAATATTGACGATATGCAATTCTTCATCCAGGTTACTCAGGAATTATTAGACGCCGGGTCCTCACACATTATTCTAGGGGGAGACTTCAACCTTATACAAGACCCGCTACTTGACAGAACTCCCTATAAGTCACAGCATAAGCCTCAATCTTCTAATAAATTGTTGAATATGATGGAACTGCTTGGACTGATAGATCCCTGGAGACTCTTCTCTCCCAATGGCAAAGAGTATTCCTTCTACTCCCTGCCTCATAATTCGCAAACCCGAATTGACTACTTTCTCACTTCTAAGACGTTGCTGCCTAAGATTGCGGGCACTAGCATGCTACCCAGAACAGTTTCGGACCACTCAGCGGTCCTCCTGGACCTTGTTGTGGGCTCTGCTACAAAATCCCCAGGTGCGCTGGTTTTTTGAGAAACACTGGTTGGCAGAGGAGGATTTCCGCACTTCCATAAAGAAAGCTATCACAGAATACTTTGCTGTCAATCGGTATGGGGATACCCCAACGTGGGCCTGGTGGGAAGCCTTCAAAGCCAATATCCGTGGGTACATGACTGCATACAAGATTTGCATGCACAAGGCTGACGTGAGGAGAAGGGCGGAACTCGATGTGAAAATCCGGGCGGGCGAACGGCTCCTGGCCAAGTGGGCTGATCCGACAGTTCTCCTCCGACTGCAGAAGCTAAGGTTCCAATATAGCACTCTCTTATACGATGAAGTCAGTGAGTCCCTTAGAGCTCAACAGGGGCGATACTATCATGACAGCAACCGGGCGAGTACATTGCTTGCGAACACATTAAAAACTAAGCGTGCGGCGACCCGGATAGCAGGGCTGAAAGACTCCGCCGGTGCGCTAAAGGTGGCGGATGATGAGATCCTAGCGTTGTGTGAAGCATTCTACTCCAAGCTCTACCAATCGGAAGTTAAATGTGATGAGTCGGCTTTTCTAAACTTTGTCTCCTCCATAGACGGTCCCAAGCTCACGAGACAGCAGCAGCATCTCTTCGCAGCAACCATCATGGGCAAGGAGATTCGCACCGCTCTCAAACTACTAGATAAAGGGAAAGCTAGCGGTCCTGATGGGCTGCCAGTGGAATTTTATGAGGTCTTTTCGGAGCAGCTGATGCCAGAGTTAATGCTCTACTATAGCGGGGTAAAGGATGAATGCCCAGCAGTTGGTGCTCTGGTGGCTGCGACGATAGTCATACACCCTAAGCCAGGGAGAAACCCTCAAAAGGTGGAGAACTACAGACCTATATCATTGTTGAATGCCGATTATAAAATCTATGCTAAGATCCTGGCCAATCGGTTGTCCCATGTTATGGGGACACTAATTCATCCAGACCAATGCGGATTCATGTCCGGGAGATCCACTGTAGATAACGGGCGTCTGCTGACCCATGTTCTTCGGAAGGCGCAGCAGGAGGTTAGACCAATAGTGGGCCTTGCGCTAGACGCAGAAAAGGCATTTGATAGGGTCAAACTTTCCTACTTGTTTCAAGCCATGCGCTGGATGGGGGTGCCTGACAGCTTCCTGAAGAGTGTCCAACTGTTGTATACCAAGCCGGTAGCCCGGGTGGCGGCGAATAGTGCTATTTCACAAGAGTTCCAACTCACAAGGGGAACTAGGCAGGGGTGTCCCCTATCCCCCCTGTTGTTTAACTTAGCCTTGGAGCCTTTGATCCTTAAAATTCGGCAGCTGCCAAATATATCTGGAATACAGTTGGAAGGGTACCATTGTAAGGTATCGGCTTACGCTGACGATCTGTTGCTGTTCCTAGACATCAATTCAGTGGATACTACCTTGAAGACTATAGAGGAATACTCTAGCATCTCGGGCTATAAGCTGAATTTGGATAAGACTATAAATATACCTCTCACGTCCACAGTCTCGGTAGATGACCTTCGGCGATACTCGTTCCAGGTTGAAAAAACATCTTTCAAATACTTGGGGGTTACCTACGGCGTCACCTTGCCTGACACGGTCTCCCTCAACGTGGACCGTTGCAATGAGGTACTTCAAGAGAATGTGCACAAATGGTCGCCATTGAATCTAACCTGGTGGGGTAGATTAGAAACCATTAAAATGGTTATTGTCCCCAAGATAACTTATATCTTAAGTATGATCCCGGTGCTTTTTGACAGGAAATTCTACATCGATCTGGAGAGAAAGCTGTTGGCCTTCCTATGGGAGAAGAAAACTCCACGAATTGCGGCGTGGAAATTGAAGCTTCCTAAAAAGCAGGGCGAGGTGCACTTTCCAGATTTCTACTGGTACCATGTTGCGGCTCTGTTAAAGCAGGGCTCCTGGTGGGCAGAGGAGTCGAAGATCCAGGGAGCCCCCAGTTGGTTGCTAGTAGAGGAAGCAGCGAGTGAACCGCTCCCATTGTGGCTGCGCATTGGGGCTGCTGCGACACATGTTCAGATAGATAATGGGATCCTAAAAGCCACCCAGCAAGCCTTCAATCATGTTGTACCACTACTTGAGGGTGAGCAGACCTTAACAGATGCTACTCCAATTTGGCTCAATTCGCGCTTCAAAATAGGAGGGAACTGTATTGCATGGACCACTTGGATACGTCATGGTATTTTCCACTTGGGCCAGCTGATTTGCGGGCAGAAGTATAAATCTTTCCCAGAACTGCAACAGGAGTTCCAACTTCCATACAGATGTTTCTTTCAGTGGAGTCAGCTGCGCCATTGTTTGAGTAAAGCTGGAGTGACACCCCTACACCTCGATAGTGGACGACCACTCTACCTCCGGGTACAGGAACTCAGGCTAGGAACAAAGCTAATATCGAAGTTCGTGGAACTCATTCGGAATGCCGATGGCCGCAGCCCCAAAGGAGCTCAATTGGTATGGGAAACTGAGGTGGGGCCCCTTATGACCTCGGAAATGTGGACTTCCTTTTGGGGGCCTCAGATACGGATATCGAGAGCTGCCTCTCTCACACAGATGTTGTATTTCCTTGCGCATCGTGCGTATCTGACCCCGGTGAAGATTGCCAAGTGGCAAGTGCAGGAGGATGATCAATGCTGGTCTTGCGGTTCCGACGTGGGGACATTGGCGCATATGCTGTACTACTGTCCACATCTGACGATTTATTGGCAAAGGGTATGGCAGCGACTACAGCAGTTGTTTCGGATGAGCTCGCCATTAACATTCAAGATTGTCATTTATAAATCCTTGGCGGGCGTTCCAGACCTAGAAAAGAAGCACCATACTCTTTTCGACCTAATGCTGAGTCTGGCATTGAAGGCCATCTTAAGCCACTGGAAGACTTTCAACACTTTAAATGTGGAATATTGGTGGAACCTGGTCTGTTATCACCGTTCCTGTGAGACAGCATATGTGAAGCAGAATCCTGCCTCCGGTAACCTTCTGAAAAAGTGGGATTCCCTCATAATGAAATAGGCTCTATTTCACATAGTGGAACCTGATGCTAAGGAGATATGGCATTCACGGTCCTCCCCCCCCCCCCCCCTTCTCTTCCAGATGCTTCGGTTAAAATGAGAATTGTTGTCAACCTGTCTGTCTCAGCCAGTTTTGTTTTGGATGTACATTTTCGATTGTTATGATTGTTAAGTTTGGAAACTGATAAATAAAGCATTTAAAAAAAAACCAAATAATGTTAAGACTATGCTTAGCTTATCAGTGCTCGGTGTTAGGCTTTGTCCCCAACGCTATCAGCCGCGCTTCATCTGCGTTTCACCGGCAACGGTTTCATCAGGGGGTAGCCTCGACAATACTGAAACGAAAAGCAAATGTAAGTTTATTAAGTACTCACTTTCAAAAATGATTGTTGTATCTGAGAATATGTATCTCCGACAAGCCTAGAAAAATGTCTAGACATTGCTACAGTTGCTTATCACGCTAGAAACGAACTTCCCTCCACCAATATCAAAGCGATACTTGTGAGCACTGTAGCAAGTCCATGAATGGTAAGGACGCCGCGCATGCGGAACTGCTGTTTATACTGAGGTGCAGGTGCCCCTAATTGGATACCCGGGAAAATGACAAGCTGATTATAGACATTGTTCCCACTCTATTCTGTTATTCAGTCCTGGAGGGGACACCGAGTCTAATCTATAGATCCACCGTTGTTCTAGTTTTATTAGCATTTGTGCTCGTGATGCGTCTTGAACTCCCCACGGGATATGATCTATACAGAAACAGCGAAGTTCGTCAAAAGAATGTTGTAGTTCCAGGCAATGGTCAACCATCGGTGCTTCCCGGGTTTTACATTTAATTCTACTTTTGTGCTCATTTAACTTTATTTGTAAAGTTCTAATCGTCTTGCCCACATAAAGAAGGTTACAGGGGCACAAGATCCCATATACCACATATGTGGACTTACAGGTGGTTAAATGTCGCAAATGGTAAGTCTTGTCATGATACGTGAACGCTGTCAAATCTGCTGTAATATGACAAATATTGCATTGCCCGCATTTATGGTGGCCAGGCGTAACGTCTCCGACCTCTTGTGAAAGTGATGGTAATGCCGCGGGACTTAATATTTCTTTTAAGTTTCGGTGTCTTTGCCAGACACACCTAACTGTCTTGTCTTCCAAACCGGGATGCTAGCTAACACATTCGCATGACGTTTAATAATTTTCTTCAGTTGCAGTTAGGTGTGTCTGGCAAAGACACCGAAACTTAAAAGAAATATTAAGTCCCGCGGCATTACCATCACTTTCACAAGAGGTCGGAGACGTTACACCTGGCCACCATAAATACGGGCAATGCAATATTTGTCATATTACAGCAGATTTGACAGCGTTCACGTATCATGACAAGACTTACCATTTGCGACATTTAACCACCTGTAAGTCCACATATGTGGTATATGGGATCTTGTGCCCCTGCAACCTTCTTTATGTGGGCAAGACGATTAGAACTTTACAAATAAGGTTAAATGAGCACAAAAGTAGAATTAAATGTAAAACCCGGGAAGCACCGATGGTTGACCATTGCCTGGAGCTACAACATTCTTTTGACAAACTTCGGTGTTTCTGTATAGATCATATCCCGCGGGGAGTTCAAGACACATCACGAGCACAAATGCTAATAAAACTAGAACAACGGTGGATCTATAGATTAGACTCGGTGTCCCCTCGAGGACTGAATAACAGAATAGAGTGGGAACAATGTCTATAATCAGCTTGTCATTTTCCCGGGTATCCAATTAGGGGCACCTGCACCTCAGTATAAAGAGCAGTTCCGCATGCGCGGCGTCCTTACCATTCATGGACTTGCTACAGTGCTCACAAGTATTGCTTTGATATTGGTGGAGGGAAGTTCGTTTCTAGCGTGGTAAGCAACTGTAGCAATGTCTAGACATTTTTCTAGGCTTGTCGGAGATACATATTCTCAGATACAACAATCATTTTTGAAAGTGAGTACTTAATAAACTTACATTTGCTTTTCGTTTCAGTATTGTCGAGGCTACCCCCTGATGAAACCGTTGCCGGTGAACGCAGATGAAGCGCGGCTGATAGCGTTGGGGACAAAGCCTAACTCCAAGCACTGATAAGCTAAGCATAGTCTTAACATTATTTGAACATTATCCCCTAGGGGACTGTGAGCTGTATGGGTCATTGATGCAAAAAGGGCTTTAATCCCAAAGGTACAAGTTTATTGCTTTGGGAGCCCATAGTCTGAGACCCGTTAAAACCGCCACGGGCAATTTCATTCACAAATAAGATAAGATTCACAAAGTTGTGAGATACATATCACTTTCTGTAATAGATTCAGAGTACCTGATCTCAATATTGCTATATACTACTCTGAGAGAGAAGACCATTATTTAATTTGTGAAACACAATATTAAAGCTACTGAAATGCAGGGAACATGGGAAAAGAAGAAGCACTCTGGATTGCGTTGGAAAGAGGAGATGGCACTGTCATCCATACTGCTGTAGCCTACAGACCTCTGACTCAAATTGAAGAGATAGATAACGAATTGATTATAGACACTGCCAAGATAGCCACAAAGGGGGAAGCGATCATTTTGGGTGACTTTAATCTACCTGTTGTGGATTGGATTACGCCTTCTGCACATCTGGAAAGAATAAAAAAATATTGTACATGCTCTCCAAGATGCATTACTTAAACAAATGGTCATGGAACCAACCAGGGAAAGCTCAACGCTGGATTTAGTGCTCACCAATGGTGATAGCGTGTCGAATGTCTGCGTGAGTGCCCCTGTGAACAACAGTGATAATCACATGGTGTGGTTTGAGATAAAAGCCAAGGTACAGGCCAAACATAGCAAGCTCAAAGTCCTAAACTTCAAAAACACTGACGTAAATAAAATGGCCGAGTACCTAAAGGAGGAGATGACAGGGTGGAAGAAGATAAGGGAAGTGGAATTGCAATGGGCTAAACTAAAGGTGGCAATTAAAGGGGCAATAGATAAATATGTAACAAAAGTAAATAAAAACAAGAGGAGAAGGAAACCTATTTGGTTTTCCAAAGAAGTGGCTGCTCAAATAAAGGCAAAAAACACAGCTTTCGCAAAATGAAAAAGCTTGCAAACAGAAGAACACAGAAATGAATACAGGATCAAACTCAAAGAGTCAAAAAGAGAAATAAGGATAGCAAAATCAAAGGCAGAGGAAAAGATGGCTAAAGATGTTAAGTGTGGCGACAAAACTTTCTTCAGGTATATTCGGGAAAGGAAGACGATCAGAGGTGGAATTGCAGGACTCAGAAGTGCTGGGAAAGGACTCGTGGAAAGTGACATAGAAAAAGCAAAATTGCTAAACAAATACTTCTGCTCTGTTTTTACTAAAGAAAATCCTGGAGATGGACCAGTTGTGACTCCCAAATATAAAAATGGGAATGAAGTAGATACCACACCATTCGCAGAAGATGAGGTGTTGGAACAACTTGCTAAACTGAAAGTGGACAAAGCCATGGGACCGGATGGGATACATCCCAGGATACTGAAAGAGCTCAGAGAAGTTCTAGCAGGGCCATTAAAGGATGTATTCAACAGATCCTTGGATACAGGAGAAGTCTCTCAGGACAAAAGTGGTGACAGGGAAGAAGTGTCAAACTACAGACCCGTGAGCCTTACCTCGGTGGTGGGAAAAGTAATGGAGGTGCTCCTGAAAGAGCGAATAGTGAACTTTCTCAAAACCAACAGGCTGCAAGATCCGAAGCAACATGGTTTTACTGAAGGATGGTCTTGCCAAACAAATCTGCCTGAGTTCTTTGACTGGGTGACCAAGGAACTAGATCAGGGGCATGCGATGGATGTCATCTACCTGGATTTCAGCAAAGCCTTTGATACTGTTCCTCATAGGAGGCTTGTCAAACTCAGTAGCTTGGGGATGGGTCCCAAGATGGTAAACTGGATTAGAAATTGGTTGACTGACAGACGACAGAAGGTGATGGTACATGGAGCTCACTCGGATGAAAGGAAGTTGATTAGTGGGGTGCCCCAGGGTTCGGTCCTGGGCTCGGCGCTGTTCAATGTATTTGTGAGTGATATTGCTGAAGGACTGAATGGAAAAGTCTGTCTTTTTGCAGATGGCACAAAAATTTGCAACAGAGTGGACTCCCCCGAGGGAGTGGATAATATGAGGAAAGATCTACAAAAGCTGGAAGAATGGTCTAATGCTTGGCAATTACGATTTAATGCGAAGACGTGCAGTGTCATGCACTTAGGTAGCAGAAATCCAAGGGAAATGTACGTGATAGGGGGTGAGAGGTTGGTGTGCATGGTTCAGGAGAAAGACCTTGGTGTGATTATCTCTGATGATCTCAAGGTGGCAAAACAGTGCGACAAGGCGGTGGCAAAAGCCAGGAGGATGTTGGGCTGCATACAAAGAGGGATTACCAGCAGAAAGGAAGAGGTACTTATGCCACTGTACAAGTCACTGGTGAGGCCTCACTTGGAATACTGTGTTCAGTTTTGGAGACCATATCTTGCAAAAGATGTAAAAAGACTGGAAACTGTTGAGAGGAAGGTGACCAAAATGATTTGATGCCTGCGTAAGAAACCTTATGAGAAGAGACTTGAAGACCTAAATATGTACACTTTGGAGGAGAGGAGGGATAGGGGAGATATGATTCAGACCTTTAAATACTTAAAGAGGAATGATGAACAAACAAACCTCTTCCAAAGACGGGGAAGCTGCAAAACTAGAGGGCATAACATGAAGCTGCAAGGTGGAAAATTGAAAGGCAATGTCAGGAAATATTTTTTCACTGAAAGGGTGGTAGATGCTTGGAATGCTCTCCCGATGGAAGTGGTGGGGGCAAACATGGTGACGGAATTCAAAACAGCATGGGACAAGCACAGCGGATCCCTTTACAGCAACAGGATAAAAACAAAATAAACTGAGCCATCTAACTTCTCAACAAATAGGGGTGTCCTACATGGAGTGGTGGGTCCACCCCTAAACAAAGACATCGGGAGGGGTGGCCTGCACAGAGCGACAGGTGCACCTACTCTTGCCATATTGCTGGGCAGACTGGATGGACCATGCTGGTCTTTATCTGCCGTCATTTACTATGTTACTATGAGAAAAAGTTCATAAACCATTAAGTGGACTAGGAAAATTCACTGCTTATCCCTGGTATAAGCAGAATGGAATCTGTCTATCTTTTGGGATCCTGTCAGGTACTTATGAACTGGACTGGCCACTGTTGGAAACAGAATGGTTTGATGGACTAATGCTTAACCCAGGCTATCTGCAACTAGGCCCGGCTTAGTAGGCAGACCTCTTAACTCCTATTGTCTCAGGTACAAACTTTAGATTGTAAACCCTCGAGGATCAGAGCGATATCTGCTGTACCTAAGCATAAGTCACCTTGAACCACTACTGGAAAAGCATGAGCTAAATACAAAAATCCAATGAAATGTAATATTATATAACTACTACTTTTGTTATATAGTATTTTTGAAAGCTTGAAATGGAACAACCTAGAGCAGAGGTAAGCAAACTATGACTCTCATACTGCATCTGGTCCCAGGGAGCTATTTATATGGCCCCTGATATATGATTGGCTGCCACTTAGTACTGAATGTGACTATGAATGATCACTACACAGTTACTAGTTAAGATCCTGTCTTTCCAGTTCATGATACCGAGGGCAGGAGGTATACAGCTGGAAGTGACTATGGCTAAGGTGTGTCAGCCCCAGCACCCCAAACCTCGGGGGGGGGGGGGGGGCATTCATTTCCCCTTTCAATACTGATTGGGCCTCCAATGCCCCTGTCCAAAAATTACTCCTCCGCCATGATTTAGAGGTTTTAACAAAGGCCGCATGACATCATATTGCTTTACCAAGAGAGAAATAATTTGGGAGAACCATCAGGGGTTCCCATTACCTTCTCCCCCAAAAAGGTTGAACTCCCGGTCCAAGGGAGCACCCTTAACCTCTTGTAAACAGAAACATAAATATTACCTGAACTATCAAATGATTAGCATCCGTCAGCACTGGGATGTCAATCTGAATAATGTTGCTTTCAGGAATAATGTAGTTTATGACCTCAACACTGTTACTTTTCTCTTCCACAGTTCCATTATCATAAAAATCAATCCAGGAATTTGTTCTTGATTGTGTAACTGTTACTATGACAGTATTTCTTCTTTCTTCTTCTGTCAAAGGCTTATTTCCATTTCTCATAACCTTAAACTAAACAAAATAGCTAAGTGAGTGCTCATCCATTACTTTTAAGTACATTACAATATATACATAAATGTGTTCCATAACAGGCATTAAATACTACAAAATGGAGAAATATAAACAAATTCAGATGATTAACCCACATCCAGATAATTCCAATGCAGCACGGTAAATATGAAAAGGCACAGAGTTAAATTACAGCATTTGATGAAACTCAAACGACATAGATGTATGGAGACTGCAACATCTCAAACAAAAAATGAACACCTTTAAGAGGGTCTTTTGCTAAAGGGCGCTAAGGTACTGCACCTAACATGCCAACAGCTCCAAAACAAGCCGCATTATATGCAACACCACTGCATGGAAAGCATGTTCCTGCCAGTTAACATGGAACCCTGTGCCCTAACATGGCATACAAACAACGCAACTGCGCTTAACTCCACCTATTGAGGCGGTGTTACGTGAACCCGTGTTAACTGCAAGGGTCACAGCATACGTTGTTTTATCCCATGCTACCTGCAGTGCTCAACATGCCCATTCTCCGTCCCAATCCACCCCCTTACCAAACCAATATACCACTCACAGCACGGAAACTGGCACACACAGTCATAGCCCTGTGCTAGCTGTTAACGTGTGTCCCAGCATGCTTTCAGTGTGCATCAGAGCACACACTGACAGGTAGCACCCTTTAGTAAAAGGCCCCCTAAATCTCATACATATTCTGGAATAGATGTTTTTATATTACAAACAGGGTGAGCACCAATTAAAATTTTTGATCGAAACTGGTTGTGTGATTAAAATTTGTAATCATATGATTGATCACAGTCACAGAGAAAATAAATGGTGCCAGTTTACATTTATATACTATAACAAAAAGTACTCTGACTTAAATAGTGTAGTAGCCAATTACCTTTGGGAAACGACGGGTAAGACAGAATTATTTTATATGAACCAGAGAATTATGGATGAGCTTTTAGATATTTCACTCAAGCCTAGCTGGTTTGGAAACAGCCTTGGTAACCTAGTATATTTTAGCTCCTTACAAACAGATTTCTCAAACATTATTGATAAAAACATTCCCTGCACAGGCACTTTAATCTTCTTTTATCTTACGAGGTGTGACAAAAAAGAAATGAGACTGTGGCAGCCACGCCCATGACTCAATGCCAGTTGACTAACCGCTTATGTCACTGTGTTGTGCAACATCTCGCTACTATTCTGCTATAATATTTTTCATCTCTCTCACTCTGTTTTTCTTTTTCAGGTTTTTTTGTAGCACACTGCTCCATTGCTTTGTCACGCAACTGGAGGTGGCAGAAATATGGAGCAAAGAATCAACTTGAAATTTCTGGTTAAGTTGGAGAAGGGCCCAACTGAGTGTCTCCAACTTCTCCAAAAGGCTTATGAAGAAGATGCAATGTCAAGGCAGCAAGTCTTCGAGTGGCACAAATGCTTCAAGACGGCAAGGAGGTGAAGGATGACCCCAAGTCAGGACGGTCTTCCACGACAAAGACAGCTGAGAACATTGACAGAGTGAGCCAGCTGGTGCAGAATGATCGCAGATTGATGGTGTGGATGATAGCTGAGGAGTTCAGCCTGAACAGGGAGTCAGTGCGGACCATCTTAGTGCAGGAGCTGGGCATGCGGAAGATGTGCGCCAAGATTGTGCCCAAGCTTTTATCAGATGACCAGAAGGAGCACCGGGTCAATGTTTGTCGAGACTTGTTAGAGAAGATCGGAGAAGATCCAGAGTTCGTTGGCTGAGTCATCACAGGAGACGAGACTTGGATCTTCCAGTACAGCCCTGAAAGCAAGAGACAGAGCCTGCAGTGGAAGACTCAAATGTCACCCAGACCCAAGAAGACACGCATGTCCAAATCAAGGATCAAGGTCATGCTGATTGCATTCTTTGACCAGAAGGGAGTGGTCCATCATGCGTTTGTGCCTGAGGGTCAGACAGTCAACCAGCACTTCTACCAGCAGGACCTCAATTAACTCCATGACCAGGTTTGGCGCAGCAGGCGGGGCTCTGTGGAGAGACAAGTCATGGCTGCTCCACCACGACAATGCGCCCGCACACACCATGCTCAGTGTGAGGCAGTTCTTGGCCAACAAACAGATCAAAGCTCTCAACCACCCTCCTTATTCCCCAGATCTCGCACTGTGCGACTGATTTCTCTTCCCCAGGCTGAATACTGTGCTCAAAGGAACTCATTTCGCCTTTGTATAAGAGATCAAGGCCACTGTGACGAGGGGAGCTGAGGGACCTCAAGGAGGAGAACTTTACCAAGTGCTTCCATACATGGCAGAAGCAAATACAGAAGTGCATTAACTCTGGGGGGGTTTACTTAGAAGGGGCAATCCGTAATTTCTCTGTAGATTTTGTAATAAAACATTTTTTGGGACAGTCTTTTTTCTTTTTTGTCACACCTCGTATTCCCTTTCCTTCCCTGCTCAAGGAGCTCCAGGAGCCTAGAAATAGTGGCAGATTGTATTTTTATTGCAGAGGAAAATAAAATGGGAGGGGGAAGCATCACCTCATAATATCTGAATAAGCACTCCAAATGTTTTCTGAAATTTAAGTGCTTCCCTGCCCCCCTGAATTGGGATGGGGATTCTTATTAAAGAGAGCAGCGAGTGTACCCCTTCTCCCCCAGTCCAGTTCTATGCTAGCAAGATACACACTGTGCTGGAGGGTATGAGAGCAGCAGCACATCCACACCTTCACATTAGGGCTGATCTACTGATGTGCAGGTACCTACCATTGAGAAGTCTTAATATATGGTCATTTCTAGGTTAACAGCTAATGTGGAACAGATAAGGGCTGGGACTGGGGATGCACCTTACAGTCAACACGGAGGCAGTTATGTGTGTTAACTGTTAATGCAGTCCAAATAATGCCACCTGAAAAGGTGCCGCTAACTTTATCTGCCATTCAGCTAACACACGGTAAAGAATTTTGCTTTCTGTTAACTGAATGTCAAACTGCTGGCAACACCCCTGCCGATTAACATGGGAAGCTTTGAAGTTACCACTTCTTAATTTTGTCAACTGCAACATCTTCACACTTTAGTAAATACGCTTCTGTGCCTCTGTTCAACAGGATATCAATGTTTATATTGACTGGAATGACAATGTAGAAGTTGATGAGATGGCTTGGGATTGCCTAAAGGGTATGGTAAGAAGCAAATTTCTGATTTAGGCTGCAAAGGCACAGATTAGTACCAACAATATGTCTACCAGAAAATAAGAAAAGGGATCAGATATAAAGAAAGCTATGAATGATCTAGAAAAGCTAAATGGACATCAAGGGTGGAATCTGTAAAGCCGTATTCATGCTTTGGACATCTGAAAATGGACAGGGACAATTTAATAGCCAGCTCTGAGGACATCCATGTCTGAATGGGGGCTTGGTGGAGGCATGGCTGGGGCATTTCCAGGAGCCTAGACGTCACTGCCTGAACTCAGAATCTTCCTGCATGTCCGGAGTTGCATTTAAGGTTTTACCTGCTCCAGGCACAAACAAGTGTCTACAGAGGGTGTAGAGAAGATACAGTAACACTCTGGCATCCCTAGTACTCAGCACGATCTCAATAACAGCAGCAGTGGGATTTGAACCCTCACTTTCCTGTTCTTAACCCACAACTCTAACCATTAGGCTATCCTAAATGTCTGGGCTCTGAAATACAGTTCTGGGGATGTCTATACAGATGCCCCCGTAGACATCTCTATCAGACATATCCACGTTTGAGAAAACACATCTGCACCTGGACACGCCTACATTTTTTCAGACATTCTGGCTTAAACGATCCAGATTGTACTTGGACGTCCCTTTTAAAATTCCACTTTATTTATTTATTTAATTAATTATTTATTTAACTTTTCTTATATACCGCGCTATTACAATATCAGTGCGGTTTACAGTAAAACAATATATTACTATGTGGTCGGGCCACATAGAATTTACATTGAACAAGGGTTAGAAACTTGGATTCAACAGGGAATAAACATATCTACCACGTTATTTACAGCAATATATACAATATATATATACTTTAAAACAATTATATTTGAATGGTATTAACTAGGGGTGTGCAGGCCAAACATTTTAATTTCGTTCAGTTTCCCATGTCATTTGCAAATTTATTCATTTCTTTTTTTTTCCATTTTAATTTGGTTACTTCCTATCTATCATTAATAGTGCACACTATTGAGCAATAGTGCATGCTATGGGCAAGCAGCGTGCACTATTGAGTCATAGTATGCACTATGAAGCCACAGTGTGTCTTATTATGCAGTAGACTGCACCTTTCGCATATGCGCAAACTGTGTGCACTATTGAGACACAGTATGCACTACTAAGCCATAGTGTGCTGTGCTATGCAATAGTATGCACTATTTGCGTATGTGCAAACAGCATGCACTATTGCTCAACAGGATGCACTATGGTGTAAAAATATGCACAATGGCTCAATAGTGCGCTTTATTAATGACAGACAGGAAGTAATGAAAGTTCATTTTTTCTTCTATTTTCATTCAAAAATGATATAAAACAAAACAGGAAATATTGTTGACATTTCCCATTTTGTTTCAAATGAATGCACATCCCTATTAATAGAAAATCATTGCATTTTAGACAAAAATGATCTTCAGAACGAGTCTAGCAATATGTTAGCCCTGTAACTTAAAGCAAGAACTCATTATTCATTGGTGTTACATTGGCCACTCTTGAATCTCCAGGTACTATAGATGATTTTAATGATCATTTACAATTACTAATAGTAGGTCTGCAATTTCATTTGAGTTTTTTCAGGACCTTGAGATATATACTATCCGGTCCAGGTGATTTTCTACTTTTTATCAAATTGCTGTGTTACATCTTAAAGGTTTATTAAGATTTGTTTCCTTTTGTCTAATACATCAAATTTTAATATCATTTCTGGCATGGGTAACTTTCCTACATCTTCTTCAGTAAAGACCAAAGCAAAAAATTCATTCAGTCTCTCTACTATGGCCCTGTCCTCACTTTGTTATTATTATTATTATTATTTAACACTTAGAAAGCGCTACTAGGCATTCCCAGAGCTGTACAAACATAGAAATAAGTCCCTGCTTGAAAAGCTTACAATCCAGCAAATAGACAAACAATACAGCACAAGCAACAGCTAGAGGAAAGGGAAGAATCAGGAGTTGAAAGCAGCCACAACAAGGCTTTAGCATAGATTTGAATAGGGAGAGAGAAGAGGCTTGATGCAAGGATAAAGGAAGTTTGTTCCAGGCATAAGGAGTAGCAAGGTGAAACGAGCGAAGTCTGGAGTTAGGGAGGAAAAGGGTAAAGAGAGAATATGACCAGAGAAGGAGCGAAATTCACGAGAGGGGGGGGGTGTAAGGAGAGATGAGAGAAGAGAGGTAACGATGGGCAGGAGAATGAATACATCTGTAGTTAAAAGAAGAAGTCTATAATGGACACGGAAGCAGAAGGGGAGGCAATTTATTTGCCCCAATCCATCACTCAGCGCTCTGGAGATAGTGGGGGGAAGGAGGTGGTTTAGATAATTGCTGGGTAAGTGGGGAAGCCACCAGTCTACACAGCCATGCTGTTTGAACTTCCTAGCACTCCTCCCCCTCCCACATCTCTGCTTTCATTCTATTCTAATTTATCCTTCAAAATGTCCATATCTCTTCCAAATTCTTTCAGTTTTCCTACACATCTTCTTTAAGCATTTCAGATTCTCTGTACCATGGCCAGGGCTTAATTTGGGGGGAGGATCATCACCCATTTTAAAGGTGCAGACTCCTCCAATTTAGATTTTATAACATTAACTCTCATCCTTATTCTCCAATGGCTTAAGTTTCACAGAGTTCCAAAACTTTTTTCTATTTTGCCTCTTGTCTGAACTTTAACATCTTTGGTGTTTTCTCTTGCAAATGAGATATCACTACAAAGGGGATTAAATAATGGACTGACCAAATAACTGGTTTAGCTTTTCCATTATTATTGTCATGTTATTGGATTTTATGTTTCTAATAAATAAATAGGTCAATATTCAGACTCTGTGGCTGGCATTTTTTAAACACCATCTGCAGTGCTTACATAGAAAGAAGGAGACATTTAGCACCAGAATCTGATGGCGATGAATATCCAATTTCAGTGCTGAACATCAGTGCTGAACATCAGCGCTATCCAGCAATAGTCAGACGCTATCTAGACTGCAATTTGCATAAAGCTAGGACTGCTATTTTTGTGGCCTTACTTGATGTGATGTGTTATCTAGTTAGTGAACTGAATATCGACACTAACCAGATAACCCCAAGGAGTGCCCTCACTCCAGCCCAAGGACCATTGCACTATCCAGTCAAAGAAGCTATCCAGAGGCACTATCTACGTGGAAGGAATTTTATAAGGGCTGTCTAGATTAATGCACATTTCAACACACAAAATTCATGCCTATTTTATAAGGTAAAAGTAAGATATGGGTGTGTACTTTGTAAAATACGAGTGCAAGTGCCGAAAAACATGGTATGAGCACTTATGCCTGCTTAATAACAGGTGTGAATACATGTGCCTAGATTATTCAAGAATGAGCGTAAGTGATAGTATTTTATAACTTATGCATATAAATTTGTACTCTGCCTCTGCTTAGCCCACGTATTGCGCTGTGACATCCACAGTGACAGTACGCGCCATCTGTCCAGCGCATGTATTTTCAGAATAGTGACATTGCATGTGTAAGTTCTCTTATGTGTGCAAATCACTAAACTACTTTTTACATGCATGCACATTGGCTCACAGTCAGCTGGGCTCATGCGGTTAGCAAATACTGCCAACCACATAAATTCTACTGAATAATCGTCTCCATAGTATCTATATAGTTGATGACCCAAAGAATGTGTTTCTCCTTCATTTCTCAAATATACCTTAATACGTTCAGAGAACCGAAGAAATGAACCAATTCTTTACAACCATTATTTTCCAAATGATAGTTTAAATCCTTCGATAGCATAAGAGATTGGTAATGAAGAGAAAAATAAGCTAATTTCGCCATAGTCTTTAACCATCGGTGACTGATAAAGCAAAATGCAGTATGCTGATTTTCATCCATCAATATTAATAGAAAATGTAGAAAGTAGAAAATGTAGAGCCTGATATTCAAAGGCATTTTCAAGGTTTATAGACCTGTAAACCATGCAAAAGCCACTTAGAGGGATATTCTGCTGCATATCCACAATTAACTTCACTACATGCTTAGCAATGGGGCATGTCGTGGGCATTCTGGTGTGGCACCAGTTGCTAAGCGGGCAGCGGCGATATTGCACCACTGCCCGGTTAGCACCCACGGGTAAAAGATAGGTGCAGCAAACGTTGGCCTATCATTACCCGTGGGAACTAATTGGGCAATGGCTTAATATCCCCGTTGGTCGGTTAGCTTCTGCGGGCTTGTGGGCTGTGTAGCGACCCTGTAGCAGCGCAGAGCCATCCCAGAAGAATATCATGCTCTTAATGTCTAATTCCCTGTTCATTACCACTACAGTTCCTCCTGCTCTTTTCCCCTCATTAGAACAATGAAATCATATCAGGCATAGCTCCAGTAAAATTGGGCCTTCACCAAGTATACTGCCTCCTATCCCATGACTAGTTAATTTCCGCAAGTCTCTCATAAGGGACCTTGTCAAAGGCTTTCTGAAAATCCAGATCATTGGGGGTTCTGACCAAGTATGGCATAGCTTATCTTATAGTCTAATTGAAAGCTAAGTCTCTATAATAAATAATAAAAGCATAGTTGCTTACCTGTAACAGGGATTCTCCGTAACCAGCAGGGGTATACAGTCACACTCAATGGTGATGACCCCGGATTGAGTCTTGAGTGGGTCTCCCACAGCACAGAGAAGCTTTGTTGCTTCATTGAGCCTCTGTGCCTGCTTCGTGCCTGCTTCCTGCCTGATTGTGCCAAGAGAACAGTTCGTATCAGAGCAAAAAGAAACCGAAATAAAAAAATAGAGATGATGACCCCAGTCTGTATGATGGAGTTGACGAAAATGATGTTCTTGTTTTTTTTAGTTGAGGGAAAGACAGGCAGGAGTGTGTGAATGTATACCCCTACTGTTTACAGGGAGCCTCTGTTACAGTTAAGCAACTACACTTTCTCCAGATACAAGCAAAGGGATACAGTCACATTCAATGGTAAGTCCAGAGCTTGGGGCGGCCTGGTCAAGAACGTTCAGCTGTGTGAAATGTCTTTGGAAATCAGGGCAGCCCCAGACTTAGCTCAGGTGGAAGAGAAGAATAAAGTTGCAAACAGGTTCCAGAGGACAGCCTGATCAAAGGCAAAGTCCATCATGGATGAATGATCCAAGCTATAGTGTCTAGTGAAGGTGTGGATAGATGACTAGGTAGCTGCTTTGCAGATATCCTGGGTGAAGGAACAAGGACTTGCTTGTAACAGAAGGCAATGCAATCCACAATCCACAAGGAAATGGTCAGATTTGCTGCCAGTTGCCCAGGATTATTGGGATTGAAAATCAGGAACAATTGAGATGATTTGCGTAGAGGTTGGGTACGATATAGATAGTAGAACAGAGCTCTTCTGTAATCCAATGTATGTAATTTATGCACTGGAGAGGCTACAGAGGCTTTCAGAAAGAAGGCAGGGAGCACTATAGGTTGGCTGAAAGTCAGAGTCCACCTTCGGGAGCAACTTAGGATGAGTCCAAAAAGCAACCTTGTCATGGAAGAATTGTGTATATGGGTAATAATGCTCAAGAGCTTGGATGTCCCCTAGATAAATGGCCGAAGTATTGGCAATGAGGAAGACAGTTTTCCAGGAAGATATCTGAACGAAGAGGACAGGAGAGGTTCAAACGGTGGTTGCATCAGCTGAGACAAGACAACATTAAGGTCCCAGGCTGGTGTAGGCGGTCAGACGGGAGGACTGGTGTTCATGAGACCCCCCTCAAGAATCTGAAGACCACTGGATGGACCGAGATGGGCTTGCCATCGACAGGGTCATGCAAAGCGATGATAGCCAAAAGATAAAAACGTACTGAATTAGTCTGTAGGCCTGAACGAGACAGGTGAAAGAGATAAGACAAAAGCTGGTTCACTGAACAGTGAACTGGATCCTGTCCATGCGTTGCAGCCCAGTGAGCAAAATAGGTCCACCTGCACTGATAGGAATGCTGCATAAAGGGTCTGCAGGAAGCAGCGAGAACAGAAAGGACATCCAGTGGCCCTGAAGCCACCATGCTGTGAGGTATTAGGACTGGAGGTTGGGATGTAGAAGGTAGCCCTGATGCTGAGTCAGAAGGCCTGTCTGAGTTCACAGATGTGATGCGGTGTTATCTGGAATGGACACCCTAGTAGACGATTGGCCAGAGTTGCCCACTATCTGAGGTTATCGAGGAGAACAGTTAGCTGCAGGCCTTCGAGGGAAATCCTGACCTGGAGAAAATGGGAGTGTTGACACCAGTTCAGTCTGAGATGCCTCTGTAGAGAACGCATATGCAGCCTGGCGAGTGGGACTACCTGCACATACACTGCCATGTACCCCAGGAAACGTAGAAGCAGGTGGCATGCGGGTGCTGATTTTCGTGTCACCAGAGAAGTGCAGAGAGACTGCAAGGCTTGAACCCTCTGAACAAAAAGGCAGACCTTGGTTCGTCGAGTGTCTAAGTGCGCTCTGATGAAATTCAGAGATTGTTGAGGGACAGGCTCAGATTTCTCGGTACTGAAGACGAAGCAGAGGGACTGCAGGGTGATGGCAGTGTCCCAGACAGTTCAGGTTATGTTTTTGGCAGTACCCAAGATCAGTCAATCATCTGGCTAGGGGTAAATGCAGAGGCCCTGACGCTGCAGGTGGGCTGCGATTACTGCTAGACACTTGGTGAAGACACGAGGGACAGAGGAGAGCCCAAAAGGAAGAATTTTGTATTGATAGTGGCGGTCTAGGAAAGTGGAAGGGGTGGATGGGGATGTGGGTGTCAGCATCCTTGAGGTCTAGGGAAGATAGCCAATCGCCTTGGCTGAGCAAGGGAAGTATTGAGCTCAAAAAGTGCATCTTGAACTTTACCCGCTTGATGAAAAGATTAAGATGACAGAGGTCCAGATCAGCTGAAGACCGACAATCTTTTTGGGTATCCAGAAGAACCGGGAGTAAAATCCCTGATCTCTTTCAGGAAGAGATTCCATGTGAAAATGGACTTTGTACCCAAACTGAACAAGCGAGAACTCAGGAGTCTGTGGTGATGGACAGCCAGACTTCTGCAAAGTGCAGAATGTGACCCCCACCAGCAGATATCAAAAACCAGGGGAAGGTTTGAGAAGGGTAGTCTGTGGGAGCACCTGGGATTTCCTCTCCTAGGGGCAACCCTCTGGGGGTATGGTTGATATGCCTGGCCCTGAGCCCAAGAGGGGGGCTGCCAAAGGTAAGGCTGGTAGCGCTGTCTCAGGTAATACTGTTGAAAGTAATTTTATTGGAAAAGATAGTGATACAATGGCATGAATGGACAGTGAGAGAATTCACCTCCTCTGGCTGGGCAGCAAGTTCTTGGAGTGTGGAGGAATGGTCCTTGACCTCCGAGACCGCCTCCTGGACCTTGGAACCAAAGAGACTGTTCTCCCAGAAAGGGAGCATCGACTAAGCAATCGTGTAGGTCCTCATGCAGACCAGACACATGAAGCCAGACAGTGTGCCTGGCTGAAACAGCTGTAACCGTGAACTGGGCTACAGAGTCATAGATGCCATACGTAGCACAAATGATATGGTAAAGGGATTCATGCAAGTCCCCAGCCAGGGGAGCTGGATCCGCTGAGAGAGAAGTCATCCAGCTGTAGGAAAAGGTCATGAAGGTAGTGCGGCATATGGAGCTGATGAGCTACTATGTGCATAGAAAGAGTACTGCTCTGGTAGTAGTTTCACCCCATAGCATCCAAGGTCCATTTCTCCTTCCCTGGAGGCATCTGGGAAGGCGCGGCTTCTTAGAGGATTTTTTAGGCTGCCTCAGATACAACAGACTGATGGGGAAGCTGAGTTTGATGGAAACCCGGAGCAGGCAAATATGGTCTATGCGGCGGGATGCAACACTGCCAGGAAAAGAGGGCTGCAGATGGAGGATTGTAAATCCTCAAGGACCTGAGGCCCATGAAATGCAAGGACCTCCTTAGGAGTACTGCAAGCCTTTAGAATGGTTTGAAACTCCCGCTTGATTGTCAGAGACTGCGAGGCACTGAGGTCCAAAGTGCAGGAGAGTTTCTGAAGGAACTTTGGATATGAAAAGTCCTCGGATCACCCTGGAATTCCTGTTTCAGGGGAAAAGGAAAAAGGGTGGCCCACATAGGATTCACATGGCTCCCAAGAATAGGGAAGGAATAAGCGAATGACCTTGTCAAGGAGCGGAGGCTTGCGCCAGTCAATAAGCGATGGAGATCCCATGACCTCCTGGCCGGGGATCCAAGGGTGCACTGGGCCACGCTTCAAGCTCCTGAGGAGAGATCTGCAGAAAAGCAGACTATCCTGGAGAAAAACTTCTGGAGCAGAGAAAGAAAGGTTGATTGAAGAGCCTATAACGCCCCCTGCCCCTAAAGTGGGGAGGACTGTCAGGCGTGGAGGGCAAGGGTTTGTGCTCTGTAAGGTGCTTACCCGACAGTGCTGGTGGAAAAAGCTGATGCATATGCTTAACTTTAGCTTTTTTTTTCCAGACAGAGGCATATCCACAGAGTTGCTGAGGAGGAAGCTAACATATTGGGAGTCAATTTAGGAGGAGAAGGTGTACTATCTGACGGCAGGGATAGCCAAGAGGGCGTACCAGATTGCTCAGCCGAGATCAGACGTGTCCAATGTCAATGTTGCAGCTGCATTCACAGACCCCTCCAACTGAGGTTGTGCTTGGCCCAGTGGGGGAAGGGAGAAAGATGAGTATGACATCAGAGCTGGCCCCAAGGAGGAGTAAGCAGAGCCTGTCCAAGCTCTTTTAAAATGAGGAAAGATGGCCCCGCAGAGGCCCAAAACCGAACCTGGTCTAGCTCTTGTAAAGTGAGAGAGAGCTGGCCCCACATAGGTGCTAACTCGGAGCAAGGCCTGGCTCTAAAATAGTTGAAAATCAGCCCCCTGTGACTGAAATTGCTCTTTTTTTCTGTCAGTGGACAAGATCACAGCTCAAAAAGCACTGTACTCAGACCAAGCAAGGGAGCAGGCAAAAACAGGTAAAAATTAAGTTAAAAATGAAAATAGAGGGAGACCCGGGCAGGCTTCTGCACGGTGAAAGAAAAAAATGATTCTCTCAGCACAAGCAGGCGGGAAGCAGGCATACATGCTCTGTGAAGCAACAAAGCTTCTCTAAGCTGTGGGAGATCCGCTTAAGGCTTAGTCCGGGGACTTCACCATTAAGTGTGACTGTATCCTACTGCTTGTCTCCAGTGAAATAATATATACAACAGATCACAGAAAAAGGAAGACAAGCATCAATATTCAGAAAAGCTTAGAGAAGCTAGGAAAGTAGTCAGGAAAGCAAAGATACAAATCAAAGAAAAAAAATAGCCAATGCAGTAAAATGGAGGAACAAAACATTTTTTCAGATATGTTAGTGAGAGGAAGAAGTGCAAAAGTGGCACTGTCAGACTGAAGGGTGAAGGGAAAGAATATATAGTACATAAGAACATAAGATCATAAGATATGCCATACTGGGTCAGACCAAGGTCTATCAAACCCAATATCCTGTTTCCAACAGTGGCCAATCCAGGTCACAAGTACCTAGCCATTTCCCAAAAAGACACAGAGGTTCTACAATACTTATATTGGGGCAAGCAGTAGATTTCCCAGGTCCTTTTTACTAATAGTTTATGGACCTTTCCTCCAGGAACTTGTCCAAATCTTTTTTAAATCCAGCTACACTAACAGCTTTTACTACATCTTTTGGTAGCTAATTCCAGAGTTTGATTACACGTTGAGCGGAAAAAATATTTTCTCTTATTAGTCAAATAGGCTACACTGTCGCTTCATTGCATGTCCCCTTTTCTTTCTACTTTTTTATGCCACAAAGAATCAATCTACTTTTACCCGTTCTACTACATTCATTTATAGGCCTCTATCATATCACACCTCAGCTGTCTCTTTTCCAGGTTGAAAAGCCCTAACCTTTTAAGCTTCTCCTTATAGGGGGTATCCTTTCATCCCCTTTACCATTTTGGTGGCTCTTCACTGTACCTTTTCTAATTCCGCCTATATCCTTTTTAAGATACGGCGACCAGAACTGTACACAATATTCAAGGTGCAGTTGCACCATGGAATGATACAAAGGCATTATACTATCCTTTGTTTTATTCTCCATTCCTTTCATTATGACTTCTAGCATTCTATTTGCCTTCTTTGCTGCTGCTGCACACGATGACACGATGACAAAATCTTTTTCCTGGGTAGTGGATCCTAATGTGGAACCTTGCATCGTGTAACAATAGTTTGGGTTGTTCTTTCCTACGTACATAACTTTGCACTTCTCCACATTAAATTTCATCTGCCACTGAACGTCCAGTCTTCCAATTTATCAAGGTCCTCTTGCAATTTTTCACATTTCCAGGTCATTTACAAATATGTTAAAAAGCAGCAGACCCAGTACAGATCCCCGGGGAACTCCACTATTCACCTTTCTCCATTGGGAAAATTGGCCATTTAGCCCTTCCTTCTGTTTTCTATTTTTTAAACCATCTCCTGATCCACAATAGTGCACTGCTTCCTATCCCATGACTTTTTAATTTCACCAAGAGGCTCATGAGGGACTTTGTCAAATGCTTTCTGTAAATCTGACACACTATATTAACTGGCTCACCTTTGTCTACCTGTTTATTCACACCTTCAAAAATATATAACAGATTAGTAAGACAAGCACTTCCTTGTCTAAAGCCATATTGGATTTCTCCTATTAAACCATGACTATCCATATCTTCAGTAATTTTATTCTTTATAATGGTTAATACCATTTCACCCGGTACTGATGTCAGGCTCACCAGTCTGTAGTTTCCCAAATCACCCTGGAACCCTTTTTAAAAATTGATGTTACATTGATGTTAAATTGATGTTACATTGATGTTAAATTCTCCAGTCTTCCAGTACTAAAGATGATTTTAATGATAGTTTACAGATTACTAGTAGTAGGCATGCAATCTCATATTTCAGTTCTTTCAACGCCCTTGGATGTGTACCATCCGGTCCAGGTGATTTGCTACTGTTTAGTTTATCAAATAATTGTAATACATCTTCCCAGTTTATTGATATTTCTTTCAATTCTTCCAATACATCATCTTTAAATATCATTTTAGTCATGGGTAACTTCCCTACATCTTCTTCAGTAAAGACCAAAGAATTCATTCAGTCTCTCCACTATGGCCTTCTCCCCTCTTACTGCCCCTTTTACCCCTCTATTATCTAATGGTCCAACAGGTTTTTTGCTATGAATGTACTTGAAAAGGTTTTTATTATGCGCTTTTGCTTCCACGGCAAGCTTTTTTTCAATTTCTCTCTGTCTGCCTTATCAATTCCTTGCATCTAACTTGTCACTGTTTATGTTGTTTCCAGTTTTTGTCATTTGACTCCTTTATCCATTTCCTGAAAGGTACTCTTTTTTTTTTTTTTTTTAGCTACAACAGCCTCTCTGACGTCACCTTTAAAGCATGCTGGCAGTTTTTTGGACTTCAACTTTTCTTAAAGCATGGAATACAGCTGGTCTGGGCTTCCAAGATAGTATTTTTAAACAACGCCCATGCTTGATGTAAATCTGTAACCTTTACAGCTGCTCCTTTTAGGTTTATTTTTTTGGGGGGGTAACTATTTTCCTCATTTAGCATAGTCTCCCTTTTGAAAGTTAAAAGGTAGTATTGTGGATTCTAAAGTAACCACCTCAGGTTTAAACAATACACTTTCAAGGACCTGCAGAGATTCCTATATACAGAGCCGGCTGAATCATTAGGCAAACTGGGTGGTCACCTAGGGCAGCCGCTTCTGGGAGGAGGCAAAGAACAGGGCATTCAAATCTAGATTCTGAGAGCTGGGGGGCATAAAGCTTAAGGTTTACCTGAGGCACCAACACCTTGAACAGGGGCTGGTTCTGCCTGTATGCAGTCTCCCCCAACTCTGAAGGGAAGATCTTCTAGTAATCTTCTGGCTATCTCATAGGCTGTATCTGTGGTTGAAATCTTACCTAATCTTCTGACACTAACACCATACTCTTACTCTGCAGGATAGGGAGACTCACTACCACATAACTCTCTATAAGAACATCCAGTAAAGATATGCCATACTGGGTCAGACTGAGGGTCCATCAAGCCCAGTATTCTGTGTTCAAACAGTAGTCATTCCAGGTCTCAAGTACCTTTTGGGTTCTCAAAGGTATACACATTCCATGTTGCTTGGATAAGCGTGGATTTCCCCAGTCCTCTTTAATAATAGTTTATGGACTTTTCCTCCAGGAAAGTTCCACAGTATCTGTACTTGCTCCTCCAGTCAGAACATTTACAAATACAACTTCCTCCTCCACCTCTGGGTTATCCTAAATGCTAAAGCAGAATCTAGGAATGGAGGCTGTTGAACAACACGGAACAGTATGGTATTCAAGTCAGTCCAGACAGCCACAAACAATCATAGCTGTAACTGCCATGGTGGTGAACGCCTTATGAACAAAGGCCTTATGAACGCCTTATGAACAAAGGCCTTATGAACGCCTTATGAACAAAGGCCTTATGAACAAAGGGCCAAAACCAGAGCCACTGGAGGATTAGCACTTTGACTGCCCTTCTTCTTTACCAGTGTGATCTAAGAAACATGTCAAAAATTCAAGAAAATGGAAGAGAGACTCAGTTTCACATGACCAGCCGCCATCTTAGGCTTCTCCCACAGCATTCCTCCCAATTTTCAAAGTACTCTTTTCCTTTTTCAAAGTGTGATTAAGAACCAAACTCTTGCCCACATAAGTTGTATATTGAATAACTCCTTTGTCTGGAAAGAAATTTCCTTTTATTGTTTTGTAGCTTGTCCTCTCTAGCATGAGATGAAGGGCAGCCATGGAGGCACAACAAAAAGATTTGTTTGAGATGTTTCTGTGGTTTAAAGAATAGAATCCCCCCATGAAACTACACTCACAGCAAAAGGGTCCTGGTGGAGAAAGGTAGACATTTTCTCACTAAGTTAGCATAACTATTCCTTCAAAGCAAGAATCCATTCTACAATACCCCAATTTCTATAAGACTGTTTATTTGGCCACTCCCAAAAAAGCAGACAGACAGAACTTGGTCAAGAATAAAAAAACTCATTTATTTATTATTTATTACAGTTTCTTATATACCGCGCTATTCGGTATCAGCGCGGTGTTACATCATAACATAACTACCATAAACGACAAGTTGTCAGGTTTTACATCGAACAGGGATACAAACTTGGATAACAGGGTAAACTATGTACATAAGCTATTACACAGCAAGGATAGGTAAAAATCAGAAAATGAGTATGAGGGCATTTCTAGAGTGGGTCTAGAGTAGGTCATTTCTTGAGAGGGGTATCTAGGTTTAATTGCTGGCTGGGAAGTATTGGAGGAAGAGGTGGGTTTTGAGTGCCTTCCTGAACTGATATAGATTGGTTATGGCCCTAATGTCAGGGGGTAGCGCATTCCAGCATTTGGGGATATAGAAACTGCATGTCCTGTTTGTGGTTGTCTTGTTGCACTTTGTTGATGCCTTTGGTGTGATTAGCAGGTTGACAGCTGTTGCTCTTCTGGATCTGTTGGGGGGTACAATGTGGATAAGATGTGTGAATGAGGAGGAGGAAATACCTTTGATTGCCTTGAAAGCTAATAGAAGAGTTTTGAAGGTGATCCTCCCATGAATAGGTAGCCAGTGTAGCTGTTTGAGAATGGGAGTCACGTGGTCGCTTCTGGTTGCTCCGTAGATGACCCTGGCTGCGGCGTTCATGGCCAACTGTAAGGGGGTTAGTATGGATTGGGGGAGCCTTGTAAGATGGCATTTGCAAAGTCAAAATGTGGCAGGATCAGTGCTTGATATATGGTTCGGAAATCATCTGGGTCCAACAGGGAGCGTAGGTGCTTGAGTGAACGGATTTTAAAATAGACAGCTTTGACTATATTGCTTATGTGGCGTTTCATATCCAGGCGTTGATCCATCGTAACTCCCAGGTATTTTATTGCCCTCTTTAGTTTGCAGGTTCAGCTTCCTTGACACTGACGTGGGCTGGCGGAGTAAAGTTGGGGTTCTCTGGTGATGAATCGCACCTCTGATTTTTTATGTTGAATGCGTAGGTTCTGTGACTGGAGCCAACGTTGAAACTGCACTGAAGCAATCCGTGAGTGGGGTCAGGTCCATGTGAGTTGTGGAGAAAGGCATGTATAAGAGAATGTCATCTGCATATATCAAGCAGTTCACATTGAATGATCTTATGATATTGCAGATGGGCTGCATGTAAATATTGAAGAGTAAGGAGGATAACGAGGAGCCTTGGGGTACCCCTTGCTTTTGATGGAAATGTATCGACTCCTAATCCAGACTTCACATATTGCCATCTACCGTCCAGATAGGATTTACACCATCCTAGCGCACTGTTGCATACGCCCTTTTCTCTCAATCTTCCGAGGAGTATTTCGTGACTCACGGAGTCAAAAGCCACGGCGATGTCTAGGAAGATGAGCACAAAACCTTGACGGATGTTGTCAATTCCTGTGATGATGTCATTGAATAGACCAGTGAGTAGTGTCTCGACCCCATGATGTTCTCTGAACCCATGTTGACAGCTGTCTAAGAGAGCAGCGGCATCTATGTGGTCCTGGATTTGCCGTTGTGCCTCTTTCTCAATTATTTTGGCTAAGAGAGGGATGCTGGCTATTGGTCGGTAAGAGTCAACTCTTTGGGGGTCAAGTGTGGGGTTTTTCAATAGTGGCCTAATGGAGTCTGCTTGAGTGAAGTGGGAAAGTATCCTGTTGTGAAGGAGATCTTCATTATATTTGCGATGACAGGACTAACACACATCATGTAGCTCCTTGATACCAAAAGCTGGACATGGGTCAGTCTGTGCAGTGGATCAGTTGAGAGATGCGATGGTGTCCTCTATAGATGTACTGGATGGTGTGGAGAGAATGTTGAGTGGGGATACGCCCGTCGGGTCATGATAAGTTACTGCTGAGACCTTGGAGGTTTGCACAATCTTGGATTGCAGATAATCAGCGAATTTTTGCGGGTGAATCTCGCTATGTTGTTCGGGAGATGGTTCCTTTGAGAGGGATTTGACCAAATTGAAGAGGTCACGTGGTTTATTCAGAGACCTCTTTAGGGTGTCAGTATGATATTGTCTCATTTTAGTAGTGATTGTATCTCGATGTATTGCAAGGTTCAATACGATATTTCCCGTATAATATAGTTCCTCCTGGTGCACAGAATAAGGGGCAGTAATCACAGTGCTTGGACTCTGGTGGTCCAATTCTCCTACCTTCTCCGTTGTTGATCATTTGTCAGATACTCTCTCTCCTTCCAGATCACTTCTTCACAGCTCCTTACCTGGTCTCTTACGAGATTCCTTTTCTTCTGATCACAGTGCCTTGAGGCCTTCCCAAAAGATCTCTGTTTCTTCTCCTATTCCTATCTTCTATTTAAACACCATAGGCAGAAGGTGACAAATTGCTGTAGTGATCCCCTTAATAGATGATCCAAGACACTCTCCCAGTATGATGCCCTAGCCAAAGGCTGCCTCAGTCTCTTTTCCATGGCTTCCCTTGGGGCAGATTTTTTCTTATTTAAGTGCCATTAAGTCAATGCTGACTCCTGGTGATCAGCCACCCCTAGGTTTTTCTTGGCAAGATATGAAAGGAAGAGTACCAGGCATTTTCTTCCAAGGGCATAGAGTGTAAAGTGATTTGTACAAGGCATGCTAGTTGGAATGGTACACTGATATCTTGGGTAATAGACTACTCCCCACTCCTATGGGGCAGATTACATGGAGGAAAAAGCCCCTAGATCTTTCTTATATGAATTTTTACAGTTCCCTCCAAAACCATAGGGAAATATTGACTACAAGAGATAGACAGATTGGACCAATACACTTTAACCATCTCATCCTTTATGGAAGACTTTTCTGGAGTAGCGGACCCCGGATGTTCCTTACATGATTTAAGAAGTAGTACATTTTGCATCCTGCTACAATTTATGAAAACTGCCTAAGGCTTTTTTCTCCAACATTATCCACAAATCCAAGAGTTGCGGTCTGAGTGAGAAAGGAATTACTAGCAATGGTGTCTCTTTTTTATTATAATTAAACACATGGACTTACCGAGGGCTGTGAAGTTCAAAGAAGGCTTCAAAAACTTGAGGATAGTCAAAAAAATCAATGGTATAATATCCTTCATGAAAGAATACACTGGTGCTTCCATTCTGGGAAATACCTATTTTTGGAAAAATGAACATATTAAAAAAAAGTTAATATGAGGAATGAATAAGTGTTTTACAAGTTACTCTTAGGGTATTTCGGAGTAACTGGTAAGAATAGTTTATAGTTTATTATAGGTTTTGATGCGGCACCATATCACACTGTATCAGGGTGGTGTACAATAGAAACTATAAAAATGTAAAAGAAAATAAGAAAAAAAAGAAGGAAAGAAAGAAAAAGAATAAAAATGCATGGTTACAATATTTGGTGAAAGGAAAAGGGGGGAAAGAGAGAGGAAGCAGAGTCTGTCCTATTCATAGGTCATCCATTGGGTTAACTGCATTCATTTGAAACATTAAATTCTGTCACTTTCTGCCAGTCGCAATTAGTGCGCTCTATGGGTAGTGTGTGCTACAGGCAAATAGCACACACAATTGAGCAACAATGTGCATATTCATATGAATGCGCATGCTATTGCTCATGCCCACTCTTCGCCCATTCAGTACAGTATTAAGCGATAGCACATACTGTTTGAAAATGCACACTATTGCTCTTTCCACACTCCCCAACCCGACATGAAAATTTAAAAAAGACCAAAACAAAAAATGAAAATTCTTGCAAAGACACGAGAAACTAAACAAAGCAAAAGTCAGTGGCCTGCACATACCTAAGTATCTATGCAATGCAAAATGTGTAAAAAATTCCTCCAGTGTAGAATTTCCTTTCGCAAAGAATTCATAAAGAGCCAGCTCACATGAGTGTGCCAATGTATTAAGTCAGTTCCACCAACCAGTGAAGAGAAGAAAACCCACTGCTGCCTGTTGAACAAGGAGGAGGAGTTCATATGTAAATGCAAGAACAGGGGAGAGAAACGCAAAGGGGACAGTTTACTAAGCTGGGCTAATGGTTAGCACGGGCTATTTTGTAACTAGGTCCCATTGCAAACATGCTAACCCTTAGAGCAGTGTTTTTCAACCTTTTTTGTGCAAAGGCACACTTTTTTCATGAAAAAATCACGAGGCACACCACCATTAGAAAATGTTAAAAAAATTTACCTCTGTGCCTATATTGACTATATATAAAGTAATTCTCTTGAATAGGAATCAAACACAAAGAAATTATTTTATAATTACTTTATTATGAAATAATAAAGTATTTTTATAATTGTTCATATTTCTGTTTACTTACTCAGTGCGAAACCTGGGCCTGTTTGGCTGAACACAAAGCTGATATTCTGGCAGGAATCGAAGAAAGACACCACACGTAGCTCTTCGTCAACAGCTCTCAGTCTCTCTCTGTCTTTAGTTTTTATAGCAATCAGGCTTGAAAAGCTCATCTCACACAGATATGTAGTGGAAAATGGGAGCAATGTCAAAATAGCTTTGTTTGCCAGAACGGGGAACTCCTTGGCAGTATCCAACCAAAAACTGTCCAAAGGTAGATCAGCAAATCTTAGCTTGAAACCACGATTTTGTCTCAGTTCAGTTAGTTCCTCCTGCTCCTGTAAAGTCATGTCCTTTCCACCAACTGATGCTGAGCTATAAGGGTCCCTAACCCAGTCAAGGCATTCAGTGGAGACTGAAGAGAAATAACATGACAACTTCTCCTCGAGAGTTTTTAAATGTTTAACTATTATCTCACCCATTGCTTGGTGAGTGTGAACATTTCAAGATTGCCACTTTCCACGTGTTGATTCCAGAGTTGCACCTTTGAACGGAATCCATTTATTTTATCTGTACTTGTAAGCAGATTTTCATTTCGGCCTTGCATTCGTGGTGTTCAGCTCATTCAGATGATGAAAAATATCTGCCAGGTATGCCAGCCTTGCACACCACTCATCACTTGTAAGCAGCTTTTCGTAATCTGACCTCTCATTTGTCAGAAACACTTTAAGTTCCTCCCGCAGCTCACACACACGAACCAAGACCTTGCCACGCGACAACCACCGGACCTCCGTATTGAAACAGCAAGGTTTTATGCTTCGCTCCCATCTCCTCACACAAAGCTGCAAAACATGCGACTTTTCACGGGTCATGACTTTACAAAGTTTACCATGCGCACAACATCATCCAACACAGGAACTAGGTCTGCTGGTAAAGTCTTGGCTACGAGGGCCTCACGGTGTAAAAAACAATGCGTAACAATCACATCTGGATTTCTTTCCTTCACTCTGCTTACAAAGCCTTTGGTGCGCCCGACCATGGCTGCAGCTCCATCGGTGCAGACACTTGTGCAGTTTTCCCACTTAAGTCCTCCTTGTTCAAGGTATTCTGATGTGACCCGAAAAATTTCTCTTCTTCCTGTTGTTTTTTTCTGGCAATGCCTTGCAAAAAAGAAGTTTTCTCTAATTGCATCACCATCCACAAAACGCACATTGGCCAAGAGTTGAGCATGTCCACTGATATCAGTAGACTCGTCAAGTTGCAATGCAAATTTCTCACTGATACGGATCTTTTCCAAAACCACACTTTCTATGTCTGCAGACATGTCATTAATACATCTGGAAATTGTGTTGTCTGAGAGAGGGACTTTGTCTATTTCCTTAGCTGCTTCAGGTCCGAGCATCTCCTCTACAATAGCTTTGCAGGCGGGAAGTATTAATGTCTCTGCCCACAGTGTGCGACTTTTTTGACTTGGCTATAAGTTCAGCAACTTGATAGCTAGCTTTAAGAGCTCTTTCATTTACCTTTGTGGTTTTTCTCATGAAAGTTGCCTGTTTCTCCGTGTTTTCACGCAGGCGAACAAAAAAGTCCGCATTCTTGTTTTGAAGCGAAGGGTATTTCGTTTGGAGATGGCGTTTTAAGTTTACTTGGGACCATAGCACTGTTAGATAGCTTTTCACCACACACCACACACAGTGGAGTTGGTTTCTTTGCATCTCCGGTGAAAGTAAATCCAAATGAAATATAGCTTTCGCTATATTGCCTTGTGCCAGAGAATTTCCTTGAGCTAACCATCTTTGCTTTCTTTTGATCCCCACTCATACTTGGGCTCTTATCTGGCTCCGAATTTTGTTCAGAATCCAGTTCTTTCCTTTTCAAAAATTTGTCCATCACTGCAGTATCTATTCCTGTCTCACTGTCACTCAGTACTTACTGCGCTTGTCTCCTCCAGATAGCCGCTGTCCGTCACACTCAGCACTCCATCCAGATCCATCAGTCAGCGCTCTTTCTGCTCCTGTCTCCTCCAGATCCATCACTCAGCGCTCTTCTGTGCTGCATCCGCGATAATCCTCCAGAGTCCAGATCCTTCGGTGCTCTTCTGCGCATCGGCGATCTACTGCGATGTCTTCTCCTGTCAGTGTAACAGTGACACCAGAGCTATTTATAGTCCGTAACATGCGCTTCGGCTCACAAATAGACCAATCATTAGAATCTAATGATTGGTCTATTTGTGAGCCGAGGCCACATGTTACGGATGAAATTGGAATTTTTCCCACGGCACACCAGACAATATCTCACGGCACACTAGTGTGCTGCGGCACAGTGGTTGAAAAACACTGCCTTAGAGAGTGAAACAAGGTGAAAATATTCTTTCAGCTCTGAGGAACAGGTTTCTCATTCTGACTGTACCCTTCCATTGACGTTTGAGATCTACTGAGGAACTTGTAGAAGAGAAAATCTATCATGATGCATTCAAAATGCTAACAGTGAAAATCAATGCAAGTCTTACTGACCAAAATGAAACAATCATAACACTGGTCAACACTGAAATTGTTACTGATTTTAAAAGGCCTTAATCTGTAGTATCTGGGAAAATTTAAAATAAAAGTTACCATCAGCCCCCGCGGGCTTAACAGAGCCGCGAAAGGGAAACTAGTCTCCCTTCGCGCTCTGAAAGCTGGTGCGACTGCGGAGAGGCAGCTGATGCAGGGACGGCAGGCTTTGCTGGGCAGGGGGGGCCCCGCGGGACACTCAATTCTGCTGTGGCTACGGCGGCCGCGGCAGCAGTTTTTTTTATTTTAAATTTTCCCTGGGCTGGGGGGGGGGACTTAGGACTGGAAATGGGCTAATGGGGGGGTTAGGACTGGTAGTTGGCTGATGGGGGGTTAGGACTGGTAATGGGCTATGGGGGGGGCTAAGACTGGAAAAGGGCTGATGGGGTTAGGACTGGGAGTGGGCTGATGGGGGCTTAGGACTGGTAATAGGCTATGGGGGGTAGGACTGGTAATGGGTTGGGGGTGTTGCTAGGACTGGAACTGGGCTGAGTGGAGGGGCGTTTGAACTGCAAATAGCTGCTGGAGAGGGGGCTTGGAATGGAAATGGGCTAATGGGGTTAGGACTGGGAGTGGGCTGATGGGGGCTTAGGACTGATAATGGGTTATGGGGGGGGCTAGGACTGGTAATGGGTGGGGATGTTGCTAGGACTGGAAATGGGCTGAGTGGAGGGAGGGTTTGAATTGCAAATAGCTGATGGGGAGGGGGCTTGGAATGGAAATGGGCTGAGTGGAAGGGGGGCTTGAACTGCAAATAGCTGATGAAGAGGGGGGACTGGAATGGAAATGGGCTGTGAGGGGAGGGAACTAGGACAAGAAATGGGCTGATGGAGGGGCTAGGATAGGACTGGGAATTGGGTGTTGGGGGAGCTAAGATTGGAAATGGTCTGTGGTGGGGGCTTGGATTGAAATGGACTCATGGAGGGGCTAGAACTGGAAGTAGGCTCATGGGGGGCTTGGATTGGAAATGGACTGAGTGGAGGGGAGCTAGGATTTGACATGGGCTGATGGTGGGGCTAGGAAAGGACTAGAAATGGGCTGATGGGAGGCTGGTATTGGAAATGAGCTGATGAAGGGACTCGGATAGGACTGGAAATGGATGGGGGAGCTAGGACTGGAAATGGGCTGATGGGGGGCTAGGACTGAAAATGGGCTGATGCGGGGACTAGAAGGGAGCGGATACTGGGTGGGGCTGGAACTAGAAGGAAGCTGATGTTGGGGGAGATTAGAATGGGAAGAGGATGGGGCTGGGAGAGTGAAATGGAGAGGGGAAAAATATTTTGTGTGGGAGGGAAGAAAAATCTACAATTGGCCGGGTATTGGGAGAGTAAGTGGGGATTGAGGATGGAGTGGTAAAATTTGAGTGGATGAAATAGGAATGAGGAAAGAGCAAAAGGAGAAAGATTAGTATGTTAAAGCAGATGTAGAGAGAGAATGGAAAAAAAAACTAGAAGAGAGAAGAAAGGACAAATGGACAGCAGACGATGGAGAGTTAGAAGACACAAAGAAACCAGAAGAAAGTGGCTGGAACAATTGCAACTGAAAAAAAATGCACAAAAGGTACAAAGATATCTCTTTATTTTGAATTTATTAACTGGAATATGTCAGCTCTGGGAAATGTGCATCATTAACGTCTGCGCTTTGTTTAGTACAAAAGGAAATTAATTTATAGTTTTATTTCTACATTGTTGTTGTACATTCCACGTTTGGTTTTTGGGGTTCCCAGTTTAATTATTGTCTTCCTGTTTCTAAATTGTGATTCCTTGTTTGGTGATGGTCTATGTTCTGCATGTGTAACTGAGCTGAGGTATTCTGTTTATGTAATTCCTATTTGACATTGCCACTTGTTCCCTTTCCCCAGTAGGTCATGTATTGTTATTCTCTGAAATGTATTGGTTTAATATTTGCAGTGTTGCCTTTTGATAGGTAGGGAATATGGTACTTTGTGAGTCCTGGTATGATACGGCGGGTTTGCTATGAGTTCTAAATGGACAGTGTTTGTAGTAGTTCCTAATGTGCCTGGCGGTTGGCACTGGATTATAGTAATGTAGAAATCTTTTAGTCTTTCTTTATCCATACACTCATGAAGAGGCATGTTTACTAAAGGTTAGTGTATGGTAACATGCAAATATTTATGCAAATGAGTCCCCGCACCGAGTCTCCGCACATGGCCCCGCACCCCCCTTGGGCAGCCCCTGCCCAGACTGATGTGTGTTGAGACAACATATGTAGAACTGCCAAGTTACCCAGTTCCAAAAGTGAGATTTTAAGCCAATACTGGATTTTTGACAAGCTCATTATGATGCATTATGGGACCTGCAGCAATAATGCCAATGGGTAAAATCAGGGACTACCAATACCATACTATATGGCAATGTAAATGTAAAACCAGAACTGACAAAAAAAAGACTCATGCCTGGAACTGGGTAACTTTGCATACAGAAAGTACAAATTCAGGTATGTAGGTATGTCCCTATCCCCAGAGGGCTTACAATCTAAGTTTGCACCTGAGGCAATGGAGGGTTAAGTGACTTGCCCAAGGTTACAAGGAGCATCAATGGGAATCAAACCCAGATCTCTTGGGTACTAGGCTGTTGCTCTAACCACAAGGCTACTCCTCCAACCCATTTTTATGCAAAATGGAGACACCACATGTATATGGTGCAGGGGTCACAAGACCACCCTTGAGGTCTTTTCTCTCTAGGCTCAAGGAAATAAAAGTATTTCCAGAAGAAAGATCCTTTTGGGGAAGAGGAAGAAAGAAGACATCTCAAAGGGTCTGAAGACCCAGAGGGACAAGAGTGGGGAAGCCAACTACACCATACTGCTAAGGATTTTGCCAATTCTGGGGTGGCTGCTAGATCCAGTGAGGCAACTCTAATTTGGGGTCAGCTAGATCTCAGTATATGACAGTGCTCATTACCAAATATGGGTGTCAGCATACATCAGCATGACATTATGCCTAGCATAGGTGTCATGGCTTTTTCCCAGACCTTGGATTTCAAGCAGCTTTGTTACTCTGGTGATGTCAGTGTCCAAACTTAATGAGGGTAGTTTACAAGATGAGATTAGCTCTGACCCCCTGGTGATGTCAGTCTCCGGGCCTGATGAGATTGGTCTGCAGCCCCTCCTTGCTAAATCAAGTGATAGCAGACCTCAAAGGGAGGTGCTGGAGAAAACTCACTATAAAGGACAGAAATACTTCCTCTTTCTCTCTTTTTAGGTTGCCTCCCAAATGAAGCACAGATTACACAGGAGGAAACATGATCTTGTATATCATGTTTCATTTCTGGCCACCATACCAACCTATTGAGGATAGTCTGCATTTCTTCTGCTTTAGGGTGTCCCATAGGACCTGCACCATGAACCCAATGCATCCACTCTTTTCCTCGAGCTCTAGGGATAGCTATAACCAAGACTTCCTCTCTTTTTGCACATAGAATGTCTTTCTCTATAGCGAGTGTGAGAAAGGGTTTGTGCTGATATAGGTTATCTGGGGCGTCCTGCACAAGCTTCCTCAAATTGGAAAGCTCAGGGTCCTTTGTCTGCAGTGCTACGAAGTAATCTGGTGGTATTATCTGATCATAATCTGTGGAACATGTAGCAATAGCAACCATGCGTGTCTGCTCATACCAGGGCCATATGAGGCCTACATGGCATGCTTCCTTGGCTAGTGAGTCTGCTAATGTGTTTCCTTTCACTAAAGGGCCTTTCTTCCTATGTGCCTTCATTTTAACTAAATGTACTCTCTGAAAATTCTCACTCAGTTCTTGTGCCATAGTACACAGTGATGAATTTTTCACTGTGGACCCATCTGTAGATTTAAATTTATTTGCCAGCCACCAGGCTAACAGGGCAATGGCACTTTTAAAGACATAATCATAATCTCAAATGATTTGTATCTCTGGGTGTGAATCCTGATATTGTTGCATACAAGCCACAAAAGCAGCCAGCTCACAGTACTGTGCTGACGCTGACCCACAGGAATACTGTCTCTGCAGTACCACTTGGTTATTTGGGTCCAATTGTACAATTGCAAAACCTGCTAGTTGCCTGCCTCCTTCACATTGGCTACTACCATCAATATATACTGTAGGAAGAAAAGGTGAAATTTTGTCTAGTCCTAGTTCCCTAAAGATCATGTGATTAGGGACACTGGGTGAGGACTGACAGTCATGAGGTTGCCCCTCCAGCAAGATTCCAGCCACTTCACGTTAGGTTTTTTTAACAATTCAAACTTTACATTCTGTGCTTGCAACAGGAGAGTCCACTGGACTATTCTCTCAGTCCTAATCTTGCTACATGCTAACTTTCCTTCTACAATGAATTTGAGGGGGTGTGATGGCTGCATATGTATGTGGTTTGAGCACCAATGATGTATGTAAATTTCTGCATAGCAGCATAGGAAGCCAGTACATGTTTTTCACAGTTTCCCATTTTGAGTTCAGGAGAAGTGAGCACTCTGGAACAGAAGGCAATAGGGTGATCTACTCCTCCTAGGCGTTGTGTTAGAGATGCACCTATACTGTTCTCTCCAACTACAGGGTACAGGAAAACATTTTGTTTGTGATCTGGGTGTGCAAGAACAGGAGCAGAAGTCAGAATGTGCTTTAATTTAGTTACAGCTTCTGTATGTTCTTCCTCCCAAACATAACTTTTACTTTTTAGCAGGGAGTAAAGTGGAGCTGCCACTTCAGCATAATTGTGCAGTGAGCCCTAGAAATGACTGGAGTGATTTCTGATCTGTAGGAAGTGGAAGTTTCTGTATCAGCTCTATCCTCTGAGAATCTACAGATTTACCATCCTGGCCAATTGTAACCCCTAAAAAGGAAACCTGTGATTTGCACAGTTGAGCCTTGGCAGATTAACTTTAAGACCAGCTTGTAAAAGGGCTTTTAAAACTTCTCTTACCGATTCAAGATGGCGGAGGAGTAGGACGCCGAGTTGGAGTGCTCTGAACCGGCTCTGCGTCTGTCCCCCGATGGGGAGGAAAAGAAAACAGCGCACCCAGAAACCCCCTGAGGCTTCAACTCCGTCGGGTGGTTTGGTGCAGTCGTCGATTGCCGGTTTTTGCGTTCCAGCTGCGGCGATGGCTTCGACGGATCCTTTGGATGTTTCCTCGGATCTGAGCTTGAATGGGGTAGAATTGAGCCCCGTACAGGCGCCGCCAGTACAACCTGGAACCCGATTTCCGGTGGGGCTGCTACCTGGTGTCTCTCCGGGTCGGGAGTTGCCGGTGGCGGAGGGGGGTTCCCCCGTGAAGGCTGAGACGTTGGTAGCAGGCGGTGGAGCCGTAGTAAGGAGGCGAGAAGGCTCTTCTTTTTCCCCTTCTAAGGGGGAATTGAGTCAACAGCTGCCTAGCTTACCCGTTTCAGTGGGCTCCAATGTTCATGGCTATGTGGAAAAACCGGCGTGGGTTACTCTCGATAGCTTGTGGGAAGCTATTTCCTCCGTGCAACAAACCCTTCTTCCTTTTGTAAGTACTTTTGCACAGCAACTTGGGGATGTAAAAGCCCAGTGTTTCTCAGTTGGACTCAGAGGTTATGGCTTCTTCTGTTAGACTTTCTTCTTTGGAATCCAAGATTGAAGGACTTGAGTCCCTTAGAGCGGTCAATGAGAAGGATCGGTTGGTTCAGGCACGAAGAATTGAATACCTGGATAATCGTCTTCGTAGGAATAATTTGCGTTTTCTGAACTTTCCTCGGTCACCCTTGATAGCTTCTATGGATCTGGTCCGGAAATATTTTACTGAGGTTTTACAAATGCCCGCTGACTCACTGCCTCCTGTGGTGAACACTCAATATTTTGTCTATCTCCTCCTCAGAGCCTGGGGTTCAGCGGGCTTCTGGAGCGGATTTAGAGACGCCTCAATTAGATTTGTCTGCTTTTTTAGAGAGTTCTTTGGAGGTGGTGACCAGTAGGGCGACTTTATTAGTTAACTTTGCCTTTGAGTCAGATAGGAACACTGTCCTTAAATTGTATTTTCGTAAATTATCTGTTTCTCAATTTATGGGTTCTAAAATATTAATTTTTCCTGATTTGGCGAGGGATACGCAAAAGAGGCGGAAGGCTTTCCTGGCTTTGCGTCAGAGAGCCGAAGCCTTGGGTGCAGTGTATAAATTGAGATATCCATGCAAGTGTATGATTCAGTTTCAGTCTAAACAGTATCTTTTCTTTGAACCCGGACAACTGTTACAATTTATTGTTACTAAGGAAGAGGGTGGTGGGGGAGATAGTCCCATATCGGCTGCTGTATAATGTAATCTCTGCTCCTATGATTTCACTCATTTTATGTGGTGGTGTATATCCGTGATGTATTTCCTTTTTTCTTGGATCTTATTGTGGGGTAACATGTTGTGGTCTGTACCAGTGATGTGTTTTTTCTTTACATATAGAGGATTGCTGGTTAGGCTTTCTCTATAATGTTTTAATTTTTATTTCTTTTGTTGATTCTGATTCAGATTCAGAGTTGTATTTCTGGATTGTTATGTAAAAGGTTATAAATAAATAATTAAAAAAAAAAAAACTTCTCTTACATGATTTCAGTGTACAGTTTTATTCTCAGACTGAATCAGAATGTCATCTACATACTGAATTATATTATCTCTGCAAGACAATAGTGACAGGGCTTCCTGCATGTATTTATGAAATATTTAGAGGGAATCCTTATAGCCCTGTGGAAGCACAGTCCATGCATATTGTTTATTCAGCCACTGAAAGGCTGTTTTGTACTTGCATTCAAGGGCCAGTGGCAGACTCCAAAACCCATTGGATATGTCTAAAACAGAGAAAAATTTACATTTGGGGTTCAGTTTAGAGATCATTTCAGAGTATGAGGCTACCACGGGCACTACAGATTTTGAAACTTGATTCAGGGCACGGAAGTCCATAGTGAGCCTGAAGGAACCCCCTGGTTTAACTATCGGTCAGGCTGGTGAATTGCATGTGGAAGAAATAGGTCTAATCAGACCCCTCTCCTCCAGTATCTTCACAATTTTAGTCACTGGTTCTATAGCCTGATGAGGTACTGGGTATTGTTTCTGTGGTGGAGGATCCTCGCCTTCCAACAGTATTTCTGTGTGCATTTTCCCACAATCTAACTTGTCTTGAGCCCAGACTGGAATATCAGTCACCTCTGAGGGAATTACACACAAATCATACTGCTGAGCTGCCTTGGTGCACTGAGTTGCTAACTGCATGGGAATGACTTCATGCACTAAAGTTTTAGAAGCACTTGAAGTTCCTGAATACTGCACAATTTAAGATTAGCCATATCCACCACCAAATTTAACTGGTTGAGAATGTCAATTCCAATTATTTCTTTTGGTGTGTTCACTATAGTGGAGGCAGTGGTTTCCAACATTTCCTTGTTTTGTTCACTGTGCACAGGGATACCCCATTTAACTGGGATAGCCACACATTTGGAAGCTGTGTCATTAATTCCTTGAATTTCATACATTACCTTATTTTTCTGATCTGCAGTGGGAGAAAGAGTAGTTACTCACCTGTAACAGGTGTTCTCCAGGAACAGCAGGAATCAGTCCTCACTTATGGGTGACGTCGGCGCCGACGGAGCCCTCGCGGAGCAATTTTCCCCAGCTTTCGCAGAAAGCTTTTGGGAATTGCAGCGCGCATGCGTGGTCCCCTTCCCGCCCAAGGATGCCATCTTGCTCAGTCTGATGACATAGCGGAAAGACAGCAAAAAGTTAGCAAAAATATGCAATAAGAATGACTGCAACTCCAAGGGGAGGAGGGAGGGTAGTGAGGACTGATTCCTGCTGCTCCTGGAGAACACCTGTTACAGGTGAGTAACTACTCTTTCTCCAGGACCAAGCAGAAAGTCAGTCCTCACTTAAAGGACTCCCAAGCTTAAGGCTACCGGAGACCTCAAGCCTAAAAGAGCTCCCTCAAGCTCAACAGTACAGAGGGAAGGAATCTTCTCTGAATACGAATCCGGCCGGTAGCCCAACACCAGGGCCGGAGGGTAGGAGTTGCCTAAACCTCAAAGAGATTGTGGAGGACTGCCTGTCCGAAAGCACTGTCCCTGCGGGACTCCCTCTCCAGGCAGTAATGAGCCGCAAAGGTCTGGCTTGTAGACCAAGTAGCGGCCCGGCAGATGTCTGCCAATGGAACAGAGCGAAGATGAGCCACGGACGCAGCCTTCGCCCTGACACGGTGAGCCGTGACTCGACTCTCTAAGGAGAATCCGGCTCAGTTTGTCCGCCAGGCAATTGTCCTGCCTGGGCAGGTAAACAGCCTTGAGGTAAAATACCTGCCGATGTCGATGCAATCGGTGCCTGTACCGGAGTCAGTGCCGGTACCAGTTGAATTGTCTGAAGCAGTTTGAGGGGCATCGAGGCCGTGAGAAGAGCCTCCAGACTGCTTTCAAAAGCCAAGAACCTCTGGTCTATCGACGCTGCCGATGCTTGAGTATCGGTGCCAGATGAAGCGGCCGGAACCCCAGAGCATGGCACCAGTAGTTCTGCCACGCGGGCTCCGTCAGTATCAACGTCACCCATACGTGAAGACTACATTCCTGCTTATTCCTAGAGATAATAAATAAATAGTTTTGTGTCATCTGCAAATTTGATAACCTCACTCGTTATTCCCATTTCCAGGTCATTGATTCCCTCCATCTAACTGTAAGCCAGAATCTTACTGAATTTCTGGAAGATTCTTCTGATACAATCACAAAAAGAAACACCTTATTGGTTACTTTTGCTATTGTGACAGCGAAGGTAAAAATCTTGAAGTTATATTTTAAGTATAAGGATGTTCCTTTTTGTGGTTAGAAAATAAATGTATTTCCTGATGCGACTAGATCAACTCAAGCACGTCTGCTTTGAGGCAGAGAGTTCTTTCCCTTGGTACAACATTTTACTTACAATTTCCTTGTAAATGTCTTATTACCTTACAGGGATAGTCCTATGTTTTCCTTGATATTTCCCATTTGAAAAGTTTCTGACTGATAGGCAGAAGCAGGATTGGGCTGTGTTGGTTGAAAGTATAGAAACCTTCCTAAATATGGTGAATTTTGTGCTCAGTTGTTGGTTTTTTTTATTTATGTGGGTTATTTTTTTGATGGTGTAAATTCCCCGAGATGTAGGCTTGAACACTTTTGATTTGATGTAATCTGACTGTTTTCACTTTATGTGGATTGTATGATGTTTTTCCTTTTGTAAGTGGAAATATATAATTTGCAAATTTTATAAATAAAAAAAGCAGAATCAAATCTCAGTGAACCTGGAAGATGTAGTAGAACAAATTGATAAACTAAAAAACAGCAAATCGCCCGGACTGGATGGTATACACCCAGAAATACCAAAAGACCTCAAAAATTCAATTGCAGAGCTACTAATATCAATTTTTAACTGATCATTAAAATAAACTATAGCATGAGAAAATTGGAGAGTAGCCAACATTAACATCTTTACATAAACTATAAAAAAATCTGAACTGATACACATTACCAGAAGTAAGATATTCTCACCGCCAGACTCAATAAAAATCTTCAACCAAACTATAAGCAATAAAAGAGAAGTCAGGTACCTCGGGGTCACCTTTGACCAACAACTTAGCTTCCATCAAGAAGACAACCAGATCAGCATTTGCGAAACTCAGAATGCTACGCAATCTCAAACCAATGCTCTCCGACGACTTCCGAACTGTCTGCCAAGCCATAATAATGCCTATATTAGACTTCTGCAATGCAATTTACCATGGACTCCCGAAGAAAACGACCCTCCCCTTGCAGCTGGTACAAAACACCGTGGCCAGAATCATCGCCGGAACAGCAAATACAAACACATAACACCCATGCTCCATCAGCTGCACCGGCTCCCTATGACTGTATGCACCAAGTACAAAATCATAATAATAATCTTTAAAACACTAAACAACCTCGCACCTACAACACTGCAACCACTGATCAAGAAAACATCGCCTACCAGAACAAGGAGAGGAACAAATAACATCCTAGAGACTCTGCTAAACTTCAGGAAAACAAACCAATCCACCTGCAACAGAGCCTTCTCCCTATTTGCACCCAAGCTATGGAATGATCTCCCCACATCAACACGAGAGATCAAAGACCTAACAGACTTTAGGAAAGGCGATAAAAACCCATCTGTTCCTGGAATACTTTGGAACTACCCTGTAATATGATGATTAACAGTAACAGCAACTGGACCATAAAACACAGCTGGAGTTCTTGTATATAGCTAGCAACTAATAATTGCTTTTTTTACCCCATGTAATCTCCAAGTTGAATAACCCTGTTCAATGTAAAGCGTGTTGCTATAACTGTTCATTGTAAACCGCTTTGAATGTATATGATAAGGTGTTATATAAGACATGTTAAATAAATAAATAAAATAAATATTTTTAAAAAGGGCTCCAGCGACGATCCAGTAAGCTACAGGCTAGTGAGCCTTATATCAGTGCTGGCCAACATGTTGAAAGTATTACTAAGAACAAAGTTATTTATTTATTTATTTATTTATTTAAATTTCTTATATACGGCGCTATTCGGGATCAGCGCGGTTCACAGAGAACAAAACAAAGACCAGAACAACAAGCTGTTTGGTGTTACATATAACAGGAGTATAAACTTGGATAAACATGGGAGAACTATCTACATGGAGTATATGGTCTGTTAACCAGATAACATACTCAAACTATTTACAGAAATTAGCATAACGTTAGTAACAATGGGAAAGCTGTGGTTACGTTTGCGGTGGGAATGTAAGTTTCACTTTATGTCGGGTAGTATTTGATGAAAAGGTTGAATTTGAGGGCCTTTCTGAACTGGGCTAAGTCGGTTATGGCACGGACATCAGGTGGTAGAGAGTTCCAGCATTTTGGTGCGCAAAATATGAAAGCTCTGTTTGTTGTTGATAGGCTGTATGTTGTTATGGCCTTTGGTATTATTAGGGAATTTAATGTTACTTGTCTTCTATTTCTGTTTGGTGTTACAGTTTGTATGAGCTCTGTGAGTGAGTTGGCTGTTAGACCATTGATGGCCTTGAAGGTGAGAATCAAGGTCTTGAACATAACTCTTCCGTGTATAGGGAGCCAATGGAGCTGCTTGAGGATAGGTGTAACATGTTCGCTCTTGGAAGCTCCTTGTAGAACCCTTGCAGCAGTATTCATAGCAAGCTGTAATGGGCTAAGAGTGGATTGTGGAAGCCCTTGCAGAATGGAGTTGGCGAAGTCGAAGTGCGGTAAAATCAGTGCCTGGTAAATGGTTCTGAAGTCCTCTTGGTCTAGTAAGGAGCGTAGGTGCATGAGCGTGCGTATCTTGAAGTACACAGCTTTTACAATATTATTTATATGTGATTTCATGTTGAGACGATGATCCAGTGTGACTCCGAGGTATCTTATTGTTTCCTTAGTGCATAGATCAGCTCCCTTAACACTTATATGTGGTGGTGGAATGAAGTTGGGGTCTATAGTGATAAAGAGAACTTCAGTTTTCTTATGTTGTATGCGGAGGTTCTGTGACAGGAGCCATTCTGATACTGCGTCAAAGCAATTTGTTATAGGTGATAAATCCATTTGTACTGTGGAAAATGGCATGTAGAGTAGGATATCATCTGCATATATCATATATTTCACATTGAATGATCTGATGATATTGCAGATAGGCTGCATATATATGTTAAACATGAGAGATGAAAGAGAGGATCCTTGCCGAACGCCTTGTTTTTGATGGAAGGGTTCTGATTCTCCTGTTGCAGATTTTACATATTGCATTCTGGTGTCAAGGTACGACTTACACCAATCCAGTGCGGAGTTGCAGATGCCTTTCTCTTTCAGTCGGCTGAGGAGAATCTCGTGGTTTACTGAATCAAACGCTGCTGCTATATCTAAGAAGATTAGAACAACGCCTTGCCGGATGTTGACTATGCTGGTGAGAACATCATTGAAGAGGGAGGTAAGCAGTGTTTCCACGCCATGGTATTCTCTGAATCCATGTTGAAAATGGTCTAGAGGGGCTGCGGAATCTATGTGGTCTTGGATTTGGCGTTGTGCCTCTTTCTCAAAAATCTTTGCTAAGAGGGGGATACTGGCTATAGGCCTGTAGGAGTCGGGCCGTTTTGGGTCTAGTTTGGCATTTTTTAGCAGAGGTCTGATGGATGTGAGCTTTAGAGCAGAGGGGAAGGAGCCAGTTGTAAATGAGAGGTTCATGATTTTTGCAATGAAAGGGCTGAATGTACTTCGAAGATCCTTTATCCAAAAGGCTGGGCAAGGATCGGTTTGCGCAGTGGTGGTGTTGAGTGAGGTGATTGTGTCTTCGATGTGTTTGGGAGAGGGTGTGGCAAGTGTAGACAGGGGTGTTGGGCAGGATGTTTCTTGTACATTGATTGTTAAGAGCTCATCTGTCTGTAGAAGTTTTGATTTCAAATAGTCAGCAAATTCTTGTGGGTGAATGTCTTCTTTTTGTTCGGAGGATGGTTCCTTTGATAGTGATTTGACTAAATTGAAAAGGTCACGAGGTTTGTTCAGTGATCTTTTAAGTGTGTCCGTGTGGTATTGCTTCTTTCTGGTTGTGATTGCCTCGCGGTGAGTTGCTAGGTGGAGATTGTAGGCTGTATGATCATCGATGGATAGTGATCTCGCGGTGAGTTGCTAGGTGGAGATTGTAGGCTGTATGATCATCGATGGATAGTGATCGGCGCCAGCGTTTTTCGAGTCTTCGTAGGTGTGTGAGAGAAGACCGCAGTTCAGGGGAAAACCACGGAGCAGAGGTTCTTTTCCTTGATATGTTCTCTTTGTGTGGTAGTTGAGCAAACGGTGCTGAGGCTGTTGTTCCAGGCGTCGATTGCCTTATCAAGGTTGAGTGTTGAGTCATTGAGGAGTGGTTGGGTGCTTGACAGTATAAGTTTCCTGTTGAAAGGTCGAAAACCCCTTGTTGAGGCTCTAGATGGGTTGTTTATTTTGCTGCTGTTAAGAAGATGAGTATTGCTCAGGGGAATTTGTAGGTTTATGAGTTTATGGTCTGACCATGGTACATCGGTGATCGATTTTACAATGTTGCTGCTTTGTTCATAGACAGATTGTGGAATGAAAACCATGTCAAGAATGTTTCCTTTGGTATGAGTGGGCTCCATGATTAGTTGTTTATATCCAAGATTTTCAATGGCATCGAGGAGTGAGGAGGACTGGTTTTGCTGCAGTGATGGGAGGTTGAGATCTCCCATTATCCAGTTGGGAGTGTTGAGGTTACTGGTATTGGCGGCTAGGTCTAATATGGTGGGAAGGTCGTTTGATGAGCTTGAAGGGGCTCTGTAGACCAGGTTGATAGAGCATTGTTTGTTCACTATAGTGATTATATTGAACACAAACAGACATGGGACAAAGTCAACATGGATTTAGCCAAGGGAAGTCTTGCCTCACCAATATGCTCCATTTCTTTGAAGGCATGAATAAACATGGGTAAAGGTGAGCCAGTTGGAATTGTGTGTTTAGTATTCGATAAAGTCCCATATCAGAGCTCCTGAGAAAATTAAAAAGTCACGGCCTAGGAGGCAGTGCCCTGTTGTGAACTAGAAAAATTATTCAAAGTTATTAAAACACATGTGGACTGTGCGCAATTGCAGGAGGACCTTGTGAGACTGGGAGACTGGGCATCCAAATGGCAGATGAAATTTAATGTGGACAAGTGTAAAGAGATTCATTACAGACTCTGCATCAGGAAACAGCAATACATCCTTTAAATATTTCTGCTAAAAAAAAAAGAAAATTAATTCAAAGAAAAAAAAGAAGGAAAATCCTAACCCTTCCCTTTCAAGAAATCTAGCAATTGTTCCACTTCCCCAAAAAGATAACATTTACCTTGAAGGATTATATGGCATTGTCACGGAAATTTCAAGTAAAATAAAGCTCCAAGGGCCACAATGCGTGAACGGACCTCCAAAAAGGGCCTCCGACGCCTTTGCGTGGCCCTTGAGACATCGGGAAAAATTTGAATGCTTTGACCACAAAATTTTTCAAACGTCTTTTTAAAATAAGCCCGAAAATTTCTCTGTCTATCCAGCTCAGAAACTACCGTAATTAATAAAGTGGCTCGCGGAGCTATCTCATTCTGTGATGATTCCAAATACTCAGAAATATTTAACGAGGACGGGGGCTTCAAATCACTTTGTAACCCCTCATCCTTAGCAGTATCCTTACTAAAACCCCCAGAGGGAAGATAATATATTCTCGATAGAGCAATAGAATCAGCATCAGATATCAATAACACTTCTTTCAAATATTTTTGCAAAAGCATAACAGGAGCAAGGTGATGTGTCCGAGGAAAATTCAGGAGGCAAAGATTCTTAGCACGCAAGGAGTTCTCCAATAATTTCATCCTGCCGGTGTAAAGAGGAAACATATCGTACCAAAGTAGCCAGAACACCTTGTTGAGAGGAACCCCGCACTTTCCTGAGACTCAGTAATCTTTTCTAAAGATAACAGTCTGGATTCCTGATTTGATATCTTTGCCACAGTCTCTTTTGAAAACAGAAATTTTCCGGAGGGAGGACCCTAAGGCCAACTCCATCCGAGATAACATAGTCCATACATCTTTCAAGGATACATCATCTGGGGGAGCGTGAACCTCAATAGAAACATAGAAACATGATGACAGAAAAAGACCACATGGCCTATCTAGTCTGTCCTTCCATATCAACAACTACAACAGTCCACTTTTTACCTTTAGAGATCCTCTGTGTTGGTCCCATGCTTTTTTGAATTCAGTTACTGTCCTCATCTCTACCACCTCCACTGGGAGACTATTCCATGGATCCACTACTCTTTCCGTAAAGAAATATTTCAGCATATCACTCCTGAATCTATCTCCCTTCACCCTCATCCCATGTCCCCTCGTATCAGAACTTGCTTTCAATTGAAAGAGGCTCTCTCCCTGAACATCTATGCCACGGAGGTATTTAAACATCTCAATCATATCACCTCTATCCCGCCTTTCCTCTAAGGTGTACATATTAAGATCCCTAAGTCTGTCCTCATATGCTTTATAATGAAGCCCACTAATCATTTTAGTAGCCACCCTCTGCACCGACTCCATCCTGTTCACATCCTTTTGAAGGTGCGGTCTCCAGAATTGCACACTATACTCTAAATGAGGTCGCGCCAAAGACTTATACAGAGGCATTATCACCTCCTTTTTTCTGCTAGCCATTCCTCTCCGTATGCACCCAAGCATCCTTCTAGCTTTTGCCATCGCCTTTTCTACCTGTTTAGCTACTTTAAGATCATCAGACACAACCACGCCTAGGTCCCGCTCTTCTTTAGTGGACAAAAGTACTTCACCTCCTATACTGTATTGCTGCAGCCCAAATGCATGATCTTACATTTTTTAACATTAAATCCCAGCTGCCAAATTCTAGACCATTCTTCAAGCTTAGCTAGATCCCTCCTCATGTCATCTACACCTTCCTGGGTGTCTACTCTATTGCAGATTTTGGTATCATCTGCAAAGAGGCAAACCTTACCCGACAGCCCTTCCGCTATATCACTAACAAAGATGTTAAAAAGAATCGGACCAAGGACAGATCCCTGGGGCACACCATTGGTAACATCCTTCTCCTCAGAGTGAGCTCCATTTACTTGTACTCTTTGTAGCCTCCCACCCAACCAATTTCTAACCCAAGCAGTAACTTTAGGGTCCATCCCTAGGGTGCTCAGTTTGTTTATAAGTTGCCTGTGAGGAACAGTGTCAAAGGCTTTACTGAAATCTAAATACACCACATCTAGAGCTCTCCCTCGGCCCAACTCCCTAGTCACCCAGTCAAAGAAATCAATCAGATTTGTCTGACAAGACCTGCCTCTGGTGAATCCATGCTGCCTCGGATCCTGTAATCCGCTGGACTCCAGAAACATCACTATTTTCTCTTTCAGCAGCGTTTCCAATAATTTACTCACCACCGAAGTTAAACTATCCAGCCTGTAGTTTTCAACCACATCCTTACTTCTGCTTTTGTGTAAAGGCACCACATGAGCCTCTCTCCAGTCCTTTGGCACCACTCCCGACTCCAACGAGGCATTGAAAAGGTCAGTCAGTGGAGTTGCTAGAACGTCCCCAAGTTCCCTCAGTATTCTAGGGTGTATCCCATCCGGTCCCATCGCTTTGTCTATTTTAAGTTGAGCTAGTTTCTCACGAACACAGTCTTCTGAAAATTGTTCAAGATGTCCCTCGCTTCTGTTCCTATTTGTGGGTGTTTTCTGAGGTCCTGCTCCTGGTTCTTCATCTGTGAACACAGAACAAAAATATTTGTTAAGCAATTCCGCTTTATCCTTATCAGCTTCTACATATTCCTCCCCTGCACCCTTGAGTCTGACAATACCACTTTTGCCCTTCCTCTTCTCACTAATATATCTGAAAAATGTCTTATCCCCCCATTTTATTGCATTGGCTATTTCCTCCTCCTTTTGAATCTTTGCCTTCTTGACTACTTTGCTAGCTTCTCTAAGTTTTTCCAAATACAGATGCCTGTCTTCCTCTCTCTATGATCTCTTGTATTTCATGAAGGCCTCCCTCTTTTTCTTCACTTTTTCAGCTACTTTCTTCAAAAACCATAGCGGTCTCCTTTTCCCTCTTGCCTTTATTTACCATTTTAACAAAAAGGTTGGTTGCCCTTAAAATACCCCTTTCAGTTTTGCCCACTATTTTTCTACATCCCCCAGCTGTTCCCATCCCACTAACAACTCCCTGAGGTATTGGCCCATCTTCGCAAAGTTAGTCTTCCTAAAGTCTAAGATCCTCACCTTTGAATGGATTCTAACAGCCCTAGTCCTAATACTGAACCACACCATCTGGTGATCACTGGATGCAAAATGATCTCCCACTACAACATCAGAAACACTTTCACCATTGGTAAGCACCAAGTCCAGTATGGCCCCTTCACGTGTGGGTCTGTTACCAATTGCCTGAATAGTTCTCCCTGTAGAGAATCCAGTATCTCCTTACTTCTAGATGATACTGCAGCAGGAATGTGCCAATCAACATCTGGCATATTGAAATCTCCTATCAGTAGCACTTCCCCTTTCCTAGCAATGCTGCGTATGTCTTCAATTAACTCTCTGTCCACCTCTTCCTCTTGTGAGGGAGGTCTGTATATCACACCAATGCAAATAGATTTCTCTTTCCCTCTTTCTAGTTTAACCCACAATGCCTCCTCTCTCCCTTTTAAGCTCTGTAATTCCAAAGCTTTAATAGTAGTTTTTACATATAGTGCCACTCCTCCTCCCCTTCTTCCTACCCTGTCCTTTCTGAATAAAGTATAGCCAGGTATAGTTACATCCTAATCATGGTTTTCTGTGAACCATGTTTCTGTAACTGCCACTAAATCCAAGTCAGCCACTCCCACCAAAGCTTCAACATCAGGGATCTTATTTCCCATGCTACGGGCATTTATACACACTGCTTTCCATATGTTACCCCTGTTACCCATTTCCATAAAGGTATTTAACGTATCACCTACCTGGGGCTTTCACTTACCTGGGGGCTTTCTTCACCCATCCCCAACGAATCTAGTTTAAAGCCCTCTTCAGTAGATTAGCCAGTCTACTACCGAAGATGCGTTGACCTTTCTTGGACAGATGGATGCCATCTCTGCTCTGCAACCCTTGGAACAGCATCCCATGGTCTAGGAAATCAAAACGCCCTCGATGACACCATCCACGCAGCCATGCATTCATCTCCAGGATGCGAGCCTCTCTGCCTTGGCCTTTACCCTCAACAGGGAGGATTGAAGAGAACACCACCTGTGCACCTAACTGCTTCACCCTCTGTCCCAGAGCCATGAAGTCACTTTTGATATGTTCCGAGGTATACCTGGCAGTATCATTTGTTCCAACATGGATTAGCAACATTGGGTAATAGTCAGTGGGCTTGATGAGTCTCGACGAACTCTCCATAACATCTTGGATTTTGGGCACCAGGCAGACAGCATACCTCTCTGGACATCATGTCTGGTCGGCAGATGGACGCCTCAGTACCCCTCAGAAGAGAGTCTCCAACCACCACTACCCTTCGTTTCCTTCTGGTCACTGATTCTGCAACTTTGGGGTACGTGAACTCTGGTTCTTCCCTTTTCCAGGGATGCTTTCACCTCCTCCACTTCCAGGGCTGCATAATGGTTCTTCAATTCAAGGGCTGGAGAAGTTGGATTGGTGATTTTGCAGGCCCTGGTGACTTGTGTCCAACCATCGACATTCTGTTGGCACCCATCTTTTCCTGTGCTGGGGAGCTTGGTTGCTGCAAGAAGCATCTCATCAATGTACTTCTCACTGTCTTGAATGCTCCTCAGCCTCGCCACCACCTCCTCTCTGAGTTCCTCCACTTGTTTCCTCAGAGCTTCAGCATGCAGGCACCCTGCACATGGAACTGGTCCTTCAACTGGCATTAGGACCTCTGTCTGGACCGAGGCAAAAGCTGTAACGGGGGCAACAGCTTTAGCAATATGATTTTTCCCAGCCATTGTTCTGTTCGTGGAGCTTAGGTATCTGTTAACTAGTCCCAGGAAAAACTATTACTGTTGGAAGCGGAGGAGGCAACGTCTTAAATGGAGAATCAATTTGCAAAAAAAGACGACGAGAGTACAGGCTTTCCAACCTCAAGCTGAGTCAGTTCCTAATGGGGAGGAAGATCCTAAAGAAGTTTCCTTCTCCTGATTGGTTGGGGACAAAACATTCCTGTGCGGGGAAAAACTAGAAGAAGGAGTACTCACAGTAGAAATTTCCACCGAAGCAATATCCGCTGAACGAATAGCAGATGATGTTCCCCCGACTTGAACATGGGCATCCATTGGGCCTACTACTTTAACAGCCTTCATTTGGGCCACTGGAGGATGACGCTTCTTCCGTTTCCCCATCGGCGAATACTCCTAACGCCAAGGTGTGCCAAAGGGGCATGACCTGCCCCTTTGGTCACGCACCGCAGGCACGCGCCCGCTACCGCGTCCCGCGTAGGGGGCAGAGTAGATGGGTCCCTTTTTTGGGGTGGTGGCAGTAATTTCCTCTTCTGGTTGTATTTGAGGACTTATCGGGCTATGATCAGGATTTTTATTATGTTACCTTTTGTTTATAGCACTTTCTTGATGTGAACTTTGACATTATATGTTTCCTTATGCTGTATGGGAATGTTGTTCCCTTCATTGGTTTTTTTCCCTTTCTTGTTTGTTTCCTGATCTATAAAGTAAACCAATAAAAATAAAAAAAATAAAAAAAATAAAAAAAAATTTCTGAAATAAAATAGAAGGTGACAATAAATGAATCTTAGGAAAATTTAACAAATGTAAATCTCTAGCCCAAAAGGAATTCTCCAGTGCCTCAAGCTGTATATGTAGCATCAAGCTATCTTTAATATTAGATGCCCCTGCGGATTGCAAAGAATCAACCTGAGTGGAATTTTTTCCATTTTCTGAAGAGCAGATGCAATCCCAGAATCATGTTCCTGAAGTTTCTTAACAGTATCAACTGAAAATCAATGGCTGGCCCAGGTCAGTGGCATTTATCTGGTTAGCAAAATATTGTGCAGAATTCAGTAGTAATAAGTGTTTAATGAATGTCATCTTGTATACAACATGTAGGACTGGAAAGGTCATCTATGAAAATTTATTCTATAGTAAATAATCTAAAAAAAAAATCAAAGATATTAAGGGGTATGCTTAATAAAGCATACTAAAGCATACTTAATAAAGCATACTAAGTTAATGTGCAATTCAGCTGAAATCTAACGGCGAGGCCTGTACTAACCTCAGGGGGGTATGTGCATCCATCTCCCTACCTCTGCAACTGTGCAGTACCGTGTTAATCAGCATGTTGGTGCACTTAATGCCGCCAACTGAGGTGGCATTAAGAACAACTGCTCTACTGGCAACAGCCAGAGTTGGGTGTTTCCAGATCACCCCAACTAACCACAATGCCCTGCAACCCCCATGTTATGCCCCTAGCCTATCCCTTTCCCCACTCGATTTCACGCCGAATGGTTAGAATGGGATTTTTAGCACAGGGTCCCAAACTAATTGTTAGCATGCCTTCCCTCAACGGTCTCAGATGTACTTCAGCTATATGCAAGGTGGAACAGCCTTCAGGCAGGAAATGCAGGGGCGCTTGGTTGAAGAGTCAAAAGGGAAAAATGCCTATGATTGCCAAACCCCTTTTTTTGTCATTTACTTGAAGAATTCTTTTTAGAAAGGCCAGAAACAGCAAAATAGAAGTCTGTTTATTTTCTGCCTTTTGGCTCTTCCACCCTTAGAACACTGCACAGCCATTTCTGGAGATCTTGCATAAATTTCAAATTTTATGATTCTTCCAATGGCCAAGTACTTAAATCAGATGTTACATCTTTTTTATTTTTTATTAGAATAGCAAGGGGACTATTCCTTAAACAATGTCAGGTGCACTTCTTTTCAATTGCCAATGCCAAACTCTGTTTGATGCATCTTGTTGCACTGTATGCCTGGAACAGACTATCCGGGTCAGTATGACAGGATCCTTCTCTGGTTATATTCATATCCAGGCTAAAAAAAACACCTCTTCAAAGTTGCTTTTAGATCCTGACACTCCCCTCCCCCCATTCCCCTTACAGTCTATTCAAGAAAGATAAATAGAACAAACAGGGAAATGGTTAAAATGCACATGGATATAAGAAACAGAAACATGACAGCAGAAAAAGACCACTTGGCCTAACTAGTCTGCCCTTCCATATCAACTACGATAGTCACCTTTTTTCCATTAGAAATAGTCTGCATTTGTCCTATGCTTTCTTGAATTCAGATTACTGGGAGACTATTCCACGCATCACTCTTTCCATAAATACATGAAATAGTCTCCCAGTAGAGGTAGTAGAGACGAGGACAGTATCTGAATTCAAGAAAGCATGGGACAAACACAGAATATCTCTAAAGGAAAAAAGTGGACTATAGTAGCCAATATGGAAGGGCAGTCTAGATAGAAAGATGACAGCAGAAAAAAAAACATATGGCCTATGTGTGTTTTAACTCTTTCCCTTAAAGAATTACCCTAGTCCCTTGCTTATCTCTCTTGAATAGATTGTAAGCTCTGTGAAGCAGGTACATTCTCTTACATTTATTTATTTCACTGTGGATTCCTTTATAGCAACAGGATAAAATCAAACCAAGCATCTCTCTTTTATCTCAACAAACAGGGGTGCCTTACACGGAGCAGTGGGTATACCCCTAAACAACAGCATGGGGAAGGGGGATCTACATGAAGCGGCAGGTGTACCTACTCTTGCCACTTTGCAGGGCAGACTAGATGGACCATACTGGTCTTTATCTGCCATCATATACTATGTTAGTATATATCCCGCCTTATCTTAAAGTCAAAGCAGGTTACAGGGAAGATGTGGCATGGTCTTAATGTTGAAGCATTATGTTAAAATTATAATGAATGATGCAATAAACATAACATAGTGGAACTTGTTAACCTAACACTAAATGAGAATAAACTTTTATTAACATTCAAATTAACTGGATCTTTCAGCAACTGGGGAGGGAAAGGAGATAGGTTGAAGGTAGGTAAAGCATAGTTACTCACCTGTAACAGGTGATCTCCAGGAACAGCAGGAATTTAGTCTTCACATATGGGTATCGTCGGTACCGACGGAACAAGCGCGGGAACGCTCCCCAGCATCCAATAGGAAAGCTTTTAGGAGCATCCCACAGCGCCTGTGTGCTGCCTTCCCGCCTTTCCCAACTGTCCTTCTCCAGTTGAGTTTATAGCTGAGACAAGAGAGAGAGGGAAAGAGAGAAAGAGAGAGAGATAGAGAGATACAACTCCTAGGGGATAAGTAGAAGTGCTTGTAGTAGTACTAGTAGAAGCACAAATAGCCACATTAACAGTTAACATAGCACATTTTAGTGTTTGTGCCTGCTAATTGCCACGTTCACCAATTAACATGAAAAGTCCTATTGGGGACATGGAATGAGTGAGGAAGAGGTGGGGATGGCACCTTGCAGTTAAAACCGAGTCATTACCATGCATCAGCTGTTAATGTGACACAATACAGAATGCTTGCTTATTTGTCAGCCTGACCTTCTAGCAATAGTAACTCAAGACTATCACTAAGGGGCAGAGGCCACCATTTTGAAACCAGGAACCACTGCTGCAGGAGCATCTGAGGATCGCTCCTGCCCCTCAAAATACCCATCATGGAGACCCCCAGTAGATGCCAGTAAGATCGGAAAGTCAGGGTGCTTTTGAAGTGAGGATCAGGGGAGGGACAACTTCTTTAAAGCATCAGCCTGGCTCTTTAAAAAGATACCAGGCCCAACTTGTGGCCTGCTATTTTTCTGTTGCTGAGGCCAGACACAAACCATATTCCTGGGTGCGACAGCACAAAAGTAAATTTCTTATGGAACTGCCCTGGTAAATTTGCATGCAGTAAAGGAGCACTTTTTACTGCAGCTAGTAACTAGGGTTTTTCTATGAACTGTCTCCAAAATGTACTTAAGTATTGTACGTTTTCTCTTATATTTTCATTTTGGATGATTATGATTGTCATATTTTATCATGGTTGTAACAAATTTAAGCAAATAAATAAAACGTTAAGCCAATACTAGTCTACGCACAGTGTGGCCTATTTACTAACCTGCATTAAGGATTTGCACTTAACATGTGTTAACAGCCAAAGTGGAGGCTTCCTCTGCAGTAAATATATGGGGCATTCCAAGCACTTAGAAAAAGGCAGCCATGACATTAGTTCATGCTTTAATGACATGGCAACTAATGCAGAATATAGGAAACTGCATTTGGGGAGGTCTAGTTCATTGTTCTGCATTAATAACCATGTTAGCAAGTAACACGTGTCATTGACACTTGCATCAAGTCCAAGGCACACTCCTCGCCCCTTCTCTTTCCCCTAATATGACTATGGGCCCAATTCAGGAGGCGGGACATGCAGCCCCGCAAGCCATCCTGTCCCTATTCCCCCTCAGGCACTCCCCGCACGACTACAGCAGCAGTACGAGAAGAGCCAGCGGGGGGTGGGAGGGGGCAGAGTCTGGGCAGAGCGGGGGCAGGCCAAGGCAGCAGGACATAGAGGGATGATTCAGGTCATGGCCCTGTACATCCTGCGGGGTCAGGGGGAACGGGCTGCTTATCCCACCTCAAAAGGTGGAATGAGCAGCATGAACCTAGCGATTGGGACCGGAAACCGCCCCCCAGGTTGGGGCCGGGGGCAGGTAGGTCCCCGCTGCCCGATCCAGGTCCTGGATGCCCAGCCGTGGGTCGGCAGCGGGATAGAAGAGGGACGGTGCCGCGGGTGACAGGGAAGTCTGTGGGGAGGACGTCCCTACAGGCATGCAGGGGCATTCCAGGCCACCCTCTGTCCCAATTCTGCATGTTGCAGAAACATTTTGCACCCACGTTACAGAATTGGGCCCTAATAGGCCCATCCTACTCGGGGCCGTCCGGACGGTCCGGACGGCCCGGACATGCCCCTTTCTGAATCGGGCTCCACGGTACAGGTGTTTAACGTGTGTATTTGCTTGCAAGGTGGTGCTCAAAAAGTTAATGTGCTGTGTTAACACTGCACATTAAAACCTGAATTAAATGCCTAATGTAGTTTATTAAACAGAATTCAATGTGTTTAATCTGTCACTTCTATTCAGAAACATGATTTTCATGGTAATATATAGCATACCTGTTAAAAATTCTGTGACTACAGCCACCACCTCAACCAGTCCACGTAAATTTGAAGTACTGTAGTCATGTCTGGCAAGCTGCTCCAACTCTGAACGGCTAAAAGAGAAATCCACCGATCCATTTATCTGTAAGAATGAAAAGGCTGTTTTCACTGAGCCATTACAACATGTCTTAATTATAAATACACTACATTATTTTAAATTATTCATCCAAAAAATCAGGAAAGGGACAGTCAAGTGTCACTAGTATTCACTATCATGTTGAAGATATATAGCACAGTTACTTACCTGTAACAGGTGATCTCTGGGAACAGCAGGAATAGGTCTTCACATATGGGTACATCGGTACCGATGGAGCCCACGCGGGAACGCTCCCCAGCGTCCAATCAAAACGCTTTTGGGAGCATTCCATCACGCCTGCGTGCTGTCTTCCCGCCTTTCCCAACTGCCTCTCCTCAGTTAAGTTTGAAGCTGAGACAAAGAGAGAGAGAAGCGAGAAGGGAAAGATAGAGAGATAGAACACCTAGGGGAGGTGGGTGGGTTGTGAAGACCTATTCCTGCTGTTCCCAGAGATCACCTGTTACAGGTAAGTAACTGTGCTATCTCCAGGAACAAGCAGGAATGAGTCTTCACATATGGGGACTCCCAAGCTGAGATGCCTGGAGTCCTAGCATGCTGGAAAGTAAACATGCTACACCTCATATGACCAGGCATCCAGAGGATGGAGGGTAGGAGTTGAAAGAGAGGAGCTGTAGGAAAAACAGCTAACTTAAAATAGGACTACAGGGAAAGAGTCCTTATAAGTATGATAATTATCATGAATATATATTGACAATAAAACCATTGCAATATAGTGCTTACCTACTGGATTGCAGGAGGTAGATAGGTTCATGATATCTACTGGGGATCCAGTAGAGGAACTTCAAGGCGACCTCACTGAGTGAAGGTGAGAACCTGTAGGACAACAGTGAAGGTCATACCATGGAGTGAAGGTGACCCCAGGATTGAACTGGGGTAGTACAAAAACGGCAGGCCTTCAGTGGGAAGCTTTATGGAAAAAGCTGAAAACTCTTTTAGCTACAGAGCTATTACAGTTAGGAGCAAAAGAGGAAGACTGACTGATTTGAACAAAGTGGTGAAGTCCGTGAGGGAAGAAGGGGCATAGGAAAAACCCCGTATTCCCCAGGAAGGACAGGTGTCTGAGGAGATGGAACCTCAGATCTACTGAAGATCCGCCATATCATTCCTAACTGGTGAGAGGTAGGACAGATATTGCAGCCTGGAGCTTCAGGGACACCTAACCCTTAGGGATATGGTAGAAACTGTCAGTACCACAGGAGTGGTTGTGTGCGTAGTATCCCAAAGATGCTGTGGAACAGCATAACATGGGGAAGCCCACTGTCTGGAACACATAGGAAGTGAAACCTATTTGAGTATATAGACAGATAGAGAAATAAGTATGTAAATACATATCTACCTATAAGAAGAATCTCGCCAGATAGAGATATATATATATATATATATATGGAGATATATATATAAATATGTATATATAGATAGATGTATAGATGAATATACAAGAATATATATATCTATAGCGAGATCTAGAAGGGCATAACATATGCACAGCCAGCTGACAGGAATTATACAGCTGTAAGATGTATATAGACATATATATATGAATATATAGTCCTAGAATAAATGTCTGTAAACAGACAGAGGTATGCCTATGAATAGATTCACATGGGAGATGTGAAGGGGAAAGATTCAGATGATAACAAGAAGGTGGAACCTACTTGAAAACTATATATATATATCTAGAGAATCTATCCCACCTGGTTAAGTTGATGCAGGCTGGTATCCAGCAGAATAACCAGGATGGTTACGTGAAACAAACAGAGCATAATATCAATCTGTAGCAGCCAGCCTTGAGTCTTGTAGAACTCTAGCATGGTGAATGGACAGAGAACGCATAGAATGAGATACCAGGTTGACCCTCAGCAGGGACAAGGGGAATCATGCGTTCCTTGGTTAACTATGTGCTGTCCATGAAGGATTAGCTGCAGGGAAAAAAAAAGAGTATATTCCCTAAAGGAATAGAAGAACTCTTTAGGCTTTCACGTGGAGAAGGCTTATTCCTTTGTTTAAAAAGGAAATAGCAGGGAATACAAAACCCTTACAGTCATGGGGGGCATGACTGAGAAGCCTTTTTCAACCATGTAAGATAGGCATTAGAGAAAAAACCCCATGCTCTCTAGCAAGGGGCAATAGTGAAAAGCTTCTCTGAAGAATTGCAGAGAGCATGATGCAGGAGATGGAACTGACTGTTGGAAAAGCAAGCAGTCATAAGAAGTATGCTGCCAAATCCAAGCTTGTAGTGATAAGGATTATCCAAGAAAGATGTACAGACTTTCTTGGATCACTACTAAGGCCAGACAGAAAGTAGTGGAGGACAACTCTGGAAACTTGTGGGGAAGAACCAGAGATCCAACCCTTAGGCTCCTGCAGGGGCAGCTGCTGATAAGACAGCAGAAAGAATCTTTCTGTGTAAAACAGAAAGAACAGACAGAACAAGTGTAGAGAAAACTTGTCTCTGTCTGATGCCCAAGCAAAAAAAGAAGGGAGTTTACCCAAGAGAGAAACTCCAGACTTGGAAAGAAGAAAGACTAGAGAGGCTGAAGAAGAAGCCCTCTAGTGTAATCGTAGCCCTCTTATAGGGGAAAAACCCTGATAAAAGGGTAGAGATGAAAGAGCTGGAAGGAGACTTACCATGTGGTAAGTCTGTAGCAGGAAAAAATTCAGCTGGCACAGAAAAAACTATCATCTGATAGTTACGAAATCTCCTTTCTTACAAGAAGAAGAGGAGACATCTGTGACCTATAGCATGAATATCCTGACAGCTCAATATAAAGATATTAGAAACTGGATGTCTTGTGAAAAGAGATCCATATACAGAATTTAGAATAAAAACAGTGAAGAACTTCTGCAGTGAAGACGTCAACTGTAAATTCTAAAGCCCAAGAGACAGAAAAAAAAATGATTAATCAGAAACCATATGGTTGCTGAGATTGTTTAGCCTGGTAAGAGTTTGAATTCTTCAGACCAAAGCGATGTTTCCCCTGCTTGGGAACATCTGTAGGATGGGCCAGAGAAGAATAAAACCTTCTTCTCCTAGGAGCAGAAGGTTTGGTAGGACATTTCCTACCTACTGGGAAAGGAGAAGGCTGAAAATAGCCCTCAGCAACAGGGAAGTCAGTGAACCACTGAGTAAACTGATGTAAAGACTCCTTATTGAAGAGATTTTCTCCAGTGCAAGGAGTATTACCCAGTCTCTGTTGTGCCCATCTGTCTAAGTCTGAAGCTTGGGGCCAGGCTCTACGTCGTGCCCCTATGGCTATAGCAGAAGTTCTGCTAACAGACTCAAATGAGTCCAGGGAAGCACGAGTCAGAAACCCAGAAATATTCTGAATATGACTAAGTAGTAAAGAATAGTCTGCAGCCTTGGGCTCTGAAAGAAAAGGAGTCAAAAGATGTAATTTCTTTGTGACCTCCTGAAGAGATAGACTCATATAAAAAATATATGAGAGAATTCTTGCTGACAACATGGATGTCTGGAAGGTTTGACGTCCAAAGGCATCCAGTGTCCTAGACTCACGACCTGGTGGGTAAGAAGAGTGCTTTTTCTTACTCTTTACCCGCCTCATAGCTGATTCCACTACTATGGAATGATGAGGAAGTTGAGTCTTCTGAAACCCTCGAGAAGAGGGCACCTGATATAAAAAATCAGTTGCTCTGGAAGGTGGGGGTACCCTTAAAGGTGCCTCCCACATTCCTAGAAGGAGATCCTGCAAGGACTGATGCAAAGGAAGCATTAAGATTCCATTTCTTGTAATGGAAGCAGAGCCTTGCACAGAATCCTGAGCCAGGATGGGGATGGCAAGGAATCTTGCTATATCCCAGAGGAAACTCTGAAAAGAGGGATCTCCAATAGGAACATCCCTTGGACAGGCTAGACCTGAAGAACTAGCCTGAGCACCAGCAGAGGTATCCTGGTATACAGGAGTAAAAGATTCTGTACCCTTAAGAGATGGCCGCAGGAACTGGCTGTCAGAAACAGCGACCATCGGTACCACATCATTCCTGCCAGCTATCGACTCCAAGCTTGGTATAGAAAGGAGCGAACCTGTAGCAATAGTTGGCCCCAGTGTTACTGAGGATACCGGTACTGGTGTTGACACCAATACCGATGTCGGAGCCGAAACCGACTCAGACACCGGGGTAACTATCGGCAACCATTCCCTCGGTATCGAGGACACCGAAAAACTCCGGTGTCTATCCTCTGAACTGACCCTCCGGTATCGACAGGTGTCGGTACCAACATGAGATGGTACCCAGTCTTCAAGACTAGAGATCGATTCCAAACTCGGCATCGAGGGCAAAGAGCCTGATGAGCGAAGCATGGAAGGCATTGATCGCACGGGTAAAGTAGACCTCGGTACCAGTTTCTGTACCGTGTCCCATACCGGTGAAGGAACCAGGGGCAACTCAAACGACCTCGAGGAACCCGAGAGTTGCGGATCCGAAGCATCGGAACCGGTGCCGAGGCGAATCGGTACCCAGTCCTCCAGACTGGAGATCGATTCCAGACTTGGCATCGAGGGAAGCGAGGCCATCGATGCACATCTGGAGGGTACCGACCTCGATGGTGATATCGGTGGTACCGAAAGCGGAAAGTCAATGCAAAGCGTATCCAGTGGTCCCGAAGGTACCGAGGATGCTCGATGACGATCCCTGGTGAGGAGTGTGTCATCCAGCACCAGTGCTGATGCCCAGGTATCGGTACTGCTCAAAGCAGATGCCACCACCGGACACGGCTCAGGTATGTTCAGTGAGGGGTGAGCCCCAAGAACAACCTGAAACCCCTGAAATGCTTTGGAATCTGAAGACTCCCGCTGGGGTTTAGAAGCCAGAGGGTCCTCGAGGGCAAGGCTGGAGCCGTCTTCATGCTGTGCATGAGACTTACCACTCGAGGGCTGGCTAGTCTTAACAGACTGTTTATGGGTTACCTGATCCTGTGTGGAAGAAAAAAGAGATGGTGCTTTCCATGTATCGGAGGAACCTCGATGTTGAGAATTTCTTTCCAACAAACTGGCGCCGAAAAGCTCCGTAGGAAAAGGGTCAGGACCCAAGCAAGTTAGACCTCGACTTTGAGGGTCTAAAACTAAAGTTGTACCGCCAAGGTTTGAACATTTCTTGAAGAAAGTGGCTGGCGGTTCCATAAGGAAAAAAAGGCCTGAAGGCCTGAAAAAAAAAACCGTGAGACACTATGAGGAAAAAATATCCCCTGAAGAGGGAAATTTTACAAGAAAAGAAAAGCAAACACCGGTAGTACCGGTGGGCGTCGGAAGACAGCCGCGACCACAAGAAAAATAAAGAAATAAAATAAGAATTTTCTGCGGTGACAGGAGGACGTCCTGCCGGCTCCATGGAAAAACGAAAACTGAGGAGAGGCAGTTGGGAAAGGCGGGAAGACAGCACGCAGGCGTGATGGAATGCTCCCAAAAGCGTTTTGATTGGACGCTGGGGAGCGTTCCCGCGTGGGCTCCATCGGTACCGATGTACCCATATGTGAAGACTCATTCCTGCTTGTTCCTGGAGATAGTTTGATTCCCAGGTCAGGCCTCCACACCTCAGGTCAGCTGACCCTGAGGATGCTAAAAAAGCAACATTCACAGGAGTGGAGTAGCAGCTTAGTGTGCTGGAAGGCCGGGGTTCAAATGCCACTGCTGCTCCTTGTGATTTTGGGTAAGTCATTTAACCCTCCATTGCCTCAGGTGCAAACTTAAATAATAAACCCTGCAGGCAGGGCTCGACAAAACCCAGAGGCCAGGTCGCCATGGCAACGGAAAAAATGGAAACTGGTGTTTGGGGCTTAGAGCACATGTGAGGAAAAGGGCTGGAAAAGGCTATGATTGCGGCCGAGACCAGTGCTGTCTCGGCCGCGATTGTGGCCTTTTCCAGCACTTCTGCCGGCAGGAGATAGAATCTCTATGGGAAGAAGTGCTGTAAAAGGCCGCAGTAATGACTAAGACTGATTCCATCTCCGGCAGGCAGATAACGCCACAGTCTCAGCACTTCTCCCCACAGGGATTCCATCTCCATCAGGCAGAAGTGCTGGAAAAGGCAGAAAGCACCGGTCTCAGCCATGAGCAACACTTCTGCCCACAGAAGATGAAATCCCTGTGGGGAGGAGCACTGCAAGATCTGGCTGAAACCTGCCCTGTCTGTTTGTGGGGGATGGGATCCCCAGGGCAGAAGTACTGCAACTGCCCCCAGAGCCTGCAAAAAAAAAAAAAGAGTGCAGGGCTGAAGAAATTTTAAAGGGGAAGCAGGTTTTCTTTAAGAAAAATGGGGAGGGGAAATGGAGGGCAGGGGAGTGAGTGCAAGGGGGGAGGGGGAAGGGGAGACAGTCTGGGCAGGGAAATGGGTAGGGAAGGACAGCAGGAGAAGGATTGGCGTGCTGTCCTTTGGGGGGAAAGAGAAGAGGGCAAGCAGTTGGAAAGTGAAGCATCACATACACACACACACACACACACACACACATACACATACACATCTAACTTCTGCACCACAGAGAAGGGCAGCACCAAATCTCCACACCACACACACAGGCATGCGCACACATCCACACAAAGAATCATTGTGGGTGGTAGGAGACGAAAGAGGAGTGGGGCTTCATTTATTACTACTACTAGCGCTTTACAGACACATGTAAGAGAAAGTTCCTGCTCATCGGAGTTTACAATCTAGTCAGGACAAACACAACAGTTGAGAACAGGGATACATCTACGGGAATGGTAAGGAATCACATAGGAGACTAAGCGGATCAGAATCCAAAAGCGACCTCGAAGAGATCAGTTTTCAGACTGGATTTGAAAAGGGCCAGAGATGAAGCCTGCCGTACAGACTCAGATAGTTTGTTCCCAGCATAAGGAGCAGCAAGATGAAAGGACTGAAATCTGGAGTTGGCAGTAGAAGAGAAGGGCACTGATAGAAGGGATCTGCCAGAAGAGCGGAGATCCTGAGAATGAGTGTAGGAAGAGAGAAGAGAGGAGAGGTAGTGAGGAACAGCAGAATGAGTGCACTTATAGATCAGCAGGAGAAGTTTGAAATGGATACGGAAACAGATAGGGAGCCAATGAAGCAACTTGAGAAGAGAAGCTTTTTCCCATAAAAAATGGTCAAATAGTTTTAATAAATCAAGCAGAAAAGCATAAAAAAGTAACCATCATATACCTTTTAGGGTGGGCTGGTTGTGCACTATGACCTAGGTAGGTGACCAAGAAAGCAAATGGAATGCTAGGAATCATAAGGAAAGGAATGGAAAATAAAACCAAAGATATTATGAGTGCCTCTGTATCGTTCCATGGCACGACCACACTTTGAATATTGTGTGCAATTCTGGTCGTCATATCTTTAAAAGGATATAGCAGAATTAGAAAAGATAGGGGGAGCCACCAAAATTGTAAAGGGAATGGAAGGATATCCCTATGAGAAAAGGCTTAAAAGGCTAGGGATCTCTGACTTGGAAAAGAGACGACTGAGGGGAGATACGACAGAGATCTATAAATGAATGAAAGGAGTAGAATGGGTATACGCTGTGATGGGGCCCGTATGATAGAGCCTCTGTGAACCCTATTTAGGCGGCTGCCTAGGGTTTTGAGTTTCAATCTGCTTCTCTATTAAAACAGAGTCTTTCAGTCGAGTGGTAAAGCAAATAAATTAGGGCTTTATTCCCTTTTCCAAAACAGAATATTCTTAGGAATGCCAACACAACAAACAGCATCAAAACAAAAGACAGCTACAGAAAATATCTTCTTTTCCTTTGTTAATATCACAAGGTTATTTTCTTCAAGGTTAACATAAAGAAATAATGTCATCCGAAAAACATATCGTACAGTCCATCGGTACTGGATCTGAAGAATAGCTGTTATTTTCCCATTGCATTACTTCAAGTTCATTCCCGATGCTACCAGGATCACATTCTTTACATGTGCTGGTTTCTGGCACAGCCTCATGTGGTACACAAATCCCTTTTCCTACAAAGTGTTCTTTAAACCCAGCTTTAGGAATGCCTGGTATACGAATGGCTCCTTGCTGGTTTTCTTGTCCCTTCCCACCTAGTGAGAACCCTGGATATCTTTCAGCTTTAAAGTTATGTCCAGGGCCACGCCCTTTAAAACAAGCAGAGCTTTTTGCCCCTTCTTTATAAAAACAAGGTTCCCACCTTTTTACCTTGTTTCTGACTTTTGCTTCTGGGTTGGTGAGGACTTTCTCTTGAGCTCTCCAGCTACTCTCCGAGCTAGCAAGATCCTGGTTACCTCCCCAGCTGTTTCTTGCTCTGAAGTCACGCTTAGAATTTCCTTCTACCGGCACACTTCCTCCAGCCTGACCCGTGCTCATTGGTTGCTCATTCAGTCCTCCTGAGTTGCTGCCCCACCTCCTGCTCCTGCGGGGACTCTCTCTAGGACTGCTTCTGAGTCTCTCCTCTCCAGAACTCCTCCCTCCAAGACTGCCTCCTCCAAGACTGCTTCTTCCAGGACTGCCCCTTCCTGGTTCTAACCAGGAACTTATATGCTTCCCTTCTCTGCACGTTACGTGGGTCTTTGGGCACAGGAGCTCCTGATGAGCCTCTCTGTTTCTCCCTGCGTCAGAACTATTACAGGGAACATTCACTTTAATGCCTTTTGACTTTTCTTGTGCTGAAGGCATTTGTTGCTCAGCTGTTTCTACGTGTGCTGAGTCTTCCTGCTCAATTAAATCTGAGGTAAGTTCCTCCTTTTCACTAACCTCCATGGGCTCTGTATTGTCCACTGTGTCACAACGCGAATTGGTTGTTTACTCCATCAAAAAGTAGAAAGACTAGGGGGCATGCAATGAAGCTACAATGTAACCCATTTAAGAGTAATAAGAGAAAATATGTTTTCACTCAACGAGCAATCAAACTCTGGAATTCGTTACCGGAGGATGTAGTAAAAGCTGTTAGTGTAGATGGATTTAAAAAAGGTTTGGACAAGTTCCTGGAAGAAAGTCCATAAACTATTATTAAAGAGGACCCGGAAAATTCACTGCTTACCCCAAGACAAGCATTATGAAACTTATTTACCTTTTTGTGAACCTGCCAGGTACTTGTGACTGGATTGGCAACTGTTGGAAACAGGATACTGAGCTTGATGGACCTTGGTCTAACCTAGTATAGCATTTCCTATGTTCTTACGTTCTTATCAGTGGCTATCCTCTAGATTTTTAGGTTGGCTCCTAGATTCCAAGAAAATTTATCAAGGCCTACCTCTGAGGACAGGAAAATATCTAGTGTACTAATTGTAACTTGCCTTGAGCTATAGTTGAAAACAGTGTGAGGCAACTCCAAAATCCTTCCCTTCTTTTCACAGCCCCCAAGAGAGAAGCAGTCATAGCTATCAATATAGATGATACCCCTAGTCCATGATACAGAAAGAACTCTCATGTATGGCTCCTGACCACAGCAATATTTCTGGGACTACCAGACTAGAAATAGTAGGAGGGGGTGTTTGTTAAATAGGGAGAAAATGCCTTGATATTTAAAAAAGAATAAACTACCAGACCAAAAACAAAAATCAGAACAAGAAAAAAAATGAGGCAATTAGTCTATTCCTCCACTCAGCATATCCTTTTTAAGATATAGCGATCAGAATTGCACACAATACTCAAGGTGCAGTCACACCATGGAATGATACAGAGGCATTATAAATATCCTTTGTTATATTTTCCATTCCTTTCCTTATGATTCCTAGCATTCTGTTTGCTCTCTTAGCCACCGCTGTACACTGGGCGGAGGGTTTTAACGTTTTATCCAGGATGACACCTAAATCTTTTTCCTGGGTGGTGGTTCCTAATGTGGAAGCTTGCATCATGTAACCATAGTTTGGGTTGTTCTTTCCTAGGTGCATAACTCTGCACTTGTCCACATTAAATTTTATAGGCCATTTGATCATCCAGTTGTCCAATTTATCAATGTCCTCTTTATTTTTTATTTATTTATTTATTACAGTTGCTTATATACCGCACTATTCGGCATCAGCGCGGTTTACAGTATAACAAAGTGACCAAAACACACATTCTGTTTGGTTTTACATCGAACAGGGGTATAAACTTGGATAACAGGGGTTGAACTATATACATGAACTATTTACGTGAAATAGGCTATATACATGAAGTAAAATTCCTATAACAGGGTCTCTTGCAATTTTTCACAACCCTCTTGTGTTTTAACAACTTTGAATAATTTTGTGTCATCTGCAAATTTAACCACGTCACTCATTATTCCCATTTCCAGATCATTTATGAATACGTTAAAAAGCAGCAGACCCAGCACGTATCCCTGGGGTACTCTTTTCACCTTTCTCCATTGAGGAAATTGGCCATTTAGCCCTACTCTCTGCTTTCTATCTTTTAACCAATTCTTGATCCATAATAGTACACTGCCTCCTATCCCATGACTTGTTAATTTTCTCAAGAGTCTCTCCTGAGGGACCTTGTCAAAGGCTTTCTGAAAATCCAGATACACTATATCAGGGATGGGCAATTCCGGCCCTCATGCACCACAATCCAGCCCGGTTTTCATGATGTCCCTAATAAATATTCATGAGATCTATTTGCATCTGCTGCCTTCCATTGTATGGAAATAGGTCCATGAATATTCATTAGGGACATCATGAAAACTGGGCTGGATTGTGGTGCACGAGGGCCGGAATTTCCCACCCCTGCACCAGCTCACCTTTGTCTATCTATTTATTCAGACCTTCAAAAAATATAATAAATTAGTAAGACAAAATCTTCCTTGGTTAAATCCATGTTGGCTTTCTCCCATTAAACCATGACTATCTACATGTTCAGTAATTTTGTTCTTTAATTCTTCACTGTGTTTGTATTAATTTTAGGAATGAAAATGCTTTTTTCTTAATCCAACATTCACCAGCTGTTGCAGCAGCAACTTTTTCCGGATAAGCACAGCATCTGACTCATCCAAAACAAACCAGCCTTCTTAAAGCCCTGACAGTCAATTGGGACATTCAGATCAATGACAGGCCGTACCTGTAGCATACCTGTAGACGAACAGCTCATGTGTATATAGTTACCCCTGTTAAACCAAGTTTCGAAACCTATTCTCTGTAATGTGCATCGCATGCTCTGCTGCATTGTACAAGTTGTTGTTACATGTAAACCGCGCTGATTTTAAAGAGCACGGTATAGAAATAATATAAATAAAAATAAATAAATAAATGCTAACTTAGCATTCAATCCTGCGGGGTGCAACTGAACTTAATTTAAAACTCCACCACTGCTCTCGATAATTCAATTACCAATTCACAGCACCGCCACACATGTACCAAAAGGGGAACAACATTCTCAAGAATCCACCATCGCAGCTGTTCAAAGTTGTGGCCTCTTTGTATACCGTGTCAATTTGTTCATATGTAGCCAAGACTTATGCTTTGCTAGACCAACCTTTCTGCTTGTGTGTCCAACCTACACTGATGAGCAGGGGCAAACAATTACATAGACAACTCCACTGCTGTCACAAGTAGTTCTACCTTTTAATTTCCATTATGGTTGAAGCACCGCATTCAAAGTGGCGCCACTCTTCACTTTCCTCCAATTCCAACTCAGGACAAATTAAAGGGAGTACAGCTCTCATTGCATAATCTCCCACGTTACACGCCTTGGCAGAGGTAATCATCAGCCCCTCTTGTAAGCCAGAATGTAACACTGAAATGTGCCAATGCTTCTGTACTATTTGTGCCGCTTGTGATGCTTTAATAGTGCAACGCAAATACAGGTTATCCGTGAGTCCTGTTTGTGAGTCTGATATTTTAACAGCAAGGGTCTCTGCGCATATGACACTCTCTTATAAGCCCAACAAATCACATCCCTCGGATAACCCCTGTGATGAAAACACTTTTGAGGCTTCATGCTTAAATTCCATCAGAGATGAACAAGTTTATTTAATAGGGCTTTAATACCACTTTATCACTTTCAGTCAAAGCAGTTTATATTGTAACTTAAACATGTACATTGACAACTTGGATTCCTCTGAAGCAATGGAGGGTTAATTGACTTGCCCAAGAATACAAGGAGTGCTAGTGGGAATCAAATCCTGGTCTCTGGGTTCCCAAGCCAGTGCTCTAACCATTAGGCTGCTACTCCACTCCTGTCTTAAACGTAAAAACTGACTTATAGATAAGCTATTTCTCAAGCTATCCAGGTGATGACCGTATTATCTCTGAAGGTTATTGCACTCCACTGGTTCCTGAAACAACGTGGTAGATGAATCTCGATCTGTCTTGACAATAGTTCTGTCCAAAAATTCTATTGAACACTGACTTGAAGACATCTTAACTATAAATTACGATTCAGATGTTCCAACCATTCCACAAACTTTTGCAAGTCCAGAAATGTTCCCATCCAAATAAAAGAAATATGTCATCCAAAAATCTTTGCCAACACTAATGCTATACATGCTGTTCTTCACTGATTTTTCTCCACTGAGCCACTATTTTCTACAATGCCAAACCCCTAATACAGCTAGACGGAACCTGCAGCAGCCGGGTTAAAGGAGACGTGTTTACAAGATGGCCGGTGCTGCGGCTGGATTTAATGAGCATTCTTTCAGCAGATAAGTATTTACTACCCGAGAGGGATTTATGAATGTGTATGCAGTTTGACTGTTTCCTATAATATTTTAAAAGGAAAAAACTGTAGTACAAACTGCTATCAAGCCATTTGGTGCAAGTAAAAAATAAATAAAAGAAAAATATAGCTTCTAAGTAAGTTTTGAATGGTTTATATTTTGGTATATTTATTTATTTAGCTGTATTTTTATATCGCTTTTCACCGGGTCAAAGTGGTGTACATGGAGCAATTCAATTGGGTTTACAGAGAACTTGAACTTTGTACAAAAACACTGGGTATATGGGGGAGGGGTGAATTAGTTACATGCGGGCAGATACCATTAGTGGTGGTTTATAATGATTAGCTGACATTAGAGAAGTATTGTGTAAAAAGGTGGGGTTTTAGCAGTTTTCTGAACTTGGTGATGTCATCTGGGAAAGAATTCTGGAAGGATGCGGCATATAGTTCGAATGACCTCATGCATGCTTTCTGGTAGCATCTTGGTTTTCTGATTGGTACTGCTAGGATGTTTGTGGTTGATTATGGAAAGTGGTTGATTTTCTCTTGGGTTTGGCAGATGAGTGGGTGTGGATAAGAGTTTGTAGGTAGGTGGAGGAGATATTGTTGATGGTTTTGAAGATTAGGAAGAGAGTATTCTGGGAGGGAGCCAGAGGTGGTGTTTGAGGATGGATATAATGTGATCAGTTTTGGCTGCACTCTGGATTGTACGGGCTGCAAAATGGAGGGCTATTTGGAGAGGATGGAAGATAGTTTGTGGGAGTCCGTTGTATATGGAGTTGCAGTAGTCAATGCGGGGGATGATAAGGGTTTGGAGGGTGGTTCTGAAGTTGAAGGGTTCCAGCAGTGGGCAGAGGTGTTGCAGGGTGTGGATCTTGAAACAGACTATTTTTGTTGTTTTAGCAATGTGTGGTTTGAATGTTATTAGCTGGTCAAGGGTGATCATGAGATATTTGATTTCATTCTTAACTTTTATGTCATAGTTGTCCAGGGTGATAGTCTTGGGTGGGGTGAAAGTTTTGTCCTTAGTGATGAATAATGTCTCGGGTTTTTAAGGTTTATTGATAAGTGGCTTTGTGCAAGCCATGCGGTGAAATCAGTGAGGCATTCTTGTAGAGTGTGGAGTGATGGGTGGGTAGTGCTGAAGGGGGAGTAAAGCATAATGTCATCAGCGTAAATGTGGAAGAAGATTTTGTGGGATCAGAGGATTTAGCAACGTGGCTGCATGTGGATGTTAAAGAGCATGGCAGTTAGTGTGGATCCTTCTGGGAGACCCTGTGTTTGGGTGTATGGCGCTGAGGTGCTGGTTCCGATCTTGATGGTTTGACGGTTTGTGAGGTAGGATTGAAACCAGTTGAGGACTGTGCTCTCTATTCTGATTGCTTTTAGTCGTTGAATCAGGATGTTGTGGTTGATGATATTGAATGCTGTAGATCTGTCCAGGAATAAGAGGGTGAAACCGTAGTGTGGGTTTTGGATCTCTTGAACGAGTTTGTTGAGGAGGGAGGTCAGGAGTGTCTCTATTCCGTGGAAGGGGAAGAAGTCTCGTTGTTGATCATCATGTATTTGTGTTTGTCTAGGTGGTCTTGGAGTTAGTATTGTATTGCTTTTTCAATTATTTTTGCTATAAATGCTAAGCTAGCTATGGGTCTGTAGGATGAGGGGTAGAGGGGATCTAGATGTGTTTTTTTGAGGATGGGACAGATTGAGGAGATGTTTAGGCAGTATGGCATAATGCTGTGTCTCAATGAGGTATGTGTAAGCTTTGTGAGGAGGGGTGTGATTTTGTTGGTTATCAGTTTTAGCCAGCTTGCAGGACAGGGGTTGAGGGGGGAAGTAACTGTATTGAGGTTTTTTATGATTGATTCTAAAGTTCTGTTGCTTATGCTTACAAAAGTGTGCCAAGGGGTATGTAGTCGTGTGTGACTGATGGTTGGGGGGTGTAGGGGAGCTTGTGTTGGGCTCCGTAGTAGGTTGCTAATTGCTGTGGAATGACTGTTGAGATCTTTGGATCATGAGTGGGGTATTGTGAGGTCCTTCACTAGACTGAATAGTTCCTTGGACGATTGAAGGAGTTTTTTTTATTAGATTTGAGTAGTATGTTGTAGCAGAATGGGATGGTGTTGGCAGCAGAGGATAACATTTCTGTGACACTGGCAACACCACTAAAATTTAAACTGCAAGGAAGAAAGGCCTTGCAATCTACTTCCATATCTTGCCAAGAAAACCCAATGGATACTCACAACAAACCACTGACTATTACCCAATGTTGCTAATCCATGTTGGAACAAATGATACTGCCAGGTATACCTCGGAACGTATCAAAAGTGACTTCATGGCTCTGGGACAGAGGGTGAAGCAGGTAGGTGCACAGGTGGTGTTCTCTTCAATCCTCCCTGTTGAGGGTAAAGGCCAAGGCAGAGAGGCTCGCATCCTGGAGATTAATGCATGGCTGCATGGATGGTGTCTTCGAGAGCGTTTTGGTTTCCTAGACCATGGGATGCTGTTCCAAGGGTTGCAGAGCAGAGATGGCATCCATCTGTCCAAGAAAGGTCAACGCATCTTTGGTAGTAGACTGGCTAATCTACTGAAGAGGGCTTTAAACTAGATTCGTTGGGGATGGGTGAAGAAAGCCCCCCGGTAAGTGAAAGCCCCCAGGTAAGTGATACATTAAATACCTTTATGGAAATAGGTAACAGGGGTAACATATGGAAAGCAGTGTGTATTAATGCCCGTAGCATGGGAAATAAGATCTCTGAAGTTGAAGCTTTGGTGGGAGTGGCTGACTTGGATTTAGTGGCAGTTACAGAAACATGGTTCACAGAAAACCATGACTGGGATGTAACTATACCTGGCTATACTTTATTCAGAAAGGACAGGGTAGGAAGAAGGGGAGGAGGAGTGGCACTATATGTAAAAACTACTATTAAAGCTTTGGAATTACAGAGCTTAAAAGGGAGAGAGGAGGCATTGTGGGTTAAACTAGAAAGAGGGAAAGAGAAATCTATTTGCATTGGTGTGCTATACAGACCTCCCTCACAAGAGGAAGAGGTGGACAGAGAGTTAATTGAAGACATACGCAGCATTGCTAGGAAAGGGGAAGTGCTACTTCTAGGAGATTTCAATATGCCAGATGTTGATTGGCACATTCCTGCTGCAGTATCATCTAGGAGTAAGGAGATCCTGGATTCTCTACAGGGAGAACTATTCAGGCAATTGGTAACAGACCCCACACGTGAAGGGGCCATACTGGACTTGGTGCTTACCAATGGAGAAAGTGTTTCTGATGTTGTAGTGGGAGATCATTTTGCATCCAGTGATCACCAGATGGTGTGGTTCAGTATTAGGACTAGGGCTGTTAGAATCCATTCCAAGGTGAAGATCTTAGACTTTAGGAAGACTAACTTTCCAAAGATGGGCCAATACCTCAGGGAGTCGTTAGTGGGATGGGAACAGCTGGGGGATGTAGAAAAACAGTGGGCAAAACTGAAAGGGGGTATTTTAAAGGCAACCAACCTTTTTGTTAAAAAGGTAAATAAAGGCAAAAGGAACAGGAGACTGCTATGGTTTTCGAAGGAAGTAGCTGAAAAAGTGAAGAAAAAGAGGGAGGCCTTCATGAAATACAAGAGATCACAGAGAGAGGAAGACAGGCATCTGTATTTGGAAAAACTTAGAGAAGCTAGCAAAGTAGTCAAGAAGGCAAAGATTCAAAAGGAGGAGGAAATAGCCAATGCAATAAAATGGGGGGATAAGACATTTTTCAGATATATTAGTGAGAAGAGGAAGGGCAAAAGTGGTATTGTCAGACTCAAGGGTGCAGGGGGGGAATATGTAGAAGCTGATAAGAATAAAGCGGAATTGCTTAACAAATATTTTTGTTCTGTGTTCACAGATGAAGAACCAGGAGCAGGACCTCAGAAAACACCCACAAATAAGAACAGAAGCGAGGGACATCTTGAACAATTTTCAGAAGACTGTGTTCGTGAGAAACTAGCTCAACTTAAAATAGACAAAGCGATGGGACCGGATGGGATACACCCTAGAATACTGAGGGAACTTGGGGACGTTCTAGCAACTCCACTGACTGACCTTTTCAATGCCTCGTTGGAGTCGGGAGTGGTGCCAAAGGACTGGAGAGAGGCTCATGTGGTGCCTTTACACAAAAGCGGTAGTAAGGATGTGGTTGAAAACTACAGGCCGGTTAGTTTAACTTCAGTGGTGAGTAAATTAATGGAAACGCTGTTGAAAGAGAAAATAGTGATGTTTCTGGAGTCCAGCGGATTACAGGATCCGAGGCAGCATGGATTCACCAGAGGCAGGTCTTGTCAGACAAATCTGATTGATTTCTTTGACTGGGTGACCAGGGAGTTGGACCGAGGGAGAGCTCTAGATGTGGTGTATTTAGATTTCAGTAAAGCCTTTGACACTGTTCCTCACAGGCGACTTATAAACAAACTGAGCACCCTAGGGATGGACCCTAAAGTTACTGCTTGGGTTAGAAATTGGTTGGGTGGGAGGCGACAAAGAGTACAAGTAAATGGAGCTCACTCTGAGGAGAAGGATGTTACCAGTGGTGTACCCCAGGGATCTGTCCTTGGTCCGATTCTTTTTAACATCTTTGTTAGTGATATAGCGGAAGGGCTGTCGGGTAAGGTTTGCCTCTTTGCAGATGATACCAAAATCTGCAATAGAGTAGACACCCAGGAAGGTGTAGATAACATGAGGAGGGATCTAGCTAAGCTTGAAGAATGGTCTAGAATTTGGCAACTGGGATTTAATGTTAAAAAATGTAAGGTCATGCATTTGGGCTGCAGCAATCCAAGGGAGCAATACAGTATAGGAGGTGAAGTACTTTTGTCCACTAAAGAAGAGCGGGACCTAGGCGTAGTTGTGTCCGATGATCTTAAAGTAGCTAAACAGGTAGAAAAGGCGATGGCAAAAGCTAGAAGGATGCTTGGGTGCATACGGAGAGGAATGGCTAGCAGAAAAAAGGAGGTGATAATGCCTCTGTATAAGTCTTTGGTGCGACCTCATTTGGAGTATGGTGTGCAATTCTGGAGACCGCACCTTCAAAAGGATCTGAACAGGATGGAGTCGGTGCAGAGGGTTGCTACTAAGATGATTAGTGGTCTTCATTATAAAGCATATGAGGACAGACTTAAGGATCTTAATATGTACACCTTAGAGGAAAGGCGGGATAGAGGTGATATGATTGAGATGTTTAAATACCTCCGTGGCATAAATGTTCAGGGAGAGAGCCTCTTTCAATTGAAAGCAAGTTCTGCGACGAGGGGACATGGGATGAGGGTGAAGGGAGATAGATTCAGGAGTGATATGCGGAAATATTTCTTTACGGAAAGAGTAGTGGATCCGTGGAATAGTCTCCCAGTGGAGGTGGTAGAGATGAGGACAGTAACTGAATTCAAAAAAGCATGGGACCAACACAGAGGATCTCTAAAGGTAAAAAGTGGACTGTTGTAGTTGTTGTTATGGAAGGACAGACTAGATGGGCCTTGTGGTCTTTTTCTGTCATCATGTTTCTATGTTTCTACATCCTCCGGTAACAAATTCCAGAGTTTGATTACACGTTGAGTGAAAAAATATTTTCTCTTATTTGTCTTAAATAGTTTACCCTGTAGCTTCATTCAGGCACCTTAGGGCTCTTCAACTTGGAAAAGAGATGACTGAGGGGGGATATGATAGAGGTCTATAAATTAATGGAGTGGAACAGGTAAACGTAGATCAATTGTTTACGCCATCAAAAAGTAGAAAGATTAGGGGACACGCAATGAAGCTACAATGTAACCCATTTAAGACTAATAAGAGAAAATATTTTTTCACTCAATGCGTAGTTACTAGAATTCGTTACCAGAGGATGTAGTAAAGGCTGTTAGTGTAGCTGGGTTTAAAAAAAATATTTGGACAAGTTCTTGGAGGAAAGGGCCATATACCATTATTAACGAGGACCCAGGAAATCCACTACTTATCTCAGGACAAGCATTGTGGAACCTGTGTACCTTTTGGGGAACTTGCCAGGTACTTGTGACCTGAATTATCCACTGTTGGAAAGAGGATACCAAACTTGATGAACCTTGGTCTGACCCAGTATAGCATTTCTTATGTTCTTATTCACTGGTTCAGTGCTTCCACAAAGGACTGATCAGAATGAAAAAAAAAGATAAACATTTAAAATACATTTGGACACAAAACAAGAAAAAATGCTTACCTTCAATGTTTTGGTTATATTTTTTTTCACAACCCAAATTGACAATGGCACCAAAATGATGTTTACATTTCCTTTCACAGGCTTTCCATAAGTATATCTGAAACATGACAGATAATGTCATATCAGACTGTGCCAGTGTCAAATTAAAAAATAAACTTACAACACAGGGCTTATAATGTACCTAAGAATCTTCTCTGCCTCCCATTTCAAATACTTAACTAACAAGTTGCCACATAACCTTTTAGTTTTAGGAGTACACCAAAATCTCTTCTGTTTTATGTTGAAGAAAATTGTAATGATTACAACATGACATCCAGGAATTTTGTTCTGCAACAATTAATCGGCAGCCACAGAATGTGGCTAAAGCCTGTCACAAACTTGTCAGCATCCTCTCAAATTCTTTAGCATTTACTGCCATACATTTCTGACATAAATTTCTAATTTATATATTCATAAAATCTAGATATACCCCTTACAAAGGAAGCCACTCACATAAAAAAATGTGGAGGGGAGTCAGGGGAGCAGATAAATGTGGTTTATACTACAAACAACATGTAATGTGAAAAGCAAGCACTGAGCATCATGAAACTAAATGACTTTCCATTATCCTATGATGTAAATACTTACTTTGCAGTGATAACACCAGTTAGCTTCTCTTCTGTCACGGAATGATGTGATGATGATGATACAGTAACTTCAAATTTTGGCAACACTAAAAACAAGTTTCACAAAAACTAAATAAAACATGTGTCATTCACTTCAACAAAGGAATCAAAAAATCCACTCCAAGACAATAGGGGCATGCTTTCAGCATAGTTAATCACCTGTAACAAGTGTTCTCCAGGGACAGCAGTAATCAGTCCTCACATATGGGTGACGTCGGCGCCAACAGAGCCCGTGCAGAAGCATCTCCCCAGCTTTCAAAGAAAGCCTTTGGGAGATACACCACGAATGCATGGTCCACTTCCTGCCCAAGACTGCCATCTTGCCTCAGTCCAATGACATAGCTAAGATGGCAAAAATAAAAGATGATAAAGAAGCAACTCCAAGGGGAGGAGGGAGGGTTGTGAGGACTGATTCCTGCTGTCTCTGGAGAACACCTGTTACAGATGAGTAACTATGCTTTCTCTGGGAACAAGCAAGAAGTCAGTCCTCACATATGGTGCTCTCCAGCTACAGGCTACAAAGAACCTGTAAAAAATGCCATGGCGACCTGCAAAGGGTGAGCCGTCAGCTGTAGCAGTTGAGTCCCTACTGAGAGACTCTCACAAGACCAAGTGTCCAGCGGGGAACCAGCACTCCGGAGGCCTGAACACAAAAGGGTCAGAGGGCAGGAGTTGCCTACACCCCAACAGATTACGGAGTATGGTCTGGCCGAAGACGCTGTGGACTCCCTCTCCAGGTAGTAGTGAGCTAAGAAGGTATGGACCGAAGACCAGGTGGCAGCCCAGAAGATTTCTGTCACAGGTACAGGATGCAGGCTTGCCACAGAGGTAGCACTGGCCCTGCCATGGTGCACAGTGACCCTCTGGTCCAGTGAGATCCCTGCCTGCTCACAGGCGAGGGCAATGCAGTCTGCCACCTAAATGGACAAAAATTTGCTTTGTCACTAAGGGCCCCAGTCAACTGGGGTCATAGGAAATGAAAAGCTGAGGTGCTTTGCAGTGGCCCTGAGTCTGTTGCAGAAAGAATGACAGAGCCCTTTCACAATCCAAAGAATGGAGGACGATCTCCGCCCTGTCGGCATGAGCCTTGGAAAGAAGGTGGGGAGCACTACATCCTGATTGAGGTGGAATAGGGACACCAACTTCGGTAGAAATCTGGGGTGTGTGCAGAGCACCACCCTGTTCTTGTAGAATCTCATGTAGGGGGGCTCTGCCATCACAGCCAGGAGCTCACTGACTCTGCGATCTGATGTGAGTGTCACAAGGAAGACGACCTTCCAGGAGAGGTACCTCAAGTTGCACATAGCCAGGGGCTCAAACAGGGACCTAGTGAGCTGCGAGAGCACCATGTTGAGGTCCCACTCCACAGCTGGAGGGCGGGATGGGGCATTTGGATAGCATGAGGCCCCGCAAGAACCAAGATACAAGGGGCTGAGCTGCAAGTGGTTTGCCCTCAACGGAATGGTGGTGCGCTGTGATAGCACTCATGTGCATTCTGACCGAGACAGACTTTAGTCCCATCTGCAACAGGTGGAGCAGGTACTGGAGTAGCACATATACCGGGCAGGAATGGGTTTGCCTGTCTTTCAGCGTACCACACCTAGAATCAATGCCACTTGAATGCGTACACCCTTCTTGTGGAAGCCTTACGAGAGGCCAGAAGAACCTCTTCCACGGCCCGTGGGAGGTTGAAGGGAGCCAGAGCTACCCTTTCAGCAGCCAAAAGTGACAGGGACCACAGGATGGGGTGTAGCAGAGAGCCCTGCTCCTGTGAGAGTAGTCCTGGGGCTCAGCCCAGGGGAATCAGCTACGCCACTGACAGGAAGAGGAGCAGTGGGAACCAGGGTTGCCTGGGTCACTGGGGGCTTATTATTAGTGATGCCCTGTCATGTTGAACCTTGAAGAGGGTCTTGGCAACCAGTGGTGTCGGTGGAGAGGCGTAAAGAAGGCCCCTTTTACCCATGAAATGAGGAATGCACTCACTGCCATCCGGGATGGGTGCAGCTGGCAGGAGCAGAAGAGGGGCAACTGCATGCAGCCCCGGCTGGTGAACAGGTCCACCAGGGGAACACCCCAGAGTTGAAACATCCAGAAGGCCATTTTGGGATCCAAGTGTCACTTGTGTGACTAGAGGACTCTGCTCAGCTTGTCCGCCAGGGTATTTTCTTGGCCTGGGAGTTAGACTGCTCTTAGGAGCATCCCTCTACATGTTGCATAGGAGCAAAAGGCTACCACCTCCTGGCAGAGGGAGTACACCCCTTTGCTTGTTCATGTAGAACATTGTGACCTGGTTGTCAGACTGGTGCTGCAGCTGCTGGAGGAAGGCTCGGAGAACCAGAAATATTGCCCAAGCTCCAGCAGATGGATTTGCAACTGGGATTCTGTCTGGGACCAGCTGCCTTGCATCTGGAGGCCCTTTCAATGCGTTTCCCAACCCAGTAAGGAGGCATCCGTAGCGAGGAGCCCTGAAGAGTGGGTGCCTGGAAGGGTATCTTGGTCTGAAGGTGAAGAGCAATCTGCCACCATTCCGAGGGAGTCCACTAGCAGGACACACTCACACTGCCACAGAGCCCGCCAGTGGTTTGTGTCCACTGAGAGCAGAGGCACCCCAGGCCACTCATGTACAGTCGGACATATGGGGGTCACGTGAACTGTGGAGGGCATGTGGCCCAGCAGACAGAGGAGAAGCAGAACACATAGCGACTGGTGTCACTGTACCTCTGCTGCTAGCCCTCTGAGGCATTCTGACCTTTCCTGAAGGAGAAGACCATGGCCTGGAGGGTGTCTAGCTGAGCCTCTATAAACTCCAGGCGTTGAGACAGAGAGAGGTGGGACTTGGGGTAGTTTGATGACGAACCCGAGATGCTGCAGGGCATTGATGGTGCGCCCTGTGGCATGTTGCGCATCTGCAGCTGTGCCTCCCCTTATCAGCCAGTCGTCCAGGTAGGGAAAGACAAATGCCCCTTGGAGACAGAGGTGAGCTGTGACCACCATGAGGCACTTGGTGAAGACCCTTGGCAATGAGGTCAGCCCGAAGGTCAGCACCCTGTATTGGTAGTGCTCTCCTCCAACCACGATCCCAAAGGTATTTTATGTGGCTGGGATGGATCATGATGTGTGTGTAGGCATCCTTTAGGTCTAAGGAGCGTAGCCAATCTCCCTGCTGGAGGAATGGCATCAATGTTCCAAAGGACAGTAACTGTATTGATGCCATTCCTCCAGCCTGTTCAGATCCCGCAGATCCAGGATGGGTCTGAAGTCCCCTGTTCTCTTGAGGATGAGGAAATACCTGGAATAGAAGCTGGTGGCCCAGAGATGTTTCAGCACTGGCTCCACTGCCTTGTCCTCGAGGAGTCCTGTGAGCTTGGTGAGGAGCAAGGGTCTGGTGGAGAAGAGGTCTTACAGGTTCTCCTGGGAAGTATGAGAGTGGCATCTGCTGTAGGTGGAGGAGGTAGCCCTCCTTAACTACTTGTAGGACCCAGGTATCGGTGGTTGATGTTGGACCATCTGTGGGCATACAGGGCCAGATGCCCTCCTGAGGGCTATAGTAGACCTCTTGGGGGAAAAGAGGTAACACTCAGGGAGTCAAAAGCTCTCCCCAGGCTGAACCGGGGCTGGTGCCTGGGACTTGGGGGTCTTTAGCTTACAGGGCCATGCCCCTGCCCCTTGTGTTGTTGACCTTGCTGTGGGGCCAAGATGGTCTCAAACTGTGAGACGTTGCCAAAGCTACCCTTTTTCCTCAGGAAGAAGAGCTTCTTTCCCGGGGCCTTCTTACGGGGCTGCACCGAGGTCTTTTTTAAAAGTTTGGTCCTTGTTAGGAACTCAGTCTCTATCTCTGCTACTTTGTCTGCCATGAGTTTCCTGAAGATATTCTCTCCAATGCAGGATTCATCAATAAGTTTGTCCAGAACCCATTGTTTGAGGTCAGACAATTGCAGCCATGCCTGGCGTCGGGCCTCGATGCCGGCAGCGGCCACCATGGTTGCAGACTCAAAACCATCATAAGCTGCTTGAGACAGGAACTTTGAGCATTCCTTGATGGCCGAGGCCAGAGACTTGAACCTCTGGAGGAGTTCCCCGTTGAGGCCTGCCGAGAACCCACTGAGCTCCTTCGACAGCTCTTTGAGGTACATGCCAATGTGAGCTGGTAGGACTGGACCTGGCATGTCAGCATCGATCTCTGAAAGGCCTCCCTGCAGGGGGGCATTGAGGAATGGGTCTTTTGGCTCTGGAGTCTGTGCATGCTGAACTCAGTGACCATTGAATTGTGGGGAAGATGGGTTTTCTGGAACCCGGGGTGTCGGCGAGGTCAGTACATGGAGTCAAGTTGCCTGCTAACAATGGACACCGACGCTGGTGTTCCACATGCGGAGAAGAAGGCATTTGAGGATCAACGGAAAACGTACTGTGAGGGCTTCCTTCGGAGGATCTCCAGTTCTTCCATGCAAGGGTCCTCCTCTGTCTCGGTCTCGGTGGAGAGCACCCTAGCCTTGTCCTACACAAAGTCAAGAAAGGCAACATCCTCTGGTGGGGAACGGTGTCAGGAGGCGGGGGGATTCGGGTCCGAAGATAAATCGTGGTGGTGCAGAGTGTCCAGGGACTCCTCGTCCTCTGTCTTCCAATCGGACTGGAAGTCCGAGGGTCAATACCGAGGCTTCATGGTCACCGCAGTTGAGGTGCAGAGATACTGGGCCATGAGGCCGTCATCTTGGTCTCCATGCCAGTTTGCTCTGCAGCCTTTGACGTAGACAACGAGGGTTTCGGGTCCAGCATCAGTTATGTCGAGGGGAAGTCCTCGGCGATGATAGCCTCGGGTGTCCGAGGCTGGCTGATGGGTACCAATGACTCCTTCCAGAGCAGCTTGGAGCCTCTCCCTCTCCGACTTCTCTGACTCATGCCGGGGACTGCGGGGCCTGGAGTGGGATTTCGCCTTATTCCTGGACCCCATCTCTGAGGAGGTCTTTGACGACTGACTTCTTGCATTCCACCTTTGGGTATTTCATTTCGGAGGAACTGCAGCCACAGGACTCTGATGCTATCTGGGCTTCGCGGTGCACCAAGTTATTGGAGGGGGCCCTGGAGTGGGGTGTCACTGGAGGCTCTGGCATGGAGTCGGACTTTTGGAAAAAATTTTCCTGCTGCTGCTGATGGCGCTTAAGGGCCTTTGGGGTCATGGTCCTGCAAAGTTCGCAGTCCGAGTCGTTGTGTTTTGGGCCAAGGCATCAGAGGCAGCAGTCATGCGGCTTGGTGAGGGACATCTAGCTGCACCGTTAGCACTTCTTGAAGCCACTGGAGGCCATCGGGAAAAAGGGGGCCCTGCCACCGGCAGGGGTCCGAGGCCTTTGGCCGAAAAAGGGTGCGAATGCCAGTTGAGGGATACCTCAAAGAAAAAACAAAAAACAAAGAAACGAACCCGAGAAGTAACGCCAAGGCAAGCTGGCTCGGGGGCAGGAAAAGAACCGGTGCATAGATCGGATAGAAAGGAATAAAAAAAAAAACTACACACACACTTTTTCCAGGGGAAACTGGACAGACATCTGGAGGGCGCCGTGGAAAATGAAGACGGAAACAAGATGGCACCACTGGGTGGGAAGGGGACCATGCATGTGTGATGCATCTCCCAAAGGCTTTCTTTGAAAGCTGGGGAGATGCTTTCGCGCGGACTCCGTCAGCTCTGACGTCACCCATATGCAAGTGTCATAAGGAAGACGACCTTCCAGGAGAGGTACCTCAAGTGGCACTTCCTGCTTGTTCCCGGAAAATAAAGGTTAATGTGTGTTAAGTGCTGCCACTGCACATTCATTTCTATGGGCCACTGCAGCACTTAACGTGTGTCAACCTTCAGTAAACAGGCTCTTAAGGTTACACTACAACAGTGGCGATGTGCTATCATACTCAAAAACTCAATCCAGATTCACTGCAGTAGCGCTTATATGATTAGCAATCTAGGTACTGAACAGCTGCACAATAACCAGGTCACTGTGACAATCTGTTCTGTCAATCCTGCATTTTTGGTTGAGCTCTTTGGGCCCATATTCAAAGGACTTGTGTTCCTACTTTTGAGAACTAAGCTATTAAATTGGCCTCTGAAAATTTATTAGGACTGTTCCTAAATTTATAACTCTAAATTTCACTGAAGAACTAAATTTAGGAACATAAAAGGTAGGTGGCGATTAGGCTGGATTTAAGGTGAGGAATAATTTAGTAACAGCATTGATGTTCAGCACTAGGCTCAAAAATCAGGCTCAAAAATCTAGGCAAATGAATGGCAGGCCTAGATTTATAAACACAACTTTTAAGCTCCTAAATTAAGATGGTTTCTCAGCTGAAAACTGAGGCTCCTAAGCTTGGTTGCAAATAGGGCACGAAATTAAGGGCCAAAGGAGACAAAATTTAGGGGGTTAAATGTTCTCTTAGGCTTCTACAGTTTGTATCATGATCTCTGCAGTTTTCTGGATCATGCCACATCTTAGTAAGTCTGACCGATATTTCAGTCATCATGGCTAAAAACGGCAAAGATGGTTAAATTAGACTTACCTGCTAATTGTAGTTCCTGGAGGAACTCCAGTCTAGTCCCGGAATCTCTGGGTTGACAACCTCCTCCAGCAGCTTTGGAGACTGAGAAACTTCACGCTTGTGATGTCACTGGTATATAAGTACTGGATCCGCCTCCTCTCACCAGTTTACCTATTGACAAAGCAGACTCACCGGAGCAACAAGTAAGAAATGAAGTACAGTAACAAAGTACCCAAATGGTAAACCTGACCTGCCCTTAGGTCAACTAATTACATCAATGCTGCAACTGTCCATGCCGTGAGGTCCCCATACCTCAACTAGCCCAAAAACCAAATGCTAACCCTAGTAGCCTGAACCCCAGAATACCCCCCCCCCCGCCCTACCATGGCCCAAAATCGAAACCCCAACAGAAAGTGCTTACCTGTAAATCAGGACTTGCTTCAGGCCAAAAACTCTTCAAACAATAGGGCGGGACACGGGACTAGACTGGAGTTCCTCCAGGAACTACAATTAGCAGGTAAGTCTAATTTAACCTTCCTGATCGTCCCTCCAGTCTAGTCCCGGAATCTCTGGGGATGTAACAGAGCAGTGAATACTCAACGGGAGGGCCCCGCTAGACCAGCCTGAAGCACAGCCGATCCAAAACAGGTGTCCCTTTCCGCTTGCACATCCAGACGGTAATGCTTTACAAACGAACGCAATGACGACCAAGTCGCCGCCTTACAAATTTCTTCTGGTGGCACCAAAGCATACTCCGCCCATGACGCCGCCTGTGCTCTAGTGGAATGCGCTCGCAGCCCCTCCAGAACCACTCGGCCACGCAGAATATACGCTGAGGCTATCGCTTCTCGCAGCCATCGTGCAGTCGACCCTTTAGAGGCCGCATGTCCCTGCCTTGCGCCCGCAAACAGAACAAAAAGCCTATCCGATTTACGGAAACTAGCTGTCCTAGCCACATACACCTTCAATGCTTGCCGAATATCTAAACGATGGAGCTGACCCGCGACCCGCCCCGTCCGTTTCGACGAGAAGACCGGCAAGGACACCACTTGATTCACATGAAAGGCAGAAACCACCTTAGGCAAGAATGACGGCACGGTCCGTAACACCACCTTAGAGTCGGAGAAAGACAGAAAGGGCTTCCTACAAGACAAGGCTTGCAACTCCGAAACTCTCCACGCCGATGCAATCGCCACTAAGAATACCACCTTCAGAGTAAGGTCCTTCAAGGAAGCGTCCGCCAAGGGCTCAAAGGGCGCCTTACCCAACGCCTCCAAGACCAACAGGAGATCCCAGGCCAGGACAACCCGTTTACGCGGCGGGCGTAACAAAGTCACCGCCCTTAAAAAACGCTTTACATCCGCATGACTTCCTAAGGAGCAGCCCTGCACCTTACCCCTATAACAGGACAAGGCTACCAGCTGAACTCTTAACGAAGCCACCGCTAAACCCTTCTGAAAACCGTCCTGTAAGAACGCCAACACTTGTGGAATCGAAGCCCTCAGGGGAAGAACTGCCCTCTCCCCACACCAGGCTTCGAAGATACGCCACACGCGAACATACGCCAGAGACGTAGACTTGCGCCTCGCCTTCAACAAGGTGGAGATCACCGCCCCTCGCTGTCAGCCGAGCCCGCTCAATAGCCAGGCCGTAAGCGAGAATCGATCTACCTGGGGCATGCAAAGGGGACCCTGAGTCAGAAGGTCTTTGCGACATGGAAGTAGCCAGGGCTCCGCCACTAACCGTCTCACCAAGTCCGCGTACCACTGTCGTCTGGGCCAATCCGGAGCAATTAGGATCACTCGCCCTTTGTGATGCTCTATCCGCTGCAAACACCCGACCGATCAACACCCATGGAGGGAACACGTACAGGAGTTGCCCTTCCGGCCAAGGCTGAGTAAGAGCATCCAGACCTTCCGCCATCCTTTCCTTTCCTTTCCTTTCTTCTGCTGAAAAAGCGACCGACCTTCGCCGATTGGAAGGTCGCCATGAGATCCATCACTGGGAGCCCCCAGCGACAAACCAACAGACTGAACACCTCTGGATGCAAGACCCATTCCCCTGGATCCACCTTCACCCGACTCAAGAAATCGGCCTCCACATTCTCCACCCCTGCGACGTGGGCCGCCGACAACGCCACTAGATTTCTTCTCGGCCCAGGCGAACAGGCCTTCTGCCTCGGCTTCCAACGCTGCGCTGGTGGTGCCCCCCTGCCGGTTTATGTACGCTACCGCCGAAGCGTTGTCTGAGAACACTCGAATGGCCGCTCCCTGAAGAAATGGATGAAACTCCCGCAGAGCTAGCGCCACCGCTCTCAACTCCAACCTGTTGATGGACCAAACCCTTTCCTGGGCGGACCACTGCCCCTGCGCCAGGCGACTTTGACAATGGGCTCCCCAGCCCTGAAGACTGGCATCCGTTGTCAGGGAAATCCAAGCCGGCGGCTCCAATGACATTCCCTTTCGTAGATTTTCTGGAGCCAACCACCAACGGAGAGCTTGACGAGCGTCCGACGGGCAGAACAACCTCTGGGACAAGGAATCCCTCTGATGTGATCATCTCCTTAACAGCGCCCTCTGCAAGGGTCTCATGTGCGCTCTCACCCACAGAACCACCTCCAGCGTGGCCGCCATGGTGCCCAAGACTCAGAGATAATCCCAAGCGGTGGGACACTGCTTGCCGAGAAACTGATGAATCAAGAGCCGAAGCCCTAGAGCCCTCTGCTCGGGCAAAAACACTTGACCGCTCCTTGTGTCGAAACGAGCTCCGAGATATTCCAGATCTTGAGATGGGTCCAACTTGCTCTTTGCCATGTTGACCACCCAACCGAGACTCTGCAGAAGCGCTACCACCTTGGAGGTAGCCGCCACACTTTCTTCCCGAGACTTTGACCGGATTAACCAATCGTCCAGATACGGGTGCACCAACACCCCCTCCTTCCGCAGGGCCGCCGCCACCACCACCATCACCTTGGTGAACGTGCGGGGCGTGGTTGCTAGACCAATGGAAAGAGCCTGAAATTGAAAATGGCCCATTGGCACCGCAAAGCGGAGGAATCTTTGATGCTCCTGCCGTATCAGAATATGAAGAAAAAGTACAGAGAAGAGCCACCAAATTGGTGAAGGGGATGGAAGGCTACTCCTATGAAGAGAGGCTAAAAAGGTTAGGGCTCTTTAACCTGGAAAAGAGACGGCTGAGGGGAGATATGATAGAGGTCTATAAATTAATGAATGGAGTGGAACGGATAAACGTGGATCAATTGTTTACGCTATCAGAATATAGAAAGACTAGGGGACATGTAATGAAGCTACAGGGTAAACTATTTAAGACAAATAAGAGAAAATATTTTTTCACTCAACGTGTAATCAAACTCTGGAATCTGTTACCGGAGGATGTAGTAAGGGCTGTTAGTATAGCTGGGTTTAAAAAAGGTTTGGACAAGTTCCTGGAGGAAAGGTTCATAAACCACTATTAAAAAGGGACCCAGGATATCAATGCTTGACCCAGTACAAGCATTGTGGAACCTGTGTCTTTTGGGGATATTGCTAGGTACATATGACCTAGATTGGGCCACTGTTGGAAACAGGATACTGGGCTTGATGGACCTCGGTCTGACCCAGTATGGCATGTCTTTATGTTCTTATGTTCTTATGTAAGATACGCCTCCGAGAGATCCAAGGACGTCAGAAATTCTCCCTTTCTGACCGCCACAATAACTGACCTGAGAGTCTCCATCCGAAAATGAGACACCCGGAGACAGCGGTTTACGCTTTTCAGATCTAGGATGGGTCGCCACGTGCCATCCTTCTTTGGCACTACAAAATAAATGAAGTATCGACCGCAACCTAACTAGTCTGCAGGAACCGGTACAATGGCCCTGAGAAGTAAAAGCCTTTGTACCATGTCCCGCACCGCGCTGCACTTTTCCCTGGCCTTGCACGAACAAATCGGTTACCGGACGCTGCAACTCCAATGCGTACCCTTCGCGAATCACCTCTAACACCCACCGATCGGAACGGAGGTGGACCCAAGCAGGGTAGGACTCCCGTAGCCGAGCTCCCATGGGAGTCAACCCCAACTGAGCCCCCCTGGCCTCATTGTGATTTTCTGAAGGAGGAGGAAGAGGCGGCAGCCGTAAAGCCTCTGCTTGCCCCTTGGAAGCCGCGAAAAACCTGGGACCGACCAGGGAAACGGCCCCTCTGTCCCTGTCCAAACCTGGTTGGACAAAAGCGACGAAACTCCCGTTGCTGTCCCTTAGCCCCGGGACCAGGACGGCCTTGTCTTAGCTTGTCCTCTGGCAACCTACCCCCCTTGGAGTCTCCCAAATCCTTTACCAACTTCTCCAGATCCTCACCAAACAGCAACTTACCCCGAAAGGAAGCTTACTTAAACCTCGCCTTTGAAGAACCATCCGCTGCCCAATTCCGCAGCCAAAGGCATCTTCCTACCCATGACTACCGAAGCCATACTCTTCGCCATCCCCGGATAAGATCATAATGAATATCCGCCAAATACGCCGCACCGGATTCCAACCGGGACGCATCCCCGGATTCCTCCTCCGAGCGCTCCCCCTGAATCCACTGCGCCCACCGTAAACAGGCTCGGGCTACCCAAGCCCCACAAATAGCCGCCTGCAAAGATAGCGCATTTGCTTCGAACACTTGCTTCAACAAGGCCTTTAATTACAATCCTGCGCATCCTTAAGCGCCGTCGCACCTTCCACTGGAATGGTAGTCTTCTTGGTTACCACCGCAACAGCGGCATCCACTCTCGGAGCCTTGAACAACTCCCGATCCTGTTCCACTAGGGGGTAAAGCCTCGCCATAACCCTAGATCCCTTAAGTGCGGCCTCTGGCATATCCCATTCTTCCTGAATCATCTCCTTAAACACTCTATGCACTGGGAAAGCCTTCTGTGTCTTTCTAAAGGCCTGCAGCAAAGGATCCTCCAGGGCAGAATCTTCCGCAGGTCCTCCGACCGGCATATTAAGGGTCTTGAGGGACTCAGCAATGAGCGCCGGTAATTCCTCCCTACGGAACACCCGCACTACCCTCGCCTGATCTTCGTTCTCCGTAATCTCACCTTCCTCTAAGACTTCCTCCAGACCCTGTTCTATCTCCACCACCTCGGAACGGATGTCCTCCGAAATGACTGAGAGATCCAACTGATCTCTATCTCCTCTGGCTCTTTTAACGCTAATGCCAGCATCCTCAGCCAACAACGGAGACTTCGGCCTCTTTTCCCTGAGCCAAGTCCCCGAAACACCAGCTATTGGGGCCCCCTGCGGACTACCCAACGCTTTTTGAATGAGAAGCATAAAATCTGAGGAAAAAATTGCTGCCAGACCCTCTGTGCTAGGTGGCTGCGAAACCGGGAGATCCCGCGCCGAAGAAGTACTGGGTCCCGGCTCCGGGGCGGACAGCAGAATGGCTAAGGGTTCTACTTCTCTCAGACTCTCCTGTTCTGCCACCCTCGTCTCTGACCCTAGGTCCCTAGCCTCAGATTCGCGGCTGCAACCCTTGCAAATACCAGCTTGTGTCAGGGAACTCCTTTTGGCCCCACACATAAGGCAAATGAGTTTGGTTGACATGCTGTGCTGTTGCCACTGCACAATCCCAGCAACGGAAGAAATAAAATAAAATTATTATTTTTTTTTTTTTTTTTTACACGAACGGACCCATCAAACACGGCCCCCCCCGCAAAAAAATGAAGTAGCCCGCTCAAAACGAAGCTTCCAAAAGGAAATATGAGCCCTGGAAGCCCCGCGGTCACCAACGGCGTTTCCCGCGCAGCTCTACACGCGGTTCGGCCTGCTGCCTCTAAAGCACTGCTGACTCCCGCCTAAAACAGCACCTTACCTTCTGGCTTGTCGACCGGTGGCATCGCTCAGAACATGCTGCCCATCGCCTAAGCAGCCGCCTGAACACCGTTCACTCTTTGGATCGCAACTCTCCCCGAGGCAGGTTCCACTGGGCCGGGCGGCTCTAAGCGCTAACAGGCAGGCTTTCTGCATGCGCTGAGCTCTGCCGCGCTGCTGATTCCAGAGTCCTGTCAATCGACCCGGTAATCAGGCGCTGGTCCTCTCCCCGACGTTGAATGCCGCCTAACAGCCGGCTCTCAACCGTTCCACCCTCCCCAGAGGGGAACTAAAACTAGCGGGGAACGAGGACCTCAGGGCAATGGAGGTTAACACAGCCCCCCTCTGTTACCAAGGAGAGCCTTTTTAAACAGCGCTCTTCTACTGCCGGCTCATAGGAGATTTATGCTCTTTTTTTTTTTTTTTAAACCAAATTCAAAAACTAAACCCAGACACTGTTTAATCGTTCCTCTAGTGAGCCCTGAAACCCCCGGGCTCACAACCTCTCCAGCTGCTTTGGAGACTGATAACTGGTGAGAGGAGGCGGATCCAGTACTTATATACCAGTGACATCACAAGCGTGAAGTTTCTCAGTCTCCAAAGCTGCTGGAGGAGGTTGTCAACCCAGAGATTCCGGGACTAGACTGGAGGGACGATCAGGAACACAATTTTAAGGGCTAAGCTTCCTGTGAATATCATGCTTCAAATTTATATAAATTTCTTACGTGCCCATCAAAGCAATTAGGGCATAGTAGAAAGTAAAATCAAAATCATAACACAATATACAGTATAATTCAAATAATACCACCCCTCTCATGCATTACGCTTTAAAGATCTCATTTAGGATACTTAAAATATAGACACGTTATTTATTTATTTATTTATTTAACATCTCTTCTATACCGCGCTATTAAAATCAGCGCGGTGTACATCGAACAAAATATACTGCAATGCATACAGTTAACATTGAGTTTACAGAGAACAAGGGAATATATAACAAGGAGTAACAGGGATAAACTATGTACAATCAACATTATACTATATATAAGCTTTTATTATTAAATACCATATTTAAACTCGAGTGGATATTGTACGTGTATTCATGTGGTTGCACGGGTCAACAGTAGTAATGTGAACTATTGTGAGGTCTAACCCTTTTCTGGTTGGATTAAGGTGCTAAGGTGTTTGGTGTAAGTGGGAGGCCTTTTGGTTGTGTGAGCGTCCATGGTTACTTCTGGGTAGTATTTTGTGAATAAGTGATGCTTCACAGCTTTGCGGAATTGTAATAGGCTTTTGATGCCTCGAATTTCATGGGGAAGTATATTCCAATTCATGGGTGCGAATAATGAAAAAGCTCTGTTTGATGTAGCTTTAGTACATGATGTCATCATCTTGGGAACTATTAAAGTGTTCATAGCTGTAGTCCTTCTGTTTCTATTTTCAAGGGTGTTATGGATTAGTTTGCTGATTGGTGTCGGTGGATAGTTATTCATGGCTTTGAAGGTCAGGACTAGAGACTTATATGAGATTCTGGCTTGTAGGGGTAGCCAGTGTAGGTCTTTCATGATAGGCGTTATATATGAGCAGATCTTGGTGACCAGAGAGGACTCGTGCAGCTGTATTTATAGCCAGACGAAGTGGATTTAAGGTTGATTGAGAGAGCCCGTGGAGGATGATGTTCGCAAAATCTAGATGTGGGAGGACTAGTGCCTGGAAGGTTGATCGGTAGTCAGTATAGTCAAGTAGGGGGCGGAGGTGGCGTAGTGTTCTGATCTTATGATATATATTCTTTGTCACATTCTTCACATGCATTGTCATATCCAGGTGTTGATCTAATGTAATACCGAGGTATCGGATTGTGGGTTTGGACGTCAGTTCTATGTTGTTGACCAGGAGCGACGGAGGAGGTACGAACTTACGGTTCCTTGTAACAAACAGGACATCAGTTTTGCTATGATTTATTCTTAGGTTTTGAGTCAGCAGCCATTCAGCTACTGCTCCGAAACAATTGATTATTGGAGTAAACATTGGTTGGTCAGTTTCGAACGGCATGTATATGAGGATGTCATCTGCGTATGCCAAGCATTGCATGTTGAAGGATCTGATCAGTTCACATATCGGCTGCATATAAATACTGAACATTAACGCCGATAGGGAAGATCCTTGTGGAACACCTTGAGACTGTAGGAATGGCTCTGAGGATTCCTGGCCTGTTTTAACTTGTTGCCACCTATTGGAAAGGTAGGATCTACACCATTCCAGTGCTGTGCTTCGAATCCCCTTCTCTCTCAGACGTTGCAGCAGTATATCGTGGTTCACAGAGTCGAAGGCAGCGGAAATGTCTAAAAAGATGAGGACAAATCCTTGTTTGATGCTGTTTATTCCTGTGATCAGATCATTGAATAGGGTTGTAAGGATTGTGTCGACTCCATGTGCTTCTCTGAATCCATGTTGTGATTTATCTAGTGGTGCTTCTGTGTCAATATGATGCTGGAGCTGTTGTTGGGCAGCTTTCTCGATGATTTTTGCAAGCTGGGGGATGCTCGAGATTGGCCTAAATGATTCAACTTTGGATGGATCGAGCTTACTGTTTTTAGTAGGGGCTTGATAGAGGTGTGTTTAAGACTCTGTGGGAATGAGCCTGTTAGAAAGGACTGGTTCAGTATTTTGCACAGGATTTGGCTTAGAACATGTCGCAGATCTTTGATCCAGTTGGCTGGGCATGGGTCGTTAGGTGCCGTGCTAGGATTGATGGAGGCGACAATTTTCTCAATTTCACTAGTTGATATAGTATTGAAGTTGCAAAATGGAGTTATTTGAGATGCCTTAGATGATATAGAGGGGTTGTTGGTAGTTATGCTTGTGCTGGCCTTAATCATTTTTGATTGCAGGTAGTTTGCATAGTCCTGTGGCTGCGGCATTGCAGGTTGGGCTGAAAGTTTGGCTCTCTTGTTATGGATTTTACTAACTTGAATAGTGCATGAGGTTTATTGATGGAGCGTTTCAGTAGGTTTGTGTGGTAGAGCTTCTTACTCAGTGTTACCTTCTCACGGTGGGTAGTTAAGTGTGAGTTATATGTTTCAAGAGCCTCTGGTGAGTGGGTTTTGGCGCCACTGTCTTTCAAGTTTGCGTAAGTGGATGAGAGATGTACGAAGGTCAGTAGAGAACCATGGTGCGTGTTCTCGTTTTCTTATTTTCTTATCCTTGTGTATTGGACATGAGGCGGCTCTGAGGTTCTCGTCCCATTTGGATACCAGGTCATCTAAGTTGAGGGAGGAGTTAGTCAAGAGTGGGTTGGAGGTTTTCTAGGACCTTGTCACGGTTGAGAGGTTGAAAACGGGCTGCGTGGGTTCCGGGTGAGTTAGATGGTATTTGGCTCACGTGAGAGGTATGGGTAGGTATATTGAATCGAATAAGGTTTGTGGTCCGACCATGGTACTGGTATAACCGACAGTTCAAGGGCTTGGTGTGTTAAGGTGTTGAAATGGGGTGCGAAGATGAGGTCTAGTTTACCTCCTTTAGTGTGGGTGGGAGAGTCGACATATTGTTTGTAGCCTAGATCTCCTAGTGCGTCTAGAAATGCTTCTGAGTGGCTGTCATGGAGAGATGGGAGGTTGAAATCACCAACTACCCGAATTGGAGATCGTGAGGTGGATGTTGCGCATGCGAGCTCGATTATTGTTGGAAGGTCATCCGGTGATGGGGAGGGTGCTCGATAAAGCCGGTTGATTGAGCAGAGTTCATTAGATATAGTGAGGGAGTCGAGGTGGGTTGAGCTGGAGGAGTTGCATAGCTTGAAATTAAGATCTGTTTTGGCGAGGATGAGCGTTCCGCCTCCTTTTTGAGTGGACCTGTGGCATGTGTAGAGGTCAAATCCAGGAGGCAGCATCTGATTCAGGAGGATGTTGTCACAATCAGATAGCCATGATTCCGTGACCATCAGGATGTCGAGATTGTATTGAGGAATCAAGTCCATGGCTGCAGGCCATTTTGATCATATGATCTGGCATTTATCAATGCACATTTTAGGAGGCGTTGGCGATGTAGCTTCTCAGTTTGAGTTTTGTTGATGACTTGTAGAGGAATGCTAAGTAGATGGGAGTGGGATGTGTGGTTGCGTTTTGCGGTTGTGTGGTGGGGGAATTCAAACCGTCTTCTTCCAAATGTATGTAGTATTGGTATGTAGCTAGTATCATGGTTGAGGGCGTTTGTGACGCAGGGGAGCCCAAAGGTGAGGAGGGTAGTGAGTGATAACAGGACCTTATACATTTTAGATTAAATAGCAATAGTGCAATGACTAGCAACAGTGCAGTGACCAGCAATTGCTAACAGCAGTGCAATGATTAATTGTTATTGGCAACAGTAAAAAGGACTGCAAACAGCGGTAGTATAATGTGCTAGTTAGTACTGACAATAGTATAAAGATTATTGATTTGCAAATAACAGTATAATAGCATGTGAGAGGCTAATTAGTACTAGCAATAGTATTGTAATGGCTAGTAATAAGTTCTTACTGACAACAGTATTGTGATGGCAGGTAATAAGTTCTTACTAACAGTATTGTGATGGCAGGTAATAAGTTCTTACTGACAACAGTATTGTGATGTCTGGTGATAAGTTCTTGCAGAGAGCTGGCTATTTGGCGGTAGAGTGTAAGGGAGCAGGTTATTGTCAACAGATCAGTTTATATACTTGCTGCGTTCTGGGTCTTTTGCCGAGTTGCTGCTGGGGGTGCTCACAGTTCTCGAAGAGCTTAGGCTGATAGGTGCTTGAGTGTCGCTGTTGCTGCTTCGATGCTTGTGTTGATCGCGAGTTCAACCAGAAGGGAACTCAAGCTGCTTTGTATTTGAGAGGTAGAATAGCGCTGTGTCCGTCGGATGTTGATTAGGCGTTTTTAAGTAAGGCCTCTGCCTAAGGGCCGTGCCAAAGGGCCCTCTGGCGAGGCCCTCAGGCGCGGTATAATAAAAGAAAAAGCTTAGTTTGGTCAGGCTTCAGTACTCTGCATTGAGGTATAAGGGATCCAAATTCAGATCCCCAGCCAACAGGACTAGTCTAGTCTGGGTGAGGAAAAATAAAAGCGCTATCATTAGAATGATAGCCCCCAGTTGAACTACAAGTGGCAACATTGGTACACCTCAGAGGAGGCACTCCTTCAGAAGAGATGATAGCAAGGGCCCCCTCGATACGAAAGCATCACTCTCTAGGGGCAGGCAAGGGTGAGTGAAACTGCTAAGGGTAATAAGGAAGAGGAGGAAAAGCTTCCCGAATGCAGTATATTCACATTATTTCAGATCTGTACATGAAAGTAGCTTCCACACAATCTCCAGAAGCTACAGTTTCAACAAAGAACGGGGTAATATTCAGCAGTGGTCAGCATTTTTTTAAATGTCTGGCCACTGCCACAAACTAAAATCAGATATTTAGTGTCAGAGCCTCTCTAGCATCCGGTGCTGAATATCTGGTTTTGCTACAGAGAGGAATTGATATCAGAACAGCAGCGATTATTCAGCCACAAACTGGATAAGAAAAACTACATAAAGTTAGGCCAGTCATTGACTTGTCCTAACTTTATGTGTTTGAACTATTCAATTGGCGGCCGAGTATCATCGCTGAGCAGATGGTTGCCAGTAATAGCCCAGCTTTCCTCACAGACAACTCTGAAAATAACCAGACGTTTTCAGGGTGGTCTGCGGGGATATCCAGCAGCACTATCCGGTTACTGCCACTGCAAACCACATAAATCCTTTTGAATGTTGTCTCCAATATTTTTATTACACCTTATTATGAAAGTCCATACAAAGAAATAAACAAATATTCTGCAAGGATCTGCTTATGGGCTGCAAGCAAAACTACAAGTTTCACTTATTCTTTTTCAAAGATTCAAGTCTCTTGACTAGTGGGGTTTCAGGAAACTGAGGCAAGATGTCCTCAGGCTATAGAGAGAAAGAGAGAAGCATACATTTGTGAGCAAGCATTGGGTTCATTTGGGCACCCAACAATTTAAAGTGCAGCCAGATCACTTGTATGTGTGCATACCTATAAACATACAATTGATTATGTACATTTTTAAATAATGCATGCCTTAAAAAAACAAACAGGTCAAACAGATATGAAAAAAAGCCCAAAAATCCTGAAAAACATGTCTGAGCATGAACCAAACTTTGGTTTTGGCTGTGCACACTCCTAGAAAAGAATAAACCAAGCCCTACCAATGCACAAATGGCACTGTGGAGGTCAGTCATTGTGAATTCCTCCCAGTCCTTAATTCAAGCAGGAAACACAAGCATCCCATGCTAATCATCTAAAGAGAGGCCATAAAGCAGAATTAAGAAAGGACAAATTTCTTACCGTACTCCTTCACAGTAAAAGTCTGATAATGAGTTTGTTTCTGAGGGGAAAACAAAAAGAACATCTGCTGTTCAGCACAATCACACATACAGTATGACAGGAAATTCATTTACCTCATTCATATACACAGTATTCATAGAGATAAAGAAAACCAAAGGCATAAATGGAATTCAAGGCCAAGTGAACATGCAGATCTTTTCATTAAATGAGTCAGAGGGACTCAAGCACTCCAAGAGAAAGTGGTGTCTTCTATCACAGTAAAACCAAGGAAGTCTGCTTTAGCTTTAATGCGGCAATAAAATCCCTATCATTTGATCACCCTTTGAAATCTCATTTATTATACTGTAGAGATCCAGAGCTAAAAGCACTACACAGTATATAAATAAAGCAAAACATATCCATATATGTTATATGCTGCAAATCCATGTATGAATTTTTTATTTAGTTTTTTAACCTATGCCTATTGGGTGGTACTGGATCTGAAGAAGAAAATGCTAGCTCCAGAAACCTACTCCAATAAAAAAAGTATCATCCTAGTTTTTCTTCTGTTGATGTTTTAATTTGTTAACTTCTCTCTGTGCAATCAAATGTAATGATCCCGCATCCACGCTCCTTTATCTACAGTGTAATTTATACAGGGATGCCTCGAAGGCACACATTGCATTTGCCCAATATGTTTTTTGTAAACTGTATCCAGAACTCTTTTCTTTCTGGAAAAGCCTAACCAGATCTCTTGCAAATGAATAAGCAATAAATGATAGAATGAATTGTAACTAGAGAGTTAACATGCATGTTCTCCTATATGATTGAGAGGTCACACTAAAAGCAATCCTCTTCAAATAAACCTTTAAGTAGGTTAGATCTAGTGAAAGGTCATAAACTCAAGACTCAAGCTCACAGCAACTAATTAAGCCAACCAACAATTCTGCAAGTGGTGATATCAAACAACTGCCACTACTGGCACTCAGGACAGTCACTGGGCTATCCAGGGGGGCCACATGGGAACAACCTGCACCTGAGCTTTCTGTTCTCTCTTCCCCTATGCTCTGTACCTCTCTTCTTGTTTCCCAAGTCTACATTTCTACCCAGCTTCTCCTTGTACAGCTTTGCCAGCACCACCTCTTCCTGCAGCAATTTTTTGAACTGAGCAGCACTCATTTGTAGAGATCAAGGTAGTTCAAGTGGCTGATCAGCACAGGAGGGAAAGGAGAGGTGCTGTATCTCTCTCTGCATATTCCTGGCTTAGAGCCTCGGTGTCTGTTATCACAACTACTAAAAAGCCAGCAAAAAACACTCAATAACCATATGCAAAAAACTGCTGCTTAAATTCTTACTATAGTAGTCAAAGAGCCCAAAAAGGGATTTTGCTCAAGAAAAAAAAAAACTTTTATTATTTTAGAAAGCACACTTGCAATTCGCTTTCCCAAAATAAGCACTTAAACCCTGTATTTCACTGTAAAATTATGAAAGGGTGGAGCTCACACCATCAGCGGTCAAGGGGCACTCTATTCCAGTGGATTCCACTGTATATCATCATTGCTCTATCCCACTCATAGACAAAGGAATCAAAAGAAGTCCAGTCATTTAATTACTTAGACATCCACTTGGCCTTAGCTCATATATAACCAAAGAATACTTATCTGTAAAATCACCGAATTACTGAGCTCTCAGTCACTTATTCAAAAGATATTGTCATCACCTTTGTCACAATAACCTCATGAAAACTGAGTAACCATCTTATTCTTTCCCTGCTTATAGTTTATTAAAACTTGATATATTGCCTTCACTGTTCCCTCTAAGCTGTGCGCGTGTGCGCGCGCACACACCTCGCCAAGCGAGCGCACATACTTTACAACAGAGCGCACAAAAATTGCAGCTCTGATTCTGATAGAAAACAACACAGACGTCTTAAAATTTAAAAGTTATGATTGTAATTACTAGAAATTTCCCGCTTCATTTAGTAATCATCTATATTTATTTAATTTGATTAAAATCAATGTGGTGTACATACTGTATTCTGACATGTAGTCAAATTTTAAAGTATATAACTCCGAGTGTCGTTATGTGGCGCACAAAAATTTAACCTTCCTTCAAAAGTTGCACACAGCTGATATTTTATGCGCACACAGCCTATAGAAAATTAGAGGGAACATTGATTGCCTTTTGTTAAACAGCAGGGTGGTTTCCATAACTTAAAATATTAAAAGAAATGGAAAAGAACTCCAAGGTATGATTAAAAGAAAGAGCCACAGTTATAATTTTAAGTAAGAAAAACAAAGGAGAGGAGAGGGAGCAATAAGGCCTGAACTACAGTCAGTAGAGAGAAGGGAGGTGGTCAGTCAGTAGGAGAAGAGAGTGGATATCTCTAACAGTGGAGAATGAGGTCAAAGGCTGTCTGAAATAGGTGTATTTTGAGTTAGTCTTTGAACGTTTGTAATCTTCATATATAAAGGTCTGGTGGGAGGTTGTTCCATAAGCTACGTAGGACGAGAAAATAGAAAGCAGAGCCATGGGTGCATTCATATCTGGCTTGTGATGGAAGGGGGGGAGGGGACAGAAGCGACTGATGTGGATAGAATGGAGCACATGGTGGAGAGTGTGAAGAATGATAAAGGAGAAAAGATAGGGAGTATGCCATTATGTAAATTTTTGTTGACCATGGTGAAGATTTTGTACTGGATACAATAGCATATGATTTTGTTTTTAAGTGCCACCAAGCCAAGGCTGACTCCTGGTGACCCATCAGTTTTGCTTGGCAAGATATGACCAGAAATAGAATTCCAGGCCTATTCTTCCAAAGCAATGGAAGGTAAAGTGACTTGCCCAAGGCCACAAGGAGTGGCAGTGAGAACTGAACCTTGATCTCTTGGGTATTAGCCTGTTGCTCTAACCACTAGGCTACTCTCCACTCCAGTATACAGCAAGGATAACCAGTGGAAATGTATTAACAGTGCTGTGTTATGAGCAAATTTGGAGGCCTGAGCTAAGTCTTACAGCAGTGTTTTGGATGGTTTGTATGTGTTTTAATTCATATTCAGGAAGCCCAGCATAAACAATATTGCAATAATCTCATCAGGACATGATTAGGAATAAGAGTAGTTAATGCAGAGGTGGAGAAGAATGGGCAGATAGCCCTAATCTGACAAAGGGAGTAAAAGGAGCATTTGATGATGGAGCTAATGTGGTCATGAAATGTGAGTGCAGAGTCCAGTATAACTCCAAGGTATTTAAAGACGAATGCTAGCAGAATGGGTGCACCATTAAATAGTGGGGAGAGTACAGTGGAGCTGGTTAGCCAAGTTGCTGAGGTTTTCTTTGCATTGAGTTTGAGGTCGTTGAAGTTCAGTCAGGTGTCAATCGGAGTGAGACAGTTATTGACTGGATGAAGTGGGATGTGTGTGTAAGACCATAAGATATCGTCAGCCTGGTAATATGCTAAGATGCTGAAATGTTGAATGAGAAGGGTCAGTGGCATGAGGAAGATATTAAAGAAATGCAGGGCATGAACTGAACCCTGGGGAATACTACAGTTGAGAGGATAGCTAGCTGAAGAAGAGGATCCAGAGATGACAGTAAAGGAATGGTCAGAGAGGAATGAGTGAATCCACTGAGGGACAGTGTGTGCAAACCAATGTCACACAGCCGAGAGTATAATTGTGTGGTTGACAGGTCAAAAGCAAAGGAGGGATCGAGAGAGAACTTAAAGAGATGTTGCCTTTATCGAGAAATTCCTGAACTTCGCTGAGTAAAGAGAGAATGGTTTTGGTGCGGAAACCTGATTCATGGGGATGAAGCGTAAGTCTTTTCATATTTCAACCATGGCAACAGTTTCACCCTCTTGAGGGTTTTCTCAGGGAAATGCTATGAAGGAAAAACAGAATGTAAGCTTTCAATCACTTTCAAAAACTTAATAGGAATCCGTGACTTTCACTGGTACCCCCTGACGATGCGGTCAGATCTGGCGAATGCTGCACATGTGTACTACTACATACTTTAAATGAATATCACATGGTAGCACCATCTGTATGAGTATTAGCAGACAGATAAGATGCACGCACTAAAAATGCCTAGGGGTGTCTGCTATCTGTCTCAGTTCATTTTGCATAACTCTCTGACAATGAGTGGCAAATGGATACAGGTAAATGGCAATCACTCTGAGGAGAAGGATGTTTCTAGTGGTGTGCCACAGGTATTTGTCCTTGGTCCAATTCTTTCTAACATCTTTGTTAGTGATATTGCGGAAGGGCTGTCTAGTAAAGTTTGTTTGTTTGTGGATGATACCAAAATCTACAATAGAGTAAACACCCAGGAAGGAGTAGATAACATGAGGAGGGGTATAGCTAAGCTTGAAGAATGGTCTAGAATGTGGCAGCTGAAATTTAATGCTAAAAAATGCAGGGTAATGCATTTGGGCTGAAAAAATCCAAAGGAGCGGTACAGCGTAGAGGGTGAGATACTTCTCTCCATGAAAGAAAAGCAGGACCTGGTCGTAATTGTACCTGATAATCTTAAAGTATCCCAACAGGTAGAAAAGGCAACTGTGAAAGCCAGAAGGATGCTTGGGTGTATAAGGAGAGGAATTGCCAGCAGAAAAAAGGAGATGATAATCCCTCTGTATAAGTCTCTGGTACAACCTCATTTGGAGCATTGTGTGCAATTCTGGAGACTGCGCCTTCAAAAGGATATAAGCAGGTTGGAGTAGGTGCAGAGGGTAGCTACTAAAATGGTTAGTGGTCTTCATTATGAAGCATATGAGGACAGACTTAAAGATCTTAATATGTATACTTTAGAGGAAAGGCGGGATAGGGGAGATGTGATAGAGACATTTAAATACCTTTGTGGCATAAATGCACTGGAGAATCTCTTTCAATTGAAGGCAAGCTCTGCTACAAGGGACTTAGGATGAGGGTGAAAGTGGATAGACTCAGGAGTAAAGCGTAGTTACTCACCTGTAGCAGGTGTTCCCCAGGGACAGCAGCAATCAGTCCTCACTTATGGGTGACGTCGGCACCGACGGAGCCCACACGGAGCAATTCCCCAGATTTCAAAGAAAGCCTTTGGGATTGCTGCCACGCATGCGTGGTCCTCTTCCTGCCCAAAAGTGCCATCTTGCTCAGTCAAGTCCCCTGTATAGAGCCCTACTAAGCAGATGGCAAGGGAAAGATAAAAATTGCAATTCTTCAGGGAGGTGGGAGGGTAGTGAGGACTGATTCCTGCTGTTCCTGGAGAACACCTGTTACAGGTGAGTAACTACGCTTTCTCCAGGAACAAGCAGGATCAGTCCTCAGTTATGGGACTCCCCAGCTAGAGGCTACCGAACCTGTAATCCAAAAACATCTCCGTGAGGCCGTGAGCAGAAGCCGATGCCCGAAGGAGCCAGAGTCTTCAGGTCCCCGGGGCGAAGCTCTCGGTAGCCGCCGAAGAAGGGTCGGAGGGCAGGAAATGCTTATACCCTGAACAGATTACGGAGTACAGTCTGGCCGAAGGCGCTGTCCTGGCAGGACTCCCTCTCCAGGCAGTAGTGCGAGGTGAAAGTGTTCACTGAAGACCAGGTCGCAGCCCAGCAAATGTCCATTAGAGGCACTGATCGCAGCAAAGCCACCGAAGCCACCTTGGCCTGGACACCGTGTGCAGTGACATGCCGATCCAGCAGCGGGCCCGCCTTCACCTGGGCAAAGGCGATGCAGTCCGCCACCCAGATGGAGAGTGTGCGCTAGGTGATTGCCTGCCCCAAGCGGTTGGGATCGTAGGCAACAAGGAGCCGATTGGACTTGCAATGAACCTGGGTGCTCTGCAGGTAGAAGGCGAGAGCCCTCTTGCTGTCGAGAGTATGCAACACCGCCAATGCCTGGTCGGCATGAGGTCTCGGAAAGAAGGTCGGCAAGACTATCTCCTGATTGAGATGGAAGTCCGAGACAACCTTCGGTAGGAACTTGGGGTGGGTACAGAGGACCACCCTGTTCCCATAGAACCTGGTGTAGGGAGCCTCAGCCATGAGGGCCTAGAACTTGCTGACTCACTGAGCCGAGGTCAGAGTCACCAGGAAGACTACCTTCCAGGAGAGGTGCCAAAGTGAGCATGTTGCCATCAGCTCGAAGAGCGGCTGCATAAGCTGCATGAGCACGATGTTCAGGTCCTACTCCACCGGAGGAGGCCGGATGGGAGGCTTGGAAAGTAAGAGGCCCCGCATGAAGTGGGATACCAGGGGCTACCCCAAGAGAGGTTTACTCTCAATAGGGAGGTGGGTTAGTCGAGATGGCGTTCAGGTGTACCCTGAATGAGTTGGACTTTAGCCCCTCCTTCGTGAGGTGGAAGAGATACTGGAGAACACACCGGAGAGAGCAGGAGAATGGGTCGATCTGGAGCTCAGAGCACCAGGTCGAGAAACACTGTGGGAGACCCGGACAGGGTCCCGGAGGTGGCCAGAGGCCTGGCTCCATTGTGCCCTGAGGCACCACTGAGCCGTCCGCACGTGCATGTGGGCATGGGGAACAACGTGGATTGTGGAAGTCATCTGCCCCAGGAAGCGCAACATGGCTCGTGCCGGAATCCGAGCTCTGCCCTGGACCTTGGCCGCCAGGGCACAGAGACAATCCTCATGGGCCCGAGGCAGGAAGGCGGCCGCCCGCTCCGTGTCAAGGAGTGTGCCATTGAACTCCAGGGTCTGCACCAGTTCGAGGTGGGACCTGGAGTAATTGACCAGGAAGCCGAGGCGTTCAAGGAGGAGGATTGTGCGAAATGCCGCAAGGCAGGCTTCCCTGGCTGATGCCCCCGTGACAAGCCAGTCATCTAGGTAAGGGAAAACGGGTATGCCCTGCCGCCGGAGGCCGGCAGCAACCGCGGAAAGGCACTTGGTGAAGACCCATGGGGCGGAAGCGAGCCCGAAGGGGAGCACCTGTATTGGTAATGTTCTCCCTGCACCCTGAAGCGCAGGTACTGCCTGTGCTGGGGGTGGACCAGAATGTGGGCATAAGTGTCCCTGAGGTCCAAGGAGCATAGACAATCACCCTGCTGGAGGAAGGGCAGCAGGACACCAAGTGATAGCATTTTGAACTTCTCCCGTACCAGAAACTTGTTTAGGTTCCTGAGATCGAGGATAGGGCATAGGCCCCCCGACTTCTTCGGATTGAGGAAGTATCGGGAGTAGAACCCTCGACTTCGGAGGTGCGGCAGTACCTTTTTGACCGTCCGCTGGCCGAGGAGGTTGGTTAGCTCATGTTGCAAGCAAGTCTGGTGCAAGGGAAGCCGAGAAGGCTCCACTGGGGAGAAGGGGGGAGGGAGCCTGTCCAGGTGAAGAAAATAACTGTCCCAGATCACCCTGAGGACCAAGGTATATGACATGATTGATGCCCATTGGGGGGCGAAAATGGACAGGCGTCCCCCCACAGGCGGAAGTGCCGCCGGAGGGGCAAGAGGCTATGCCTTCAGCATCAAAACCCATGAGCGGGTTGGGGTGGCACCGGTGGTTGGGTTTTATGATGGCCGTGCGCTCCCCCCTTAACCTATGTGCCAGTGGTCGGTGCAGGAGTGGGCGGGTAGGGCGGATATCTCCGGTAGGAGAGTCCCTTTCTCTGGAAGAACTGCTTCTTTGTTTGCTGCTTCTTCCGTGGGAAAGAAGAGGTCTTACGCGAGAGGCGGGTTTGAGTTACGAACTCAGTTTCAATTTTGGTGGCCTTATCCTCCATGGGCTTACTGAACAGTTCTTAAACTAGGCAGGGGACGTCCAAGAGATTCTCCTGGACCCACTGCTCCAGGTCCAAAGACTGAAGCCATGCCTGGCACTGGGCCCCGATGCCAGCCACCACCACTCATGCGGAGGACTCAAACCCATCATACGTGGCACGGGACAGGTACTTCGAGCAGTCCGCGACTGACCTCAGGGGGGTCTGGAACCTGAGAAGGTGTTCACCCCCAAGACCTGCGGAAAAACCACCAAGCTCTCCTATGAAGAAAGGCTAAAAAGGTTAGGGCTCTTTAACCTGGAAAAAAGAGACGGCTGAGGGGAGATATGATAGAAGTCTATAAATTAATGAACGGAGTGGAACGGGTAAAAGTAGATCTGTTGTTTACGTTATCAGAATAAAGACTAGGGGACATGCAATGAAGCTACAGGGTAAACTATTTAAGACTAATAAAAGAAAATATTTTTTCACTCAACGTGTAATCAAACTCTGGAATTTGTTACCGGAGTGTAGCTGGGTTTAAAAAAGGTTTGGACAAGTTCCTGGAGGAAAGGTCCATAAACCATTATTAAGAAGGGACCCAGGATATCAATGCTTGACCCAGTACAAGCATTGTGGAACCTGTGTCTTTTGGGGAAACTGCTAGGTACGTATGACCTAGATTGGCCACTGTTGGAAACAGGATACTGGGCTTGATCGACCTTGGTCTAAGCCAGCATGGCATATCTTATGTTCTCTTTGGAGAGGTCGTGCAGGAACATGCCCATGTACAATTGGTAGGCCTGAATGCGGCACGTCAGCATGGTCCCCTGATAGGCCTTGCGCCCAAGGGCGTCAAGGGCTCTGGACTCCCTGCCTGATGGGACCGAAGAATGTGACTTCAGGCTCTTTTGCTTATGCATCGCCGATTCCACTACCATGGAGGTGTGCAGAAGTTGGGTCTTCCGGAACCCCAAGTCATACTGAACCCTATACATGGCATCAAGGCGTTTGCTCACAATGGGGACGGAAGCAGGTGCCCACCCACATGCAGAGGAGCAGTCAGGACAGAATGGGAGGCACTGGGACCGCAAGAGACTCCCGAGGCAGGGACTCATACTGTAAGATGTTGAGTTCCTCTTTCCCTCAGTTCTTTCTCAGCCTGCGTGGCCAGCTTGAGGGCCCACACCATTTCCTGCACAAACACCAGAAAGGACGTGTCCTCGGGGGGGGGGGGGGGAATGCCTCTGGGAGGTGGGTGGGGACGGGTCCAAAGGAAGGTCCCTGTGAGCGCGGGTCTCTGGGGAGGTATTCCCATCCTACTGTCAGCCAAAGAGGTCTGAAAAAGAGTCCAAGTCAGGCTGGTCACTCTGTCCAGAGGCCAAGGCCCACTTGGAACCAGAGGTACTGGCCTTGGAGGACCTTGCCCCCGAGCAATGGGATGGTGAGCGAGACCGACACCAAGAACCCTCACGAGGCCCATGGCTCTCAGGGGTTTCCAGGGCAGGTTTTGGTGTCTCTCACGGAGGAATCATGGTCTTGAGGCGCAGGCCAGCTGTGCTGGGCAAAAGTGCCTGCAGGGCAGCTAAGAAGGCAGAAATGCTGCCTTCTAGTGCCAGTATTCAGGACTCACACGCGGAAATGGTTCCCTGCGACGCTGACACCGGGGTTACTGGGTCTGGTGTGGACGAGGAGAGGGGGTCCTCACTATGACGACCCTCAGGGGACCGGGCACCATTGGCGGAGGCCTCCGTGTCTGTACGAGGTACCTTTCGAGGCCGCTCCTTGTCCGACTCTCGGGAACCCCGGGGAGGGCTGAGTGACAGAGTGCGAGAACATTCACGCTTGTCTGGAGCCCCCGACAGCAACTTCGAGGTCATCTTCTTCTTGCACGTCTACACCTAAGGGAACCCCTGCTAGGAGTGCCGCCTTTTAATGCAGGGCCACTGCGGGGGATCCCGTAAGTAGAGGGCTGGCCGAGGATGTCACCAGGGATTCCGGGGCTGCCTTATAGAAAATGTTGTCGGACTTCTGCTTATGACTTAGCAGGGCCTTGGCGGACATTTTCTTACAGAGAGAGCAGGGCTCCGGGTTATGGTCAGCCCCCAGACACCGGAGACAGCAATCATAGGTATCTGAGAGCAACATATTTTTGGAGCATCTGTCACATTTTTTAAAACCGGTGGCCATTGGGGCAAAAAGGGCCCCTGCTAAGTCGAAGACCCTCGAGGCCAGCAGTTGAAAAAGGGCACAAAAGGCCCCAAGAAATTTTTTTTCCAAAAAGGCTGGAATAAAGAACGTCCCTTTGCTCGGGGGGGAAAAAGCGAAGGGGAGGATGAGAGAGGACCGGCACTACTAGAAAAGAGAGGACCAGAGGCCAAAAACTAAAACACTTTTTCTGTAGGACGAGGACATGTGTCCGAAGGACTCCGCGGAAAAAGGGAGACCGAGCAAGACGGCACCTTGGGCGGGAAGAGGACCACGCATGCATGGCAGCAATCCCAAAAGCTTTCTTTGAAAGCTGGGGAATTGCTCCATGTGGGCTCCGTCGGTGCTGACGTCACCCATAAGTGAGGACTGACTTCCTGCTTGTTCCTGGAGAATATGCGGAAATATTTCTTTACAGAAAGAGCATAGTTACTCACCTGTAACAGGTGTTCTCCAGAGACAGCAGGAATCAGTCCTCACATATGGGTGACGGCACCGATGGAGCCCGCGCAGAGCATTTCCCCATCTTTCAAAGAAAGCCTTTGGGAATGCCACCACTCATGCATGGTCCCCTTCCCGCCCAAGGGTGCCATCTTGATCAGTCAGATGACATAGCTCAGACAAAGACAAAAAAAATACCAAGGATAGTGGTCAACTCCAAGGGGGGGTGAGTAAGTTGTGAGGACTGATTCCTACTATCCCTGGAGAACACCTGTTACAGGTGAGTAACTACACTTTCTCCAGGAGCAAGCAAGAAGTCAGTCCTTACATATGGGAATCCCCAACTACAGGCTACCGAGGACCTGTAGAAAAGTGCCACGGTGAGCCTTGAGCTGTCACTGGTAACTGAAGACAGTCCAAAGACTCCGGGTCCCCTTAAGACCACGCTCCCAGTAATCACAGAAGAAGGGTAGGAGGGCAGGAGTTGCTTAAACCCTGAACAAATTACGGAATACAGCCTGGCCGAAGGCACTGACCCAAAGGGACTCCCTCTCTAAGCAATAATGTGTCACGAAGGTGTTAGCCGAGGACTAGGTTGCGGCTCGACAGATTCTGCCAGAGGCACGGAACGCAGGTAGGCCACTGACGCCACCCTCGCATAAACGCCTTGCGCCCTGACTCAGTGCTCCAGGGACAGCCTGGGCTGAGCCTGAGTGAAGGCGATGCAATCTGCCACACAGATGGAGAGGGTCCAATTAGTGACCACGAGTCCCATGCAGGCAGGGTCGTAGGAGACGAAAAGCCGCTCAGATCTGCGGTGAACCTGCCTATACTGCAGGTAGGAGAGAGCCCTCCTGCAGTCAAGGGTAAGGAGCACTGCTGACACCGAGTCGGTGTGAGGCTTTGGGAAGAGAGTTGGCAGCACTATCTCCTATGGAAGGAGATATGGAAGACAGACTAGATATGGAAGGACAGACTAGATAGGCCATGTGGTCTTTTTCTGTCATCATGTTTCTATGTTTCCTGATTGAGGTGGAAATCCGAGACCACTTTTGGGAGAAACTTGAGGTGCATTCAGAGAACCATCCGGTTCCCGTAGAATCTCATGTAGGGAGCGTCTGCCATCAGGGCCTGAAGCTCACTGACCCTCTGGACCGAGGTGAGGGCCACCAGAAAAACCACCTTCCAGGAAAGGTGCCGAAGCGAGCAGGACACCATTGGCTCAAAAGCCGGCTAGGTTAGCTGCGTGGGGACGATATTGAAGTCCCACTCTGCCGGAGGCGACTGGATGGGGGGCTTGGAAAGAAGCAGCCCACGTATGAAGCGGGAGACCAGTAGTTGACCCAAAAGAGGTCCACCCCCAACAGGGTGGTGGTTAGCCGAGATAGCACTCAGGTGGACCCTGACCGAGTTAGACTTCAAACCCGCTTGCGAGAGATGGAGTAGGTACTGAAGGACCAAGTGGGTGGGGCAAGAGAATGGGTCAGTCCGTATCTCTGAGCACCACACCGAGAACTGACGCCATTTAAAGGCATAAGCCCTCCTGGTCACCGGAAGAAGAAGGGGTGCTAGAGCAACCCGCTCAGTCACCAGGCCATGAGGGATAAGGACCTCAAGTTCGGCTGAAGTAGCAGACCCTCCCTCCAGTGTCAACAAGCCCCAGCGCATTGTCGAGGTGAACCAGAGGCTCCAATGAGAGGCGGAACAACAGGACTACTACTACTACTACTGAGCATTTGTATAGCGCTACAAGTCCTGCGCAGCGCTGCACAGACATGTAAGAGACAGTCCCTGCTCAGAACTTACAATCTAGTCAAGACAGACAACACAGAAGGTGTAGGCTGGGATAAAACAAGGGGGAAAGAAAAAGAAAAAGGAGATCAGGTGAGTCAAGATCCAAAAGCAACCGTGAAGAGGTGAGTTTTCAGCCTGTAGCAGGAACCAGGGCTGTCGAGGGGGTCCAAGTCAGATTCCAAGACCACCAAAAGTCTCAGCAGGCAAATGAACTAGTAAGATGAGTTCTAGCCAAGGCTGGGAGCTAGGTAGGGTGATGGGAAGAAATACAGAGCACATGAGATGCCTACAGGATCCTTAGTGGGTCTATGTCTCTGTGCTAGTGCAAGCACAAATGTCCATCAGGTGGCACAAAGCCACAGACCAAGAAGCTCCAAAGGGGAGAACAAAGCCAGGGAGCAAAAGAAGCCCTAAAAAAGTAAAAAGGCAAAAGCTCAAAAGGCAAAACGTAGTTACTCATCTATAACAGGTGTTCTCCAGGGACAGCAGGAATCAGTCCTCACATATAGGTGACATCAGCACCGACAGAGCCCCACACAAGCATCCGCCCAGCTTTCAAAGAAAGCCTTTAGGAGATGCCACCACGCATGCGTGGTCCCCTTCCTGCCCAAAGGTGCCATCTTACTCAGTCAGATGGCATAGGTAGAGCCGACAAAAGAAGATGGTAAAAATGTACAGCAACTCCAAGGATAGGAGGGAGAGTTGTGAGGACTGATTCCTGCTGTCCCTGGAGAACCATCACTCCAGTAGCCTGAATAAGAAGGGTCAGAGGGCAGGAGTTGCCTAAGCCCCAAACAGATTATGGAGTACGGCCTAGCTGAAGGCACTTTCTTGTCGGGACTCCTTTTCCAGGCAGCAGTGAGCTGCAAAGGTGTGAACTGAGGACCAGGTGGCAGACTGGAAGATGTCTGCTAGAGGGACAGAGCATAGGCTTGCAACTGAGGTTGCCATAGCCCTGATATTGTGCACTGTGACCCGGCGCTCCAACAAGAGCCCAGCCTGATCGTGGGCGAAGGCGATGCAGTCCGCCACCCAGGTGGACATGGTCTTCTTGGTAACAGCCTTCCCCAGTTGACTGGGGTCATATGAAACAAAAAGCTGCGAGGCTTTGTGGTGGCCCTGAGTATGTTGCAGATAGCAGGACAGGGCCCTCTTACAGTTCTGAGTATGGAGAATGGCTGCCGCTTTAATCGGCATGGGGCCATGGAAAGAGGGTGGGGAGCACCACCTCCTAGTTGAGCTGGAAGGCAGATACCACTTTTGGAAGGAATTTAGGGTGGTATCTGCCTATTCTTGTAGAACCTAGTGTAAGGTGGCTCAGCCACCAAGGCCTGAAGCTCACTGACTCTGCGGGGTGAGCACCACCAGGAAGACGACCTCCCAGGATAGATAATGCAAATGGCAAGTAGCCAGAGGTTTAAAAGCTGGCTTGGTGAGCTACGTCAGAACCACGTTGAGATCCCATTCCGCGGGGGGTGGGCAGGTGGGAGGCTAAGACAGCAACAAGCTCCGCATAAATCGGGTAATGAGGGGCTGCGTATAAAGAGATTTTCCCTCTACAGAGTGATGGTGCGCTGAGAGCGCACTCAGGTACACCCTGCAGAGTTGAACTTGAGTCCAGTCTGTGAGAAGTGGAGCAAGTCCTGCAGCACCATGGGTTGACATGTTGCTCCACACAACATACTGAGAATCTGTGCCACTTGAAGGCATAGGTCCATCTTGTGCAGTCCTTACGAGAGGCCAGGAGGATTTCCTCCATCTCCCTTGGGAGGTTGGAGGGTGCTATGGTGACCCACTCAGCAGCCAGGTTGGAGTGGAGAAGCATGCCCTCCTCCTGGGTAAGTAGCTCCGGGATGTTCCCCAGAGGGACCGGGAGCTCTGCTGAGAGGCGGAGCAACAGGGGAAACCAAGTCTGCCTAGGTCACCACAGTGCCACCAGGATCATGGAGGCCTTGTCCCGCAGGACCTTGAAGAGGGTTCTGGTGATTAGAGGTGTGGGAAGGAAGGCATCCAGAAGGCCTTCCAACCATGAGATGAGGAAGGCATCCGCCACTATCCGGGATGGATGCGATTGGGGACAGCAGAAGCAAGGCAGCTGAGCATTGGCTGGGCTAGCAAAGAGGTCAAAACTTGGGGATCCCCAGAGTCGGAACAGCCGCTGCGCCACCCTGGGGTCTAGATGCCATTCATGTGGTTGGAGGACTCTGCTCAGCCTGTCCGCTATGGCATTGTCTTGGCCCAGAAGGTATACTGCCCTGATTCCTTGACGGATCACATACGAGCAGAGGACTACTGCCTCCAGGCAGAGGCGCTGAGACCCTGTGCCCCTCTGCTTCTTCAGGTAGAACATCATGACCTGATTGTACGTTTGGACTAGCACAAACTGGTTCTGTAGGTGACAGTGGAAGGGTGGAAGGCTTTGATCACCAGAAAAATGACCTTGAGCTCCAGCAGGTTGATCTGCTGCTGGCTCTCCACTAGGGACCAGTTGCCCTGCATTCACAGTTCCTCGCAGTGGGCATCCCAGCCCAGTAGGGAAGCGTCTGTGGTCAGGCCCCTCTGGGAGTTTGGGGGTTGGAAGGGCATGCCCTTCTGCAGGTGCTGTGCGCCCTGCCACCAGTCGGAGCGACTCTGCTAGTTGGGACACTGAGACTCTAGCCCAGAGCCTGCCATGGCTTGGGTCCACTGTGAGCCGAGGCACCACTGAGCTGCCCGCATATGGAGGCGGGTGTTGGGGGCCACATGGACTAAGGATGCCATGTGGCCTAGTAGGCAGAGCATGGATCGCGCCGACACTATGTGAAGGCGCTGCACCTCTGTGGCCAGAGCCCTGAGGTGATCTGCCCTGTCCAGGCGGAGGAAGGACCTGACCTGGAGAGTGTCCAGACAAGCTCCTCTGAACTCCAGATCCTGTGTTGGAGTGAGGTGAGATTTGGGGTGGTTTATCACGAACCCAAATGCTGCAGGACCTTTATGGTGCAAGCCGTGGCCTATTGCACCTCAGTGACCATGTCCCCTTTCACGAGCCAGTCGTTCAGGTATGGAAAGACAAAGTCCCCTTGGAGAAGGAGGTAAGCAGCCACCACTGCCAGACATTTGATGAAGACTCTTGGTGTGGAGGCTAGGCTGAAGGGTAGTACCTTGTACTGGTAGTGGTCGCCCCCAACCATGAATCTCAAGTACTGGATGAATAAGGATGTGGGTATAAGCATCCTTTAGGTAGAAGCAGCATAGCCAATCTCCCTGCTGGAGGTAGGGCAGCAATGTTCCCAGGGAGAGCATTTTGAATTTCTCCCGCACCTGGAACTTGTTCAGGTTTCGCAAGTCCAGAATGGGTCTTAGGCCTCCTGTTCTTTTTGGGACCAGAAAGTACCTGGAGTAGAACCCCTTCCCTCTTAGGTGATAGGGTACTGGCTCCACGGCCTTGTCCTTGAGAAAGCCTGCAAGTTCCTGAAGTAGCAGGGCCTGATGCAGGAGAGTCCAAGGGGGACTCTCCTGGAAAGAAAGGAGGCAGCATCTGGTCCAGGTGAAGGAAGTAGCCTTCTCTGACCACTTGAAGTGCCCAGGTGTCAGTGGTGATGGCAGGCTACCGATGGGCAAAATGAATCAGATCCCCCCCCCCCCCCCCCCCCCCCGTTGGCAGCTGCTCCCCCATGGGATGAGGTGTGCTCAGGGAGTCAAAACCCCAAATCAGCCCCAGTATGAGTCGGTGTTTGGGGCTTAGAGTTCATAGGCTTGCGTTGGCCCTGGCCCCTCCTTGTCCTGGTGACCCTATTGGGGGGTCTGGGGGACCTGGTATTGGGGATAGCCTCAGTAAGGTTGGCCTTTCCTGTGAAAAGGAGGCTTTTTCCTCAAGGGTGGGGGGTTCTTGAGAAGGGTGAAGGTCTTCCTTGACAGCTGAGTCCTGGTGACGAATTCGGTCTCGATCTCCGCTGCCTTATCCTTCATTGGTTTGCTGAAGACGTTTTCACCAAGGTAGGGGAAGTCGAGGAGTTTTTCTTCGACCCATTGCTCGAGGTCTGATACCTACAGCCAGGCCTGGCATTGGGCTCCGATGCCTGTGGCAGCCACTCTCACGTTAGGCTCAAAGCCATTATAGGCAGCTTGAGACATGTACTTCGAACACTCCCCGATGCCCTTCGTGAGGGTTTTGTAATCGCTGGAGGCGATCTCCACTGAGACCCGCTGAGAAACCTGCAAGTTCTTTTGCTAGGTCTCGGAGATACATGACGATATACAGCTGATATGCTTGTATTCAGCAACACAGCATCTAGCCCTGGTAGCATTTTCGCCCAAGGGCATCGAGGGCGCGGGATTCCCTGCTCAGGGGCATGGAAGAGTGAGTCTTTGGGCTTTTCTGCCAGAGCATAGTCAACTCCACCACCATAGAGGTGTGAGGGAGTTGCACCTTCTGGAAGTTGGGGCACCGCTGGACCCGATACATGTTATCCAGGCATCGGCTACCTATCGGCACCGACGCCTGTGTCTCCCACATCCAAAGGAGGACTTGCCCAAGGATGGCAGGGACAGGGACCATCAGGGCCTCCTTAGGTGGAGCTTCATATTGGGGGATTTCGAGCTCCTCCATGTGAGGGTCCTCCTCTGACTCCGTCGTGAGAGGCAAGGCCTTCGCCATGTCCCAAACTTGAGGAACGAGGTGTCCTTGGGAGGGGACTGGCGTCTCAACACCAGAGGAGACAGATCTGAGGGAAGATCGTGATGTTTACCCATCTCTGGGTAAGTCTCATCCTCAGACTCCCAGTCTGAGTAGTCTGTTGAGGACTCAAGGCCTGACAGCTCGGCTCATGAGGCGTCGGGCTCAGATCGGGTCTTTGATGATTCACAGCCGTTGCTTGGCCGGAGCCACAAGCACTTGCCGGTTAGGATCTCGCTCCCGAAGACCGAGATCAAGACCCTCCCGAGGATCAGATCGAGGCCTGTGGCTCTCGAGGTCCCTGTGGTCTCTGCATGAGCACTAGCAGAGCTGGGCATCGACGCTTGCTGCGAGGCAAGAAAGGCAGTGACATTGCGTTCCAATGCCATCATCTTGGCTTCCCACTCAGAAGTTGCAGCATTCAACACATACGCCGGGGTGACCGGGTCTGGCGTCAGTGAGGAGAGGGAGTCTTCGATGGGACACACCTCAGAGATCTGTGATCCGTCGCCGGAAGCCTCTGTGTCTTTTCTGGGCACCTTCACCTGCTGATCCCACTTCAACTCCTTGGATACCCTCCGGGGACTGTGGGATCTTGCACAGAACTTGCCGTGTGTGGCCGATTCCCAGGATGAGATCCTTGAGGATTTCTTCTTCTTCTTGCACTCCAGCTTCGGAGAAACCTTGTTGGAGTGTCTGCAGACCTGACTGGGCACCGCGGGGGCTTTACACGACTCCGAAGATCTGTGCAGGGCCTTTGAGTGCGAGGTTACCAGGGACACCGGGGCTGAATCTGACCTGTGGAAGATGTTGTTCCGCTTCTGCTGATGACTTTGGATGGCCTTAGTGGACATTTTTTTGCACAGGGCACAAACCTCTGGGTCATGGTTGATATGTTCTTTGCACACCAAACACATTTTTTGAGCCCATTGGCCACTGAAGCAAAAAGGACCCCTGCAAGGTTGAAGACCCTCGATGTGGCCAGCAGATAGAAAAGGCATGAACCGTGCTGGGGAAAAACCTAAAACGGTTCCTAGACTCGAAGCTGAGGCGACGGGGCTCAGAGACGGGAAAGGGACCAGTGCTAACTGGAGAAAGAAATGCACAAGAAAATCAACTTTTTTCCGGGGGAAGAAGACAGACATCTGTAGGGCTCCATGGAAAAAGAGAGACTGAATAAGATGGCATCCTTGGGCCGGAAGGGGACTACGCATGCGTGGTGGCATCTCCCAAAGGCTTCCTTTGAAAGCTGGAGAGATGCTTCTGCAGGGTTCCGTCTGCGCCGACGTCACCCGTATGTGAGGATTGACTTCCTGCTTGTTCCTGGAGAAAAGTCTAAAACCTTTTTCAGGCAAACATTCTTATTCTTTCTACTGAGTGTTATCTTAGTCCATGTCCCTTTCTTTGGCTGGGTTACATCAAGGATTCTGCCAGATAACTGGGCAAATCAGGACACAGCTCTCAGGAGATGCTCACCCGCACAACCGAGTCCATGGTGAGAAATGGAATGTAGAAGCAGATGACTGGGGTCCCAACACCTTGTTGCAACTTCCAAGGTCCTCAGAAACCAGCAGAACAATACTCTTCAGTATCAATGCACACATTACAGTACTTGGCAGGAAGTGAATCTAATATCAGCAGGCTTAAAACGGGAATCCATTTTGTTTGGTTTAAGCTTTTAGGTCTGAATAGTTTGCATACTGCAGAAGCTGTAATTTAAGGGACTATCTTGTGCATTCTCAGATGCCTGTTCAAGCATCCACCACATATAAGGGACATGTCAAGTGTAGGACGTGCATGATGTGTGAACACATGCTGGAAGTACAGCAGTTTCATCCCCAGGAAAACCAAGTGCAATTTCATTTAAGGATGTATTCTAATTGTGAAAGTCCTAACATTATTTATGCCATTCTTTGTCCACGTGGGAAGATGTACATAGGACACATGTCAAGAATGTTTAAGACTAAGATAATTGACTACATTGGCATTATGCAGATATAAGGAAAATGCCTCTCTAGTATTGCACTGGCAGAAACAAGGACATACAATAAAATAATTAAAATGTTTCATGATAGTAGCACAGTTACCATGTGGAGGCAATTCATCAAAGCGATGGTGTCAGCGTGAGCAGAGATTTTTTTTTTTTTTTTTTAAATGGCGAACCCTAGAGCCATTGGGTCTTAAAACTAGTATGGAGTGGCATTGGTTCTTCAAATGAATGAGTCTGCTTTACTATTTGATATGTAGGACTGGATGGTATATGTGTCCTGCTCAGAGCCAAAAGACTGAACTAAATAAAATTAATTCCTGCTCAAAGCCTACTGATGTTAAAGATTCTCTTCCTGCCCAAGAAATGTGTGCATGAATAACAAAGAACATCGTTCTCTTTTGCTGGTTCCCAAGGACCTTGGAAATTGCAACAATGTGTTGGGACACTGGTCATCTCTCACTGTAGAATGTTACGTGGGTGCTGCATTCTTGTTCACCCAATTTTCCGGCAGAATCTTTGGTCTAACCCAGCCCAAGAAAGAGGCATGGACTAAGATAACAACTCAGCAGAAAGAATAAGAATGTTTGTCTGAAAAGGATTTTGTGCTTTAGCATATGTGTTTTTTTGCCTTGTCTTGCTCCCTGGCTTTGTTCTCCCCTTCGCGACTTCTTGGCTGGTGGCTTTGTGTCACCTGATGAGTTCTTGTGCTTACATCAGCACAGAGACACAGTGAGACCACTGAGACCCCTGCAGTCATCTCAGGTATTCTGTATTTCTTCTTATTACTCCAGCTATGGACAGAACCCACCTTGCTAGTTCATCTGCCTGCCTGTATTGGAATTTGACTTGGACCCAAGCAGCGCTCCTTCCTCCAGGCCAGGCTAAAAATATTGACTCCTGTTTCCTTCAGTGTGTGTGTGAGGGAAAGGAAGATCTAGCCAGATAGCTCTAGTCTGTGCTCTACTGAATGCAGATCGAACCATGCAACCTTTGGTTATTAGTCTATGATTTGTCTTTACATAAGGCACTCTGCTTTACTACAAAATTATTACCTCAGTCATTACTGTTAACCATATGATTTCTACTTTTGTACCATAATAAAATCCTAACATATAAGCACAGAAATACCTTTGTTAGACTCATTGCAAGAGGATCATGCAAAAATAAATGAGACAGGTAGAAGACACCACTAGGCTTGATTACTGAGCATCTCTTATCTCACTGTTGTTAAATGACATCAAGTCAGTGTCGACTCATGGTGACCCTCTGGATAGCTCTCCTAAACTGTGTCCGGTCTTCAGTCAGGCAGCTCATTGTTGATAAGAGTGGCATTTATAGCTGCTTTTATTGTATTGCTCCATCTCATTGCTGGCCTTCCTCTTCTGCATTGATCCATCTCATTGCTGGCCTTCTTCTTCTGCATTGATCTTATCTTATCTGTCTACTAAAACAGATGGTGCTACCGTGTGATATTCATTTAATGGAGGTAGCAGAGAGCATGCGCGGCATTCATCAAAGTCCGACTGCATTATAAAGGGGTGCCAGTGAAAGTAGGATTCATGTTAAGTTTTTGAAAGTGACTGGAAACATACGTACATTTATTTATTTAGCTGGACTTATATACAGCTTTTCACCGGGTCAAAGCAGTTTACAGTGAACAAAAACTCATCTACACTGAACAATATCAGAGAACTATGTACAAACAGTACCCAAGAACAAGGGAAACACCGTTCGCAGAACCAGCAGACAGAAGAAGCAGGATACAAACTAGCATGGAAGGAAGCCTTTATTTTTAACAGAGAGGTGTGACCTGACACGTGTTTCAGCCAGGGGCCTTCTTCAGGGGTACGATACCTCTAATAAACATCAAATAATTAAATAAATGATACATTAAAAATAATAATAAATAAACAAATGAACCGATAAAACCAATCATAATAAAACACAACATTATAATGACAAATGCAACCAGAAAAATCAAAAACATGAAGACAATCAAAACTATACCATATATAAAAATTGTATAAAAAAGGGGGGATGATGATATAAATAGATTAAGATAAAAAAAAGATATGTGCAGAAAAAGAGAATACAAGAACTGGGCAGACTCATTCACTATCCATCAGTAAGCAACACCACAGGATACAATGGTAAAATTGAAAGACTATAAAAAAATGCATACTTACCATCTGTAATTCTATAAGGCCATAAAACCTACAGGGATATGCATTTGTAATAAAAAATGTGAACAAATCAATTGAGATTCAAATGAATAATAAAAAAAGGTTGCATTTGTCATTATTGTAATATTGTGTTTTATTAACCTCTCTGTTAATAATAAAGGTTTCCTTCCACGGTGGTTCATATAATGCTTCTTCTGTGTCAAACAGTACCTGTGTACATGAGGCAACATTTAACTATTTACAGTAGATGGTTCTGTCTTGCTATCCATAATTATTGTGTGGGTCAAGGTCAGGGGAGGAGTTAGGTAGTGGGTCCATAGTGTTCAGTAAACAAGAGGGTTTTTAGGTGTTTACGGAAAGCGAGGTGGTCAGTGATATTTCTTATTGTGTCTGGTAAGATGTTCCAGAGGGATGATGCAAAGAATTTGAATGTTTGGCGGAAAGTTTATTGGCTGAACTTTATCTTTGAGTGTGGTATGGTAAGCATATTTATTATGGAGGATCTTCGGGGTCTGCCATAGGGACTAGAGGTAGGTGGCTGGGTGGAGTGGAGTGTTTTGTGAGTTAGAAGTAAGGATTTATATTCAATTCTGCTGGGGCGGGGTAACCAGTGGAGCTATTTGAGGATAGGGGTGATGTTTTTCCTTCACAGAATTTCCTTGAGAAAACCTCAAGGAGGTGAAATCATGGCCATGGTTGGAACATGTTCAAACAGTGAAAGTCTTCATATAGAAGATTAAGATAGTTCCTCACAATTTTCATTAGGTTATTGTGACAAACATGACGACAATGGGCCTGATGATGAGCTAGGCTCATTTTTGAAGGGCTATGCACCTCGTCGCCTCACAGCCCTCCCTGCCAACCTATAACCTGGATAGTCAATGCAGTAACTTTAGAGTCCATTCCTAGGGTGCTCAGTTTGTTTATAAGTCACCTGTGAGGAATGGTGTCAAAGGCTTTACTGAAATCTAAGTGCACCACATCTAGGGCTCTCCCTCGGTCCAACTCCCTGGTCACCTAGTCAAAGAAATCAATCTGATTTGTCTGCTTGAAGGCTGCAGGAAAAGTAGAGTGGAGAGAATATGAGAGATGGAAGTGATGACAGTGGAGGAGATGGAGTTTAGGAGATGTGTGGGAATAGGATCAGAGGAGCAGGTAGTAAGTTTGGAGGAGGAAAAAGAAGTGTGGTTTCCTCATCAGAAATCTCAGAAAAGGACGAGAGGGTGGCCCCAACATTGTTATCTCACACACCAGATCCTCTATTCCACTAAAGGCTAGCTCAATAATATCTTCGCCTTGTGTTGGTTTATGAACCAGCTGCTCCACGAAGCAGTCATTTATTTCATCTAGAAACTTTCTCTCTCTTGCATGTCTTGATGTGACATTGATCCAGTTGATACCAGGGTAATTGAAATTTCCTATTATTACTGTGTTGTAACTTTCGTTAGCTTCCCTGATATTTTTTAGCATTTTATCATCCTTCTGTTCATTCTGCAAAACGTTTATCCTATTTGACTCAATGCCCTCTTTAACATATAACACAACCCCTCCACCAATTTGATCTACCCTATCATTGTAATATAATTTGTACCCAGGTATCGCAGTGTCCCAATGGTTGTCCTCCTTCCACCAGGTCTCTGAGCTACCAGTTATATATAACCTTTCATTTAGTGCTATATATTCTAACTCTCCCACCTTATTTTTTTTTATATATAGAATCGGCATACAGGCATTTCAAAGGTGGTATTTTGTTCATATTAACTATCTGGTTATTAGTTGGCAGGGGCAATTTGGTATCTTTCATCTCTGCCCTTTACTTAAAGGCATCTAGATTACTTTTATCTTTACTGGAACCTCTCTATTAGGATCTCCTACTTTCCCTGTTTGGTAGGTGGACTTTGTTTGAAACAGAATCATATAACAACAATTTAAGCAGCAATATTTTGCATATGGTTAGTACCTCAGTAGCCAGTCGATTTGTCCACCCTCCTTGTGATGATACTGCTGGCACTCATCACTGCATTTTCACAGCTATGCATGTACCAAGGCACACAAGACCAAGCATTTGTAAGCCAGCTTTTATATTTTTCTCAAAGGATTCACTAAGCTCAGCTCGAGGTTTTCATGCAGCTGTTTTCATTAGTGAAAAACCGTATTCTCAATGTTGATACATATTTTACACATAAGGATTTAATAAGATGACTTGGTGGCTATTCATTCTCTAGTGTACATCGTGTTGAATTTTCATCTTGTCTTTTCAACTCTACCATTTCTTTTGTAATACTGACATCTGGAGGCCACAGCAATACTAGCATTTTAAACCTGTTGATTAGTATTTGTTGTGCTAACTGAACTTACACCTGGGAAACATTTGGGCAAGATTCAATATTGTACTCACTGCAAATATGAAGGTCACAAAGACCTTAAAATTGTTAGGAAAGGCTGAAATGGCTCCAGGAAGACAGAGAGCTCACAGAAAAATTACATCCTCAGACATAGTTGCATCCATTATTTACTCCAGTCACTCCAACAGTCTGTCATGACAGCTACAGAGGACACCAGTTTAAGGATGAGCAGACCATAAATGGCACATATCCATGGTCTTAGATTGCTTTAGTCTATGACCTTTCATTATACTATTTTATCATCTATTTTCATCTGAGCCCTATAGCTCATTTGTAATGGCTTGAGTAAGTTCCTTTAGGCACTAAGGGCTATAAGGGAAGGTTCTTACAGAATAATTTAGTAACACCACTACAAGTCACTAATGAAGCACAGAGCTATCAACTCTCTACCATCTTTACTTATAAGATATACCAAATTCCAGTGGTCACAATGAACAGAAGACCTTTATTAGGCTTTTCCATGCAGGAGGTCTCAGGCCTGACTGGTAGCATGCTTCTATAGACAGTATGTGTAGGAGCTTAGATTTGGGGAAGAAGGGAATGATTGTATTGCTAGACTTGACTTAACAGCTTTTAATACAGTCAAAAATGATACACTGTTGGCCAGAATAAGGGGTTAGAATGTTGATGGTATATCTTATGCTTGGTTTTTATTGTTTTTATTAAGATGGACACAACAGGTATACTGGGAAAATGTCTATTCTACCCCATGGTTAGCCTCTGAATAGGTTTCATAAGGCCCAGTCTGTCCTCAGTTTAATCTGTTTATTTGCAGCTACTGGCCAGCTTAATTCCAGATGCTATATTTCTGTATTATATATGTGCTGATAATTGACAGGAAATCCGTGCATTATCTAAAATGTGTCAGGAAATAATAGATAAACTTGTTGTTTAGTGGCATCGAGTCATTGCCGACTCATAGCGACCCTCTGGATAACTTTTCTAAACTGTGTTCAGACTTCAGTCAGGTGGTTAATTGTTGATAGAATGGCAGCCATAGCTGCTGTTATTGTATTGATCAATCTCATTGCTGGCTTTCCTCTTGTGTTGACCTTCAACCTTGCCATCAACCTTGTCAACCATGATGTCCTTCTCTAATGATCTCTCATGATGTGTCCAACGTATGAAAGTCTTGTCAACTGAGCTTCTAAAGAAGCTTAGGTTTGATCTCCTCTAGTACAGCTGAGTTTGTTCTTCAGGCAGTTTATGATACGCCCAGTATTCTTCACCAGCGCCATAATTCAAAGGCATTGATTTTCTTCCTATCTTTTTCATTGTCCAACTTGTTTAAGTGCCGTCGAGTCAGAGTCGACTCATGGCGACCCTCTGGATAGCTATCCTAAATTGTGTTTGGTCTTCAGTCAGGCGGCTCATTGTTGACAGACTGGTACCTGTAGCTGCTGTTATTGTTTCGATCCATCTCATTGCTGGCCTTCCTCTTTTGCGTTGACCTTCTATCTTGCCAAGCATGATGTCTTTCTCTAATGATCTCTCTCTCCGCATGATATGTCCAAAGTATGAAAGTCCAACTTACACATCCATAAAACATTACTGACAATAACATGGCTTGGACAAGTCAAATCTTTGTGTAGAGATACACATCTATTGCTCTTGCGAATCTTGTCAAGGCCCTGCATAGCCATTCTGCCAAGAGCAACATGAGGTTAGATTTCTTGACTACTTGTCATTTCTTTATTGATTATGGATCCAAGCAAATTAAAGTTGTCTACTATTTATATATCTTTTCCATCAACAATGAACTTCTGATTATGCCAGTTGTCAGGAACTCTGACTTCTTCACAATAAGGTGCAGGGCTATTTTAAGGCTATGCTCCTTGATCTTGATAAACAGATGTTTTACATCATCTTCAATTTCAGCCAGTAATGTGGTATCATCGACATAGTGAAGGCTATTGATGAGTCTTGCACCAATCTTCACATCTTGGTTGTATTCATACAGTCCTGCTTCTCTGATGATTTGTTCTACATATAAATTAAACAGGTAAGAGGAAAGTATGCAGCCTTGTCATATACCTTGGCTGACTTTAAACCATTCTGTTTCTCCTTGTTCCATTCAAACTGTTGCTTATTGATCAATATAAACACTGTGAATGAAAACAATTAGGTGTTCTGGTATACCCATGCTTCTTAATATTTATTTATTTATAACAGTTCTTCTATACTGCCCCTTCCAGAGATCAAGGGCGGTTTACAATTAACAACTGAAGAACTTTAAAACAACTTTTACATGGAACAGTGGTATTAACTATTTACAGGAAAACATATCGTTCAAAGCAAATGTGTGTGTAAACTTACTATTTACATAAATACCTTCTCCATGTAATTAACCAAAATGCCATGTACATAGTTAACCATATTTACCGCTTCATTTTTATTTGTATATAGTTAAACCCTGTTTACCCCAAGTTTTTTGTACCCTGTTCTTTGTAAAAAACCAATGCTGATTGTATCATTGTGTTTAAATTTGTTCATTTGTAAACCGCACTGATTAAAAGCGCTGTATATAAGAAATAAAAATAAATAAAATAAATAAATACAGGAGTCAGCTGTTTCTTCTGAAATGAAGGAACTTATGGGGAACTTACTTCTTTTTGATGAGTAGAGGGAGAGGCTTTGGGGTTGTTCATGTGGGGTGCAATATGGCCCAGAATTTCTCAAGGTTTACACAGTCAAAAGCCTTGTATTGATCAATCTCATTGCTCATTGATCAATAAAACATATCTATATATCTTTTGGCATTCTTTTGTCTTTAAGGATCCATCTAATATCTGCAATGATGTCTCTCGATACTCAGCCTTTCCTGAACCCTGCTTGCATGTCAGGCAGTTGTCGTTCCAGGTATGGTAGTAGTCTCCACTGAATGATCTTGAACAGAATCTTGCTGGCATGTGGGATCAGAGCGACTGCATGATAATTTCCACAGTCATTCAGATCACCTTTCTTCAGTATTAGTATGAACACAGATCTTTTCCTGTCACTCTGCCATGATGGTGGTGTCCAAATTTCCCTGCAGAGCCTTGTAAGTATGGTAACAGCTGCATCTGATTGCTGTAATATTTCAATGGGAATGCCATCAATGCCCAGTGCTTTGTTCTTTGGTAGTGCTTTCAATGTTGCTTCAACTACTTCTTTCATCACCAGTGGTTCTTGATCATAAAGTACAGGTTGAAACGGCTGTTGGGCCACTCAATATTTTTGGTGTAATTACTCTTGGGGTTATTCCGTGGCACAAATAGTGGGGATGGACATCCCAATGGGACATCCATCCCCGCTATTTGTGCCACGGAATAACCCCAAGAGTAATTACACCAAAAATATTGAGTGGGATGTCCATCCCCACTATTCGTTCCCCCTCCCGACCCCGTCTAGCTTCCCTGCTTGTTGTACAGGGAAGTTAGATGGGAGCAGGGAAGGGGCGGGCGGTGGGCAGTCCTCAGCCCCAGATGTACAGGGCCGATTCCAATGTCGACCCTGTACAGCCAGGGCCAATGGCTTGGACGGGGAACTTATTCTACATCTGAGATGGAATAAGTTCCCCGATGCGGGAGGAATGGCAGGCCCGGGTCTGGGAAGGGGCGGCAGGAAGCAGAGGGCATTCCCCCAGGCCGACTCTGGCCCTGGGAGGCCAGATCAGGGGTCAGGCTGCAGGGAATGCACTTTGTATGCTGGCGGCCGGGGATCGCGGCTTTTCAATGGAGCCACGGTGCCATTGCAAACGGACGCTATGGCGCCATGGCTCCATTGAAAAGTCCTAACCAAGTTAGTCTGGTAAGGCCTGTACATGCAGGCTAGGTGGAACTGAGGTCCTGGCCTGCACATACAGGCCTGTTTGCGATTCTGATCCCGCAAGGCTAGATGGCCCCCCGTGGGATCAGAATTGCAACTCCCTCTGTGCATCCAGTTCCAACCAGGTAAACAGAAGGCCTGGACGTCGGGGATGGAATTGGGCTCTGCGTGTATTCTTTCCATCATATCTTGATCTTCTCAGCATCATTCCACATGGATCCTTGAGCATCTTTTAGCATTCCAAGTCAAGGCTGGAATTTTCTCTCCAACTCTTGCAGCTTCAGGTAAAACCAGTGGTTCCCAACCCAGTCTTCCGGTACTCCCAAGGCCAGTCAGGTTTTCAAGGTATCCACAATGAATATGTATGAGATAGACCCGCATACAATGGAAGCAGTGCATGCAGATCTATCTCATGCATATTCATAGAATATTCTGAAAACCTGACTGGCCTGGGAGTACCCAAGGACTGGGTTGGGAATCACTGTGTAAGATGGTCTTGCTCTTCCTCAAATAGTTTCTAGTTCTATTTCATTGCATACCTCATCATAATACTTCTCCTTCTCTTATCTTGTTGCATGTTGGAAATCTCAAGTCCTGTGATTACCTCTCTTTCTCCTCTAGCTTTAGCTTCTCTGTGTTTCTGGGCAATTTTCAGAGGTTTTTGGGTCATCCATTTTGGCTGTTTTTGCTTTTCCACCTTTTGTAGAGACTTCTCACTTTCTTCAAGCACGGTTTTCTTTTTTTTTTGTATTTTCATTTTTATTAGTAACACACTTCGTATTATACATCACATATTTTAAAACAGCCTTAAATTTACAATCATGTCACTTCAAACTATACATTTCCTGCTCCTCCAATCACATTGGATGGTAGCTCGTTTTCCTACTATACAACTTAGCAGAATGTACATTATTATACCATAGTATAATAAATTGAATGTGTTCTTTAATTCACAGCAATTTATATATGCTGTTCTCTCCACTCTTGTTTCATGCTTTGTTATACTATGATTTTTGTTTGATACTATAATCCTCAAATTCAAACCGGCAATCTTCAACAAAATATATTAGCCTTAATCTTTAAAACTATGTATCTTTTTTACCTTATTCCTCTTCCCCTCCTTGTACTCCCCCTCCTCCTCCACTCCCTCGGCACCTTATTCAACTTTGTCAGCTTTATTTGTAATGCTTATTTATGAATGGGCCCCAAATATTCTTAAACTGTGATAGTCTCTCCCTTTGTATGGCAGTCAACTGTTCCATCACATAGACACATAAATATCCCTCATTCGTGCCCTCCAGGCTTCTATGGAAGGCTGACGTACCATCTTCCACCCCATAGCAATCTCGTTTTTGCAGCCAACACACACATCTCTACCAACCTCTCCTTCGCCCCCTCCCAACCTTCCCCTGTAATTCCCAACATAATATTAGCAAGTACCCGCTCCACTATATCCTCCACCTCTCTCTGTATCACTTGCCAATATTGGGTAACATATGTACAGGTCTACCACATGTGTTTGGAGGAGGGGGACTATAAACATCCTTGCTCCCTTTCTTGTCATTTGGTGAAGGCGATTCGGCATGAGATACCAACGCAATACCACTTTGTAGTTCAGTTCAATATGTCTGACTGTACCCAGACCCTTCCTCATCCCCCTATAGATTTTCCTCCATATACGGGGCTCGAGCTCCCTACCACGATCTTTCTCTCATTGCAACTGGTGTGGCACTCTCCCGGCTGTTTGCCGAGCTACCAGCATCCCATAAATATTTGATAATAGTTGTTTTCTTATTCGCCTCATCCAACAGAGTGCTTCAAAATCCATCAGATCTTGTTGTACAGTTGCCTGCTAGGACTCTACCTATAGCCAGTGTTGTACTTGCAAATACCCATAGAAGTCCTGTTGATTAATCCCACACTTCTCCATCAGATCTGAAAAAGCAAGAACTTGCCCATCTCAGCACAGCTGGTATATTACCTGTATGACCTTCTGTTCCCATCCAAGAAACAGGGGATCCTGCATCCCTGGAGGGAATGAAATATCACATTCTTAATCGGTTTAAGTAGGGAGTGCACACATACCAATGCTAAGCCCAATCTATTAATTTCTTTCATGAACAGGTGCCTTTTCCTTGGCATATTGAGTCCCTTTGCATTCACAGATCCAATTTTTAGGGTTCCCATTTCCCTTCATTCCCACCTCCCATTACACCTCTCTCAGTTTGCCGACCCCTCACAGTCCGTCTCTCCTAGTCCCGTCTCCCCTCCCCTTCCTCCCAACAGATCACTACCCCCATTCTGCAGGCAGCTCCGCTGTTACTCTGCAATTTGTCACCCTGTGCACCATCTCCGCCCCTCCCCTCATTCCCTCTACTCTGTTCCACCCAATATTTTTCCTAGACTCCTTGTTTGTTCCCATCCATAATATCCACGCCCCCCCTTTTTCTTTTATTCTTTTCTCTCCCGGCCACTCCAAATAATTCCCCTTATAGTTCCCCCTTCTCCTTCCTCCCCCTCCTCCCTTGCAAACTCCTCCTTGCTCCATCCATACATTCACTCATTCATGCCCCCCACTCTCATTCAGTTTACACTACCTTCCCCCAAATATACCCCTTTTTCCAAATGCCCCCCTCTTCTCCAGCCTACTTCATATGCCCAACTCACTTCACTTCTCCATCTGTACCATCTTGGTACCATTCCAATTTCATGGTGGGGTATCACTCTTTGTGGTGTTCGCTGTCGATAAGGTTATACCCGGCTCTTTTCAAACGTTTGCCCCTTCCACTCTCTTCCATTGTGATTCCCTTCTGGGCCTCACAATCGGCTGTTTCAAGAGCCTCTGCTCCTGGAATATGTAGCTCCAATAAAGCTGCCACTGCTTCTGCTCTAGTCTTAATAGGCATTGCATGTCCTTCTTTGGTTATTACCAGCGCAAAAGGAAAGAGCCACTTAAACTTCACCCCCTCATATTGAAGTTTTTGAGCAATGTTTCATAGTTCTCTCCATTTGCGCAATATGGTCCCGGACAGGTCCTCGTACACTTCCACCACATGCAAGTCCCACTCTATACAGCCTTGTTTCCGAAACTCTGAACAAGATCTGTTTCTTAATCTAATAATTGTGGAAACAGACCACAATATCCCTTGGGAGTTTTGCTCTGGGCCCCCTCAATTCCCTACCTTCTCAATCCACTTTTATGATTGGTTTCTCCAAACCTTCCCACAGGGTAGCGAATATGTCCATAATTACCTGGGTGCAATCTTGATAAGCTGTATCCGCCAGCATTATATACCTTATATAGCTCCATCTATGCCGATTTTTCATATCCTCCATTTTTTCCGCCAGGGTTGCCTGTTGTGGCTTGAGTGTTAGTACCTTCTGTTCCAACGCCTCGCTTCTCTCTGCTTGCTCTTCCATCTGCTGTTCTACATCTTCCATTCAGCATCATCACTACGCAATGTCTGCAGCTCCGTCTTATACTCATCCATCCATTGGCACATATCTCCCTTCGATAAAGCTGTTATCACCGTGGAAGCTACCAGAGGGTCTGATTCAGTAGTTTCTACTGTCTGCCGTCTTCATGCCACTACCCTGCCGCCATCTTAGCCACGTTGCATTTTGTATTTGCTTGCCATCCTTTTGTCAGGGAGACGGGTACCTATTATGGAACTGTGTTCCTTTTCTTTCCAGGGGGACACATTATCCATTTGCTATTATTGAGAGGAGCAGCAGAGCACCAAATTTACACCACTATCCCTCTTGGTGATGAAACCAGAAGTCCAAGCACAGCTTTCTTGATGTCATCCCATACCTGCACTCTGGAACACTTTACCATCCTCTCTCCGTCTAGAACCATCATATCAGAATTTCAAGTCATTGCTCAAAGCCCACCTATTCCAACAGGCATTTGAGCTTCCTGAATGTTAGCACCACTTAAGTATTTTTCCTTTTGTACTTTCTGTCTTTGTTTGACCTATACTATTTTCTCTACCTCTTTCCTATTATACAATGGCATTCTTTTCCTCTTTTCTGCAACATTTTGCTTTTATTGTAAACCTCCCTAATGTCTTGACGTGGGCGGTATATCAAGTGTATCAATAAAGATAAAGATACCTCTTCTGGTGCTCTCTCATTTGTATCCAAAGCAGCGAATCAATCATGCAGGCAGTCTTTAAATTCCAGTGGTTTATTCTAAAGGTCATATTTTGCTACATTCACGAGTGGCTTGCTCTTTTTCATACGCCTTGTAGCATAGCCCTATACAAATCATAAGCAGTAGCAGTAATAGTAATAATAATTGTGTCAGTTTTGTTTTAAGCATTCTTATTATATTAATTTTTGTTCCTTAACTAGAGGTGTAAATATAGGCAAGCTATAAATTTATTAAATGAAATGAAATCTAATTGAGACTGTAGTCTACAGGTTGGAAAATGTCTAGTAACATGCTCTTTAGGTGTTCATTCAGTTATGCACCTGCAACTGCACAATGTGGCTCTTTAAATACAAGCAAGCAGTGGCACGATGAGGTTACATAGTAACAAAGGGCCCAATTCCCACGGGATCAGAATCACAAACAGGCCCGTACGTGCAGGCCAGGACCCCAATTCCGTCCGGTCTGCACGTACAGGCCTTCTCTGGCTAACTCAGTCAGGGCTCTTCAATGGAGCCATGGTTCCTCGGCATCCGGCTGCCATGGCACCGTGACTCCACTGAAGAGCCGCGATCCCTGGCCGCAGGCTCCAGCATTGATTTCCCCACAGCCCGACTCTCGATCTGGCCTCCTAAGACCAGGGCCGGGCTGCGGGGAATGACTTCAGCTCCCACCCCCTGCCCCTTCCGTGCCCTGAGCCCACTGATCCCTGGTGACTAGGGGAACTTATTCCACCTCGGAGGTGGAATAAGTTCCCCATGCAAGTCGCCGGCCCTGGACGTACAGGGCTTACATTAGAATCGGCCTTGTACATCTGGGGCCAGCGACCACACACTGCCCGCCCTAACGATGCCCCCGATCCACCCCTTTCCCACCCTGTCTACCTTCCCCATACAAGACAGGGAACAGGCACGAATAGCAGGGATGGATGTCCATCCCCGCTATTAGTGCCACGGAATGACCCCCATAGTATATGACAGCAGATAAAGACCAGATGGTCCATCTGGTCTCCCTGGTAAGCTGGCTAGAGTGGTTGTAACTGTAGATCAATGTAGATCACACCCCCCTCCCATGCCCATGTTTAGGTGAAGAACAAAATTAACACATAATGAGAATACTTAAAACAATTATTATTACTATTACTACTGCTACTTATGATTTATATGGTGCTATGCTACAAGGCGTATAAAAAAGAGCATGCCAATCATGAATGTAGTAAAATATGACCTTGAGAATATGCCACTGGAATTTAAAGACTGCCTACAAAATAGATCCACTGCTTTGGATACAAATGCTCCATGCAGGTCAGTCCCCCTCTTTTAAAAGATGTTTAAGTTTGCTTTGATTTCATCATCTTGCAATAAAGGGAACCACTGTGTCTATCCCATACCATTTTGAATTCCATCACTGTATTTTCCCCCAAAACCTCCATCGGGAAGGCACCGCATGCATTCACCAACCTTTCAGTGAAAAAGTATTCCCTGATGTTGTTTTTAAGTTTACAGCCTTGCAGCTTCATTGCATGACCTCTAGCTTACAGCTTCTCCTTCTTTGAATAAGTTTGTTTGTTCATTGAAACAGACTTATACATACTTAAAGGTATCATATCTCCCCTGTCTCCCCTCTCCTCCAGGGTATACATATTTAGGACTTAAAGTCTCTTCTCATATGTCATCTGACACAGGCTCTGAATCATTTTGGTTGCCTTCCTCTGAACCATTTCAAGTCTCTTAATGTTCTTTGTGAAATATGGTCTCCAAAACTGAACACAATACTCCAAGTGAGGCCTCACCAATAACTTGTACAGGGGCATTAATACCTCCTCCTTTCTGCAGCTCAGCATCCTTCTGGCTTTGGCTACTGTCTTGTCGCATTGTTTCACCACTTTGAGATCCTCAGACACTAGTATACCGAGATTCCTCTCCTGGTCCATGCACACCAACCTCTCTCCTCCTATTGCATACATGTCCCTTGGATTTTTGCATCACAAGAGAATGACTCTGTACTTCTTTGCATTAAATCGTAACTACTACTATTATTACTGAGCGTTTGTACAGAGCTACAAGATGTATGCAGCGCTACACAGACACATGTAAAAGACAGTCTTTTTCTCATCAGAGCTTACAATCTAGTCAAGACAGACAACACAGTAGTTGTAAAAATGGGATACCTCTAAGGAGAATGGTAAGGAAACATAAAGGAGACCAGGTGAGTCAAGATCCGAAAGTAACTGCCAAGCATTAGACCCTTCTTCAAGTGTTTTTAGATCTTTCTTCATGTTGTCTACTCCCTCAAAAGTTTCCACTCTGTTGTAAATTTTTGTCATCTGCAAAAAAGCAGACTTTTCCATTCAGTCCTTCAGCAATGTCACTCACAAATACATTGAACAGTATCGATCACAGGACCGATCCCTGAGGCACGCCACTACGAACCTTTGTTTCTTCTGAATGAGTTCCATTTAGCACCACCTTCTGTCATCTGTCAGTCAACTAAAATTTCTGATCCAGTTCACCACCTTGGGACCTATTCCCAGGCTGCTCAGTTTATTGATAAGCCTCCTATGAGGAACAGTATCAAAGTCTTTGCTGAAATCTAGGTAGATCACATTCATCATATGCCCTTGATCTAGTTCTCTGGTCACCCAATCAAATAATAAAATTTGTTTGGTATGATTTTCCCCCGGCAAAAAACATGTTGCCTCAGATCATGCAAATCTATTGGTTTCCAGAAAGTCCACTATTCTTTCTTTCAAGAGCGCTCCATTACTTTCCACACCACAGAGATAAGGCTTACAAGTCTATAGTTTGTCACCTCTTCCTTATTACCACTTTTGTGAAGAGGTAGCATAGCAGCCCATCTCCAATCCTACGGAACCTCTCCCATCTCCAAGGATCTATTAAAAATATCCTTTAAAGACCCTGCCAGAACCACTCTGAGCTCTTTCAGTATCCTGGGATATATCCCATCCAGTCCCATGGCCTTGTCCACTTTCCGTTTTGCCAGCTGTTCTAACACATCATCTTCTATGAATGGTGTAGTATCTACTCCATTCTCATTTGTATATTTGGCACTCATATGTGGTCCTTCTCCAGGATTTTTTTTTCATGAAAACAGAACAGAAGTATTTGTTAAGCATTTTCGCTTTTTCAATGTCACTTTCCGCAAATCTCTCCTTGGCATTTTAAGTCTTGCAATTTCACCTGTGATCTTCCTCTTCTCCCGAATATATCTAAAAAAATGTCTCCACGGTTCACAATGGGGTGGAGTCTTCAAACCTATCACCTCTAGCTCAGTTCTATAGAATGTCCTGGGAACCTCCTCACACCACTAGTGCAGTAGTGGCTAGAAGGCAAAAAAAAAAGAGCTTATGAATACAATGGGGTCTAGTTACTAAAGTGTGCTAATGTTAATATCAATTAATTCAACATTAATAAGTTATTATTAACTAGGACCCAATGAATTACATGGGAACTGCACTAAAATAGCATTCATTAACAATGAATTAGCACACGTTAACATTAGTGTAACTAAGGAACTGGACCCCTTAATCTCTTATACAGACCAGTCCAAACTTCACAACACATTTATAGTATGGATATGGAAAATAAAAATGTTCATGCTGACTAGTATTCATCTCTAGACCCCATTCAGTTATACTTTTAAGGTCTTTTCTGTTTTATTTGAGTTTTTGAAATACTTTTGCCATTTGTGCGGAATCTGCCTTTCTCTGTTCCTAATTTACTTGTGTGTGTGCTGTAGGTGGAGTGGACTACACCCTCCCCCATGGAGGCACTAGTGGGTCCTTTTCCTCTCTGTGTACATGTTCTGACTTCTCTCTTGGTTCTCTGATCTGCTGAAAACAACTTCATTGCAAACTTCTGCCCTACATTCTGGTTTGCTGAGACTGTTTTGCTGCCATGCACATCTTAAGCTTTCAGCTTGTCTGTATATATACTGTCACGAGGTCAGCCCTCCACCTAGGGCTAAGAGGGCTGGCCTGCCATGAAGTCCTTTAATCAGAAAGTGAGACCACACCTTTCTGCTTTCGCAATGCCTCTTGGGAGTTGTGGTCCCTTTTTAGACCTCTGATAAAGGAATAGTTATGAGTCGAGTGCTTAAGGCAAAATGACAAGAAATTTATTCCCCTCACATTAGGACTTAGTGTAGAACAAAATAGGAGAGTGTCCAGGTGTTTGCTTGAGAATTATTTACAACAAAATAAGGTAGCTGTTTTTTCACACTCTGGCTCCAAAATGTGCAGTGCCTTTCTAAGTAACAAAGATGGGAAAACCAAACAGCTTCTTTTGGCAAAGTAAAATAACTTCTTTTCCTTTGCTGTTTCACAGCTCTTTAACTCAAAGACTTAACACAGTGACTCGATATCATCGGCTAAGCAAAGCGTGCAATCCATTGGAACTTCAGCTATGTCATTAACATTACAGTCCGTTTGCATATCTTCCAGCTCAGGATTTACTGAGCTTGGCTGCCAGCCGTTACTACTGTGTTTAAGGTAACCTCCCTCTGCAAACTTGGGTGTTTCCCCTGTATACAATTCTAGACAGCAAGGGTTTGAAATATCTGTGGCTTTGGAGCTTCTTCTCTGGCTCTCCTCTAGTTCCTTCCAGTTATAAGAAAATGCTCTGTGACTCTCCGTTTGTAATTCCTGACTAGAGCCACCCCCTGGCTCTCTGTTCCAGGTAGAGCTTCTTAACCTCCCTGCTTTGGTGCTGGGTCTCCACTTGTGCAAACTCTGAAGCCTTTCCTCTGGCAGTAAGGACTGAAGGGCTCCCTGTTCTCTCTGCCCAGGCTGGTTCCTGGCAACAGGCTGTGCCTTCCCACCTTCTAGTCTGCCGGCTTCTCTCCCAGAACTGCAGGTAGATTCTTTGCCAAATCTACAATTCTCTAGGGTTCCTGAGCCTCTCCAACCACATCTCCCAGGAGCTCTTTCCTCTTGCTCCCTTTCTGGCTTCCTTCCTTGCTTTTCTTGTTGTCCTCGCTGCCCCTCCTTTGCTCCCAACCAGCGTTTATATTTCTGTTGCCTGAGACTTGGCTCTGCCTTTCTGAACAGGTGTGATTGATCAAGCTCCAGGACTGCTGCTACGTCAGAGCTTGGGCGTGTCAGCTCAGCTCCTATCTCCCTCTGTTTGTCTTTCTCTTGTCAACAGTGAGCTATGTGTGCTGGCTGACTGTCAGTTTTAAAGGTAACCTTTTCCTTTCTTTCTATTTCCATGGGCTCTATAGGGGCTTCTACATCACAATACTTATGTATTTTTAGTTTGTGTGTTTCTTAGCTGCTTTTTGTAATTCTCTTCAGATTTTCTGCCATCTTCAGCTGGCTGTTCCTTGCTCCACTTTGACTTTTTTAATCCCTCGCAACCACTCCACAAGCCACCCATCCCAGGCTAATATTCTCTTATAGCTGTCCTGTGCTTATTACCAGTATTACATATACATAGGTACACTCCAATCCCCTGGGACTTCTCTCAGGCCTACTGTACCCATCATATATTTCCTCCAACTTCTAATTCCCCCCTCTATCTCATTCCGATGGCTATACATAACTTTTTTCCTATTGTTGATACTCCCTGATCTTCTCCTCTCATTCCAATGATCTCAAGCACCCCTTTACCATCCTCACCTCTCCTGCCATCTTGTCTTCTACCCTATCATGTGCTCTTCAACTTTACCATTTTATTCCTCTCATTCAGCCATCTCCCCTCTCTCTGAAAGAACCACACTCTCGTTATCATCATGCCCTCTCTTCTCCCCCACCCCTGCACGCTTCTGCTGCTTCTTCTCCTATCAGGGGATATCAATCCCAACCCTGGTCCCCAGATCAACACACAACCCTTCAAATCGTATTCCTATCCCACTACTTTCCCTGTCCTCTCTCCCATTCTCATGAGCCTTGTGGAACACACACTCCATCTCTAATAAATTCACCTTCATTCACAACCTCTTTATCTCTAATACTCTGCATCTTCTTGCTCCAACTGAGATCTGGCTTCTCCCCGGACTCTACTTCAGCTGCTGCCTTCTGTCATGGGGCTACCAATTATCCCATATGCCCTGTTCTGTTGGGCGTGGTGGTGAGTTTCTACTGTCTCATTCCTGCCAATTTCAACCCCTCCTTCTGCATCAATTTCACTTTTTTCCTTCCTTTGAAGTCCACTCTATCCACTTCTTTACTCCACTACCTCTCCAGATGACTGTCATTTAATTGACCCCCTGATAAGTCTACCTCTACCTTTTTCACTGACTGACTGACGCGTGGCTGTCCCTTTTTCTGGATTGATCTCCCCCCTCACTTATTCTTAGGGATTTTAGCATTCATATTGATAACCCCTCTGACCCTCATGCCTTAAAGCTCCTTTCCCTTACCACCTCATTCAATCTTCAGCTATACTCTACTGCCCCTACTCAATAGCTAGGCCTCTGCCTTGACCTCATCTTCTTTAACTGCTTGCCCTCAAATTTTTACACCTCAGTTCTTCCCTTTCTGACCATCACCTGTTAAGTTTCACTCTTCATCACCCACCCCCCACTGTGCCCAATCTCCTCCAACATCTTTAGGAATCTTCATGCTATCGCCCCATCAACTCTCTCTACTGCTGTCTCATCCCTTCTTTCCTCCAGTACATCATCTACGTCTGTTGATGAGGCCATATCTTTATATGCCAATGTATGCTCCTCTTCTCTGGATGCTCTTGCTCTTCCCACTTCATGTCCTGTGAGCTGCCCTCTAAAACCCGCTACCTACACTCCTGTGCCCACTCAGCTAAGTGCCTTTGGCTCAATTCCTGCATCCGTGTGGACTTTCATTTCAAATTCATGCTAGCTTCTTTCCAGTCTGCTATAGCACTCACCAAGCAAGAGTGCTATGTCCATCTGACTAACTCTCTTGCCTCCTACCCTCACCGTCTCTTTACAACTCTCAACTCTCTCCTCAAAGTGTCTCCAACTCTGACTCCTCCTTCTCTTTCTGCCCAGACTTTGACTGACTAATTCCATGACAAAGTCCACAAGATTACTCTTTGAGTTCCCCCTGAGGTCCTCTTCATTGCTTCTTCCCCTTCATCTTTTCCTAATCCTTCCTTCAATCTCCGTCACCCTTTCCTCATTTTCTAAGAACACTGAGGAAGAAACAACATCTCTCCTCCTCTAAACTTACTACCTCCTCTAATCCCATTTCCACAGATATACTAAACTACATCTCCTCCACTGTTGTTCCTTCCATCTGTCATATCTTCAACCTATCGTTTTCAACTGCAACTGTTCCTAAATGCTGGAAGGGCAAACTAGATAGGCCATGTGGTCTTTTTCTGTTGTCATATTTCGATGTTACTATGTTTCTATGCTGTGGTTACACCTTTCCTCAAGAGGCCATCCCTTGATCTTACATGTTCTTCTAATTATCAACCCATTTCTCTCCTCCCCTTTATTTCTAAACTACTTGAATGTACAGTTCACCGCTGCTGCTGTCTTGATTTTCTCTCCTCTCAGTCCCTTCTGGATCCACTGAAATCTTTCACCCTCTATATTCTACTGAGACAACTCTTGCCAAAGTCTCCAATCACTTGTTCCTCAGCAAATCCAAGGGCCTTTACTTGATCCTCATCCTCCTTGACCTTTCTGCTTTCTTCTGACACTGTTGATCCCCATTTCTCCTTGATACCCCTGTCCTCGCTTGGAGTTAGAAAGAAAACCAATACAAGACACAACCCCTTATCTCTCCCACAGCATTCTTAGTGTATGTTCTGGTTGTCCTCCTCTACTGCTATCCCGCTTTCAGTCAGAGATCCGGGCCTAAATTCCCAGAGAGATTTCAGGTGCAGAGAGGTAGATCTGAGAGTAGAGAGAGAAAAGGAGATATCCCAAGACTCTCTTCACTTAGTCCCTTGGTGCACTCATCTCCTCCCATGGTTTTCAGTACCATCTCTACACAGATGACTCAGATTTACTTCTCTGCACCTGAAATCTCTCCAGGAATCCAGGCCTGGATCTCTGCCTGCTTATGTGACATTAGTGTTTGGATGTCTCACAGCCATCTGAAATTGAGCATGGCCAAAACTAAGGAAGTCAGCACTGGGCATCTGAGAGAAGTGGAAGCAAACAGCTTCGCGGCGCCAAAGTCTGAAGATAAGCACTGTGGGACTATTTGCTGCTATTGCTGCCACTGTCGGTCCCAGAGAGGGGCAGCAATGGTATTAGTGGGCACTGCGAGGGGGTCCAAAGTGATAAAGGCCACCTAGGGCCCTCATCTCCTTGTGCCAGCCCTGCGTACACTGAATCATTTCTGATTTAGTCTTGTTCAACCCCACTGAAGTCTATGAGGCAAGCTATTTTAGAATGTGACAGTGGTGCTTGCCACCAATTGCAAAAAAACCTGCTAGAACTTGCTCTATAAATGTAATTATAAACGAGACATGCCGGTTTGCATTTACTTTATTCTGAAGATTGAGACAATCAGAGGATCCTTTGAGACAGGTTTATCTGTGAAAACTGGCATGAGGAAACTCAAAAATGTATGAGTTCATATATCTCCAGCTGACAATGTTTGAGTGTACCTGATTCTATTTGTCGCTCTGAAATTTATCATCCTTGGAGATGTTTTAATAAAATGTTAAAGAAATAGTTTTGAAACGGTAAAAATAGAAACATAAGAAAATATGTTTGTATGAGGTAAATGATTAATGAATAAGTGCAGAGTGCATCCAACAATGCTAATTTGGTAATGAAAGTATCAAAAGCACATTTAGAGTATACCCCATATCTACATACATATAGGGAGGAGTGGCCTAGTGGTTAGGACATGGCACCTCAGACCAGAGGGCCCAAGGTTCAAGTCCCACCTGGGGACAGCAATCTCAGGCCAAAAGGACCGTTTTCTCTAGTCCTACAAGGCACTCCTAGTGGCTTTGGGCAAGCCACTTAACCCTCTGTTGCCTCAGGTACACATAGATTATGAGCCTTTTGGGGACAAGGGAATGTATCCAGTACCTGTTTGTAGTGATTACATAATGTAAACCGCTTTGATTGAAGAATAAGGTAGTATAGAAAACTGGTTAAATAAAAATATATTTTTAATGCTTTTGAGATAATGAGGCATGTTTACTAAAGTGTGGTAAAGGTTTGTTCTCCAGGACCAAGCAGGAAGTCAGTCCTCACATATGGGTGACGTCGGCGCTGACGGAGCCCTCGCGGAGCAATTTCCCCAGCTTTCAAAGAAAGCCTTTGGGAATTGCAGCGCGCATGCGCGATCCCCTTCCCGCCCAAGGGTGCCATCTTGCTCAGTCTTCTTTTTTCCGCGGAGCCCTACAGACGCTGTTTGTGATCGCCGCTGAAAAAGTTGATTTTATTTGTTTTTTCTTTTCTCGGTTCGAAGCCAGATCCTTTTCCCGCCCGGACCCGATACACCGGTATCGAGTCCGTTCGAAGTTTTTTCGGTTTTTGTCCTTCATGACTAGCGTTCGCGCCATTTTTTCTTTTTTCACTGGCAGCCCTGTCTTTTGACCTCGCAGGGGCCCTTTTTCCCCCGATGACTGCCAGCGGGTTTAAGAACTGTGATCGGTGTAAGAAACTTATGTCTCTTACCGATACACACGACTGCTGCCTCCGCTGCCTCGGACCCGATCATGACCCGATGATCTGTGGTCCGTGTGGCAAGATGTCCTCTAAAGCGTTGAGGAGTCGGCAGCAACAAAAAGAAAGAATCTTCTCTGACTCCGCGTCCGGCTGGGCCCGGACCTCGTCAGAGGCTTCGACGTCCCGGGACTCTGGTCCTGAGCATCGTCGGAGTTCCTCTGAGCGGGGGTCTCCTGCCCGGGAACATCACCATGGTGGTGGAATCGGCCATGCATCAACTCAAGAGTCAGAAGATGCACTCCTCGGTGTCTCCCGGCCAGGAGGCCCGGAACCTGGATGTCCTCGGTAGGAAGTGCTTCCAGGGCTCTATGCTTGCTTGTCGAGTCCAGACCTACCAGCTCTATATGGGCATGTATCTCCGAGACCTGGAAAAAGAAATTGCCGGGTTCTCTGCTGGTCTCTCCGAGGAACCTTTGCAGAGGTCCCAGGCCTTGTCCACTGGCATTCGAGAGTGCTCGAAGTTCATCTCTCGGGCAGCCTACGATGGCTTCGAAGCATGGGCTCGAGTAGCCGGAGCCGGCATCGGTGCCCCCCGACAGGCTTGGCTTCAGTCATCCGACCTCGAGCCATGGGTACAGGACAAGTTGGTCGATGTCCCCTGCAGAGGTGAAAACCTCTTTGGCAAGCCCATGGCTGAAAAGGCTGCACAGATCGAGACCGAGACTCTGACCAGGACTCGGCTGTCCAGGAAAACCTCTGCCCCTTCTCAGAAGAAGAAGGGCTCGGGGAAAAAGCCCTTTTACCCGAGGAAGGCGGCTGCCTATAAAAAATACCCTCATTATCAGGCCTCAGCAGCTCCCCAACAGGGTCAGCAGGCCAAGGGTCGGGGTAATGGGTCCTGTAGGCAGCAGGCCCCCAAGCACACCACACCGGCCCCTGCTCAGCAGGGTGGGGGTTTTTGACTCCATCAGCATAGCCTCTTCCCCTCCGCTGGTTTCTCTCTGCACGGGAGGCCGGCTGGTCCACTTTGCCCACAGGTGGTCAGCCATCACGTCAGATACCTGGGTGCTTCATATAGTTCAAAAAGGCTATCTTCTTCACTTTCACCAGGTACCTCCCTCCTACTTTCCAGGGGAGCCTCCAAGACTCCCTCTGCACAGGGACTTACTCCTTCAGGAGTTGGCAAGTCTTCTTCAGGAACAGGCTGTGGAACCGGTGCCCCCACCACCTGAGAGGTCAAGGCTTTTATTCCAGGTACTTTCTGATACCAAAACGAACAGGAGGCCTCAGACCCATCCTGGACTTGCGAAACCTCAACAAGTTCCTGGCAAGGGAAAAGTTCAAGATGCTTACCCTTGGAATCCTGCTGCCCTACCTCCAGCAGGGAGACTGGCTATGCTCTTTAGATCTAAAGGATGCCTATACTCACATCCTTATTCATCCAGACCACAGACAATATCTCAGGTTTGTTGTGGGAGGAAATCATTACCAGTACAGAGTACTGCCCTTTGGCCTATCCTCCGCCCCCAGGGTGTTCACCAAATGCCTAGCAGTGGTGGCGGCCTATCTAAGACTTCAAGGCCTCTTTGTATTTCCATACCTGGACGACTGGCTCATCAGGGCCCAGTCTTCCCAAGAGGCCACTCAGGCCACTCATCGCATTGTGACTCTGCTCCAGCACTTGGGATTTGTCATAAACTTCGCAAAGTCCACTTTGCTCCCCTCTCAAAATCTCGAATTCATCAGCGCAAGGTTGAACACACTTCAGGCGCGGGCCTTCCTGCCTCTAGACAGGGCACAAAGGCTCATGAATCTAGCCAGCCACTTTCGCAGCAATTCCCTGGTCTCTGCCAGGCAATTTCTGAGACTGCTCGGCCATATGGCTTCCACAGTCCATGTAACCCCCAATGCCCGCCTGAACATGCAACCTGCTCAATGGTGCCTTCGCACTCAATGGCATCAGGCCTCGGGGAGCCTGGCGGACTCAGTACAGGTATCCAACCTGCTGGTCTCTTCTCTGCAGTGGTGGCTTCATCTACCAAACCTAGTGCTAGGAGTGGATTTTCAATCTCCTCCGCCTTCTCAGGTGCTGACAACCGATGCTTCTCTCCTGGGTTGGGGAGCACATTGCCAAGGGACATGTACTCAAGGCCTCTGGACTCCTTGGGAGTCTGCTCAGCAGATAAACTTCCTGGAGCTCAGAGCCATCCACCTAGCTCTGAGAGCCTTCTCCCACCTCACTTCTCACCAGTCTGTGCTGGTCCAGACAGACAATCAAGTTGCAATGTTCTATGTGAACAAGCAAGGAGGTACAGGCTCCTTCCTTCTCTGTCAGGAGGCACGGAGACTGTGCTCTTGGGCCGTCCTTCACGGCATCCTGCTCAAAGCTGTCTATCTCCCAGGTCAAGAAAATTACCTGGCCGACAGGCTGAGCAGGATCCTCCAACCTCACGAGTGGAGATTGGATCCGTTAGTGGTTCAGCGGATCTTTCTCAAGTGGGGCCTCCCCACCATGGATCTATTTGCCAGTCCCCTGAACCGGCAGCTTCCCAGATTCTGCTCTCGACAACCGCATCCTCTCCGAGTGGCGGCGGATGCTTTTCTGATTCCATGGTCCACGGGCTTCTTATATGCCTTTCCTCCCATGCCACTGGTGTCTCGAACGCTCTTCAAAGTTCTCAGAGACAGAGCCTCGATGATCCTAGTACCTCCCCAGTGGCCGAGACAACCCTGGTTCCCGCTTCTAATGCAGCTGGCGGTGAACACTCCTCTTCCTCTGGGGTTTCAACCCGATCTCCTGTCGCAAGATCAGGGGACTCTCCTACACTCCAACCTCCGGTCCCTTCATCTGATGGCATGGCTGCTGAAAGGGTAGTCCTTGCTCCCCTCCTGCTGCCTCGTGAGGTGGAAGAGGTCGTCTTGGCCTCCAGGCGGCCCTCCACCCGGAAATCCTACGCACTTAAGTGGCGTAGGTTCTCAGTGTGGTGTGCTGAGCAGTCTGAGAATCCCTTCTCCTGCTTAGTGGCAGTGGTCTTGCAATATTTGCTTTACCTCTCCAATCTGGGCCTTAAGTCCAACTCTGTCAGAGTCCACCTCAGTGCTCTCTCTGCGCATCACGCACCAGTAGATGACAGACCTCTTTCCAACCACCCTTTGGTGGCTCGTTTTCTCCGAGGCCTCCTTTGCGCCCACCAGCCCCTGAATGGGATCTGAATGTAGTCTTGCAGCGGCTTACCTGTCCGCCCTTTGAACCTATGGCTACCTGCCCTCTTCGTTTTCTTTCCTGGAAAACCTTGTTTTTGGTAGCCCTTACCTCTGCTAGGTGCGTTAGTGAACTGCAGGCCCTAGTGTCTGATCCTCCTTACACTAGGTTCTACAGGAATAGGGTAGTCTTACGGACTCACCCTAAGTTTCTTCCTAAAGTGATTTCTCCTTTTCATCTCAACCAGGAGGTGGTTCTTCCAACCTTCTTTCCCAGGCCGCACTCCAGCCGGGCTGAGATGGTCCTGCATACCCTGGACTGTAGGAGGGCCTTGTCCTTCTACCTTGACCGTAAGCGGGAGCATAGGAGGGCTGTTCAGCTCTTCGTTTCTTTTGACCCCCAATAAGTTGGGGCTCTCTGTCTCCAAGCGTACTTTGTCCAATTGGGTAGCTGACTGTATCGTCTGGGCTTATGGGGCAGCCGACCTCTCGTTGGAGGGTCGTGTCATGGCTCATCTCCGCTCTGTTCCGTTGGCAGACATCTGCCGGGCCGCTACTTGGTCTTCAAGCCAGACTTTTGCGGCCCATTACTGCCTGGAGAGGGAGTCCCGCAGGGACAGTGTTTTGAGTCAGGCAGTCCTCCATAATCTCTTTGAGGTTTAGGCAACTCCTACCCTCCGGCCCTGGTGTTGGGCTACCGGTCGGGGGCGTTTTCAGAGAAGATTCCTTCCTTCTGTGCTACTGAGCTAGAGGGAGCTCATTTTTTCCGCTTGAGGTCTCCGGTAGCCTTAAGCTAGGGAGTCCCATATGTGAGGACTGACTTCCTGCTTGGTCCTGGAGAAAGAGTAGTTACTCACCTGTAACAGGTGTTCTCCAGGAGCAGCAGGAATCAGTCCTCACAACCCTCCCTCCTCCCCTTGGAGTTGCAGTCCTCTCATTTCGTTTTTGCTAATTTTTTTGCTGTCTTTTAGCTATGTCATCAGACTGAGCAAGATGGCACCCTTGGGCGGGAAGGGGACCGCGCATGCGCGCTGCAATTCCCAAAGGCTTTCTTTGAAAGCTGGGGAAATTGCTCCGCGAGGGCTCCGTCGGCGCCGACGTCACCCATATGTGAGGACTGATTCCTGCTGCTCCTGGAGAACACCTGTTACAGGTGAGTAACTACTCTCACTTGCTGCATGTTAGGAGTAAAAGCTAATACACGATAAGGGGAAAGGTTGTGCCCTGATGCCTAAAACACCTCCCTGAAAAGTATCTCACCACACCATAATGAAAATGAATGGAAATGTTCCCATCAAGCTGCATGGGAGTCCTCCTGCAATGATGCTGCGATAGGGGAGGGGGGGGGTGCTGCAATATCATATTATGAGCCTCCAAGAGTCTCTCCATGGCCACAATAACTCTAAAAATGGGTAGTAATTCATCACATTTGGTTCACTAAAAGAAAATGGGAATTTTTCCAACAAGTTGAATACCAGAAATATCCCATCAGTATTTTTGGAGAACTAATCCCCACTGCATTACTATGACAGGCTGTTTGAAGCTATAAAATACATTTTGACAGAAAGAGTAAAAATCTGAAGCAATTAGTAAGGGATGGCATCTTTTGAGCCACCTTCCCCACACTTCCCAAACATCATCCTCCGTACACACCCCTCCACGCTATACATATACTGAAATATACACCAAGTTCCCCCCCCCCCCCGCACCTCACATCTTTTACCTGATCATTCACTCTAACACTGTTCTTCATATCTATCCCAAGCAGGCTCTATATCTTATAATGAAGGCCTCTACCACCTCTACTAGTAGGCCACATCAGGCCTTGCCATTTTCAATTTTAATTCTGATAAGACCAGTTCTTAAGCCAATACCCACGTTTTAATACTATGTTTTGCACAACCTCCACAGCCACAGTGAGGCTGCTACGGGGGAAAAAAAAAAAACCAGTCTCTCCATGTTCCCTGAAGTTCAGATTTTAATGGTGGACCTATTCAGGTCACATTATTATTTGTAAGCCCTATGATTTTGATGCAACATTCCCCCTATCCACATGTACAACCACTCCAAACACACTCCCCATTTACACATACATAAAACACAAACATATCTCAAATCTATCACTGGTTCATGTGTATAGAATAATTTAGTATGTGTAAATGTAGTCCACTTTTCCTTGCTTGTTTTATAAACTGAATTTATATCAGAATGTTTTGTAATAATTAAGCAAACTAGGATACTGCTTCAGTTTTGCTTTGGGCCAAGCTTCTGGTAAGACCTTTTGGGAATGGAGCACTTGCCAATATTCTGCAACATCTAACTACCTCCCATAAACACCTAAAGGCACCTCCCAAATTTTTCTTCCTACTCTCTCCCCCCTCCCATTATAGTAACAGACAGGAAAAATATACTGAAGCATAGCAAGTACTTGATTCGTAAAATATAAGAATTCCATCATCCTCTTCATACTATGTTGAAAAAGAATTCCAGCTTGATTGACAGCTGGCCCAGTCCTGGATTTACTCCACTACATGGTTTTCTTTAAGAAAAGCAAGATTAAGCCCATGCATGCAACGCGGTAAACCCAGGACTGGATCAACCCGACTGGGCAAATCTGGAGCAGGGTTGGCAATCCTACCAAAGCCATGCCATTTGTTCAAATGTTGCAACACGTTGTTGACATGTCTATCTCTGAAAAGATTTGCACTCACATTTACTTGTACTTCTATGGTCCAGTCACCAAGTGGAGGATTTGCAGATATCTGGAAGTTTCTGGAAAAGACACCCAAATCTCCACGCTCTGCGAGCCACTGAGAAATCACATTTCCTCGAGGATCCTAAAATAAAAATATTCAAATAGAACTATAGCTAGATGTGGCTAGAAATTCATTTGTTTGGCACAATACCTCATAACTAGTCCTATAGCCCACGGATGCCCAATATAAAGGGCTTAGGAGGGCTAAGCCTTCCCAAAACCCAAGCTGGTAGATAAAAGCAGAAACTGGGTCATGTAACACTGATAGTTTAGGGTAAGATCAGGGCAGACGCTAGAACGGTGAAAGAAGCCGACTACTTGCTGCATCGGCTAATTCCCCCCACCTCCAACCTCCGGTTATCTCCTTTTTCTGACCAGGACCAGAATAAGGTCAGAATTAGCAGCCAGGAGGTAGGAAAACTCTTCAATTCCTGCAGTGATAAAGGGGAGATGGGAACAGACAGGAGAGTGTTTGGAGACGAAGGGGTAGGGAGGACATAAGAGGAGAAAGCAAGTGAGTGGAGATAGGGACACAGAGAGGAAATTGTGTCATGGCCATGTTGGGTTTTACATTTTTATAGTGATGAACAAGTTATGTTTTCTAAAAAAAAAAAAAATCTATCTGTACTTTCATGCTGACAACTATTCTTTATGTTAAAATTCTAATGTATTTTGTGCAATTGATGGCTTTTAGATATTTGCATGGTTATACTCTTAAAGGGTTTTTTCATTTATTTTAGGAGCCCTTTTACTAAAGCCTGCTCGGGTGTTGCACTTTATGTGTGCTTAGCGTGAAAACTAACGTGCGTTAACTGCAAAGTCTCCACAGTAACTGTCGGGGCCAACACCAGCATATTCCCAGCAGTTTTTGCACTGATGGGTACCTTAACACAGCGCAATAAACACAGGTATCATTCTGTGCAACAGCACTAACTGTGTCAGTTAGCTCATGATATGCACCCCTGCGCTAACTATAATGTGCTCTCCATGCCCACACTCCACCCATACCTTGCCAATTCCTCGACTCTTTGTGTGAAAGTCAATTAAGGTCTGTTTTAGCAGCCGATAGCTGCCATGCCTACATATCCACTGTCAGCATGACCACTACCACCTGCTAAACACGCAGAGGGGACTTTGGTAAAAAGGGCCCCAAAGTCTTTTTCTGCATAACTGCTGTTTATTTTGTTTTTCTGCTTTTACAGTACCCTGCTTCTTTTCAGTTTACCTTAAAATACTGAGAAACTAGAAGTATTAGAGGCTGATATTCAAAGGATTTATGCTATCAACTTTGAAATTTACTATAACAGAGTGCCCAAATTTATATTCAAAATTTCACTAAACTCACATTTTGGAGCATAAAAAGTGGGTGGCAATAAAGGTGGATTAGCATAGAAAAAGTTAGGAGTTTAGCACTAATTTCAGCACTAGGCCCATACAGTAAATTAGGTTCAAATCTAGGCAGACAAATGACAGGCCTAAAATTTAAAAGCATAACTTTCAAGCTCCTAAATTAAGACAAATTTTCAGTTGAAATCTTAGGCTCTCAAGTTTAACTGAAAATAGGTCTCAAATTTAGGGGCCTAACTTAGAAATGCAGCTCTTTTTGAATATAGGGCCCTTAGAATGTAAGACCAGTGTGAAGATGTTGTACAACTGTTTCTGCAGAGGAGACAGCAGACCTGTGTTATTAGCAGAATAACTAAGCCAGTAAAATCCAAGTGAGTTGCAGGACTCAAATTGTGGGCCTTGTTCTTACAGATGGAATAAAAGACTCCTGACAGAAGTGGATCCACAAATATATTTCTAAAGTGGAAAATGCTTTAACATCATGGAATCACATGTCATCTCCTTGCAATCTCCATAATGTCACAGTTTTGGAACTGTATATTCGCCTCTTAAATATCTTTTTTTTTTTAATATATATTTTCCATCCATGGTACTTTCAAGCCAGGACTTTTTTTTTTAAGGGGCTACACAGTGGTGCGGAGTAGCAGTACCTCTTCCATTGGCTGCTAAAACTGACCCCTTGTCCTCATGTATTCATCAAAGAGTCCTGTATACAGTATGAGTACCAGTCTCATTTTTCTAGGAAAAATGCACTGCCTTTAATACTTCTCCCATTAGAGAGAAAATTCATTATTTAGAAGTAATATTACATCTCCATCTTCTTTCTCATAGCCAAGTTGCAACGGTTATACAATGTATCTTCTTTCAATTACACCAGGTCTGATGTCTTAGAATGTTTTCAAAACTATCTGATTTTAGAAGAATGGTTCAAATGCTAGCTCTTCATCATCTTGATTATGGTAACCTGGTTTATGTAGGTTTACCTAAATACTGTTTTTGATAAAGCCACTGCGGCGTCATAAAATGCTGCTGCCTGGATGATTTCAGGAGTTTGGAAGTATGATTATATCACCGCATCTTACATAATCTACATTGGGCTGCCGGTCCGGTTTTGTGTTTGATTTAAATGTTTGTGTGAGGTGTTTAAATTGCTACGTTAATCCATTAATTGAAATCATTCTGTTTTGTTGAGGTGGTATACACCAACCCGCACTGTATGCTCTAGCACTCAGCGTTTTCTATCTACTATGCATAAAGCACTTACACATGCACGACTGTTTCTGTCTTTGGTCCTGTTGTATGGACTGGTTTATCTGAATCATTATGTAGTGGGCATGATCTGCTAGATTTTAGATGTGAAGATATTTTTTTTTCAAGAAGCTTTTCTTGGTTAAGCAGCTCTGCATTTCTATTTGTTTTTAGCATTTATTTATTTATCTGTTTGTTTTTTAATACTGATTTTTACCAGGGCAAAGCGGTGACAATTATAACAGAGTTTTACAGAGAACAGTGGAACTTATATATAAAACTAATCACATATTTAACAACTAATTGGTACATAGAACAGTAGAACTTATATACAACCTGAGTTACTTAGGTGATTTGGGGTTATCTGAGTATAGGTTACATACATGATCAACTGCTATTTGTTTTATACAGAGAGGGAGTGAGGAGGAGGGTTAGATGGGGGGGGGTTATGTGATGGAGCCAAAGTGTTTGTTAAATAGTTGTCTTTTGAAAGTTTCCTGAATCTGGTGAGCTCATTTGTCGATCAGAGAGCTCCAGAAGGATGGGGTATATAGTTCAAATGCTCTGTTGCAGGCATACTGGGTGCTTTTGTTTTTTTCTTGTGATATATTTATTCATAGACAACCATGACTGGGATCTAACTATACCAGGCTATACTTTATTCAGAAAGAACAGGGTAGAAAGAAGGGGAGGAGGAGTGGCACTGTATGTAAAAAATAATATTAAAGCTATGGAAATATGGGCTTACAAGGGGGTTAAATTAGAAAGAGGGAAAGAGAAATCTATTTGCATTGGCATGATATACAGACCTCCTTCACAGGGAGACGAGGTGGATGGAAATTTAAAAGAAGGCATACTCGGCATGCCAGGAAAGGGGAAGTGCTACTGATAGGGGATTTCAATAGGCCAGATGTTGATTGGCACATCCCTGCTGCAGTATCATCTAGAAGTAAGGAGATCCTGGATTCTCTACAGGGAGAACTATTCAGGCAACTGGTAACAGAACTCACACATGAAGGGGCCATACTGGACTTGGTGCTTACCAATGGTGAAAGTGTTTTTGATATTATAGTGGGAGATCATCTCGCATCCAGTGATCACCAGCACCCCTATGAACTCTAGGCATTGGGTCAGCTGCAAGTGGGACTTGGGGTAGTTGTTGACAAACCCCAGGTGCTCCAGAGTGAGAATGGTGCAGTGTGCCACCTGCTGGACTTGATCAGCTGTGCCGCCCTTGACAAGCCAGTCGTCCACGTACAGGAAGACGAACACCCCCTGCTTCTGCAGGTAGGCTGTGACCACTGTCAAACATTTGGTGAACACCTTTGAGGCCTAAGCCAGGCCAAAGGGCAGGACCCTGAACTGGTAAATGGCACCCTCTGATGATGAAGCAGAGGTACTACTGGTGGTAAAGATGGATGAAAACGTGCGTGTGCGCATCTTTGAGATCTAAGGAGCACAGTCAATCGCCCTGCCGGAGGTAGGGCAGCAACGTTCCAAGGGAGAGCAACTTTTCCTTCACCGTGAACCAGTTGAGGTTCCAAAGAACCAGTATAAGCCAAAAGCCACTGGCCCTTTTGGGAACCAGCAAGTACCAGGAGTACAACCCCTCACTCCTGAGGTGGGGTGGGACCGGTTCCACTGCCTTGTCAGCCAGGGGTCCAGTGAGCACTCGCTGAAGTAGGTCTTGGTGAAGGGGAGTCATCGGGAGTTCCCCTGGAAAGAACAGGGGAGGCATCTGATCGAAAGGGAGGAAGTAACCCTCCTCCACCACCTGCTTGGCCCAGTTGTTGCTGGTGATGCTCGACCACTGGTTGGCATAGAACATCAGAGGCCCCCAATGTGCTGCGGGGTTGGAGCTCTTGGGGGAGGAGAGACTATGCCTAAAGAGTCATAAGCCCCCCCCCCAGGTTGCAGCTGGGGCACCACCTGGAGCTTGGGGGCCTTAGGCTTACGTTGGCCATGCCCCTGTCCCTTGGCCTGCTGGCCCTGTTGGGGAGCTGAGAAGGCCGGGTACTGGGGGTAGTTTCCATAAGCCTTCCTCTTCTTTGGATATAGGGGCTTTTTTCCCTGAAGCCTTCCGTCGGGAAGGGTCAATGGTCTTTTTGGAGAGCCTGGTCAGGAACTCGGACTCTAGATCGGTGGCTTTGTCCATCATGGGTTTGCCAAAGAGATTCTCTCCGTGGCAAGGGACATCAACCAACTTGTCCTGAACCATTGCTCCAAATCGGAGGACTGTAGCCAGGCCTGGTGGCAGGCACTAATGCCCACCGACTCAAAGTCGTCACAGGCCATTCAAGTGATGAACTTGGAGCACTCCTTGACCATTGAGGTCAGGGTCTGGAACTGAAGAGGTTCCTCTGATGGCCCAGCCAGTTCCATTGCCAGGTCCCGCAAATGCATGCCTGTGTACAGCTAGTAAGCCTGGATCTGGCCCACAAGCATCAAGCTCTGGTAGCACTTTCTGCCAAAAGGCATCCATGGTGCAGGCCTTCCTGCCCAGGGGAACCGAGGAGTGTATCTTCTGGCTCTTGATCCCATGCATGGCCGACTCCCCTACCATAAAGCTATGAGGCAGTTAAGCTTTCTGTAACCTGGGGCTCTTGCGGACTCAATGCATCAAATTGAGCCACTTGCTCACGATTAGCACCAAGGCTGGGGACTCCCACATGCGGAAGAGAAGTCAATCCTGGATTGGGGGGGGGGGGTTGGGAGACAGGCACCCTGAGTGCCTTTTTCAGAGGGTCCTCGTACTGGAGGATCTGGGGGTCCCTCCATCCAAAAGCTCCTCCTCAGACTCTATGGTGAAGGCCTATCGCTCTCCAGTACAACTGTCCCTGAGCCTTCAAACATGCTGTGGTCACCCCTCTCCTCAAAAAATCCTCACTAGACCCTACCTGTCCTAACCATCGATCAATCTCTCTCCTCCCCTTCATTTCTAAACTACTTGAATGTGCGGTTCACCACCATTGTCTCAACTTTCTCTTCTCTCAAGCCCCTCTGGATCCTTTACAATCTGGCTTTTGTCCTTTACATTCTCCTGAAACGGCACTTGCCAAAGTCTCTATTGACCTGTTCCTAGCAAAATCCAAAGACCTTTACTCGATCCTCATCCTTCTTGACCTTTCTGCTGCTTTTGACACTGTTGACCACAACCTTCTCCTTGATACCGTGTCCTCGCTTGGTTGTAAGGGCTCTGTGCTATTCTGGTTCTCTTATCTTGCCCATCACTCTTTCAGTGTTTGTTCTGGTGGATCCTGCTATCCCACTCTCAATTTGTGTACCCCAAGGATCTATCTTGGGTCTACTCCTTTTCTCTCTCTATACGCAGACTCTTCGTGCTCTCATCTCATCCCATGGCTTTCAGTATCATCTTTATGCTGATGACTCCCAGATCTACCCCTCTCTGCCTGAAATCTCTCTGGCAATTCATGCCCGGATCTCTGCCTGTCTTTCTGACATTGCTGCTTGGATGTCTCATCACCGCTGGGAATTGAACATAGCTAAAACTGAGCTTCTTAATTTTCCCCTTAAACCCTCCTCCCCCTTCCTCCTTTCTCAGTCTCTATGGCTGACTATCTACTCCTCCTTGTTTCCTCAGCTTGCAACCTTGGGGTCATCTGATTCCTCTCTCTCCTTCTCCACACACATCCAACTGATAGCTAAAACCTGCCATTTCTTTCTCTATAACAACAAAATTTGCCCATTCCTTTCTGAACACACTACTAAGATACTTATCCACTCTTTAATCGCTTCCCATCTACACTATTGTAACCTATTCCTTGCTGGTCTCCCTCTGAATCATCTTTCTCCCCTTCAATCTATTCAACACTCTGCTGCATGGCTAATCTTCCGCCAGCCTCGTCATGCTCATATTATCACTCTTCTCCAGACATTTCATTGGCTCCCTATCCGTTTCTGCATCCAGTTCAAACTTCTCCTGCTGATCTATAAATGCATTCACTCTGCAGCTCCTCGCTACCTTTCCTCTCTTATCTCTCCTTACATCCCTCCTCAACCCTTCTCTTCTATTGCTGCTCCTTATGCCTAGAACAAACTACCTGAGTCGGTATATCAGGCACCTTCTCTGGCCCATTTCAAATCCAGGCTGAAAACTCACCTCTTTGCTACCACTTTCGGATCTTGACTCACCTGGGCTCCTTTGTGTTTCCTTACCAGTCCCCCTAGATATCTCCCATCTCTACAGCCACTGTGTTGTCTGTCTTGACTTGATTGTAAGCTCTGATGAGCAGGGACCATCTTTTACATGTATCTGTGCAGCACCGCGTATGTCTTGTAGTGCTATACAAATGTTCAGTAGTAGTTCAGTAGTAGTAGTAGTAGTAGTAGTAGTAGTAGTCGTCGTCAAGGTGGTATCCTCGACGAGGATGGATTTGGGAGACCAGGGTTGATCTTCTGACTCCAGAGGCGTTGCCTCTCACCAGAGCAGCTTGGAGGGCCACTCCTAGCTATAGCCCTCGGCATTGCGTCAGGCACTCCGATGCTGGTGACCGTGGGTCTTACCCCGTGGTTCCAGCATCGTCGCCTGACAATACCACTGACGACATCTGGCTCTTCAGTGGACAGCCCTCAGAGGACGATTCCGGTCCGATGTCCCACAGCCCTGGGACACCACAACGATCCCTTAAAGGCACCAGTTCTGCAAGCGACACGGAGGTTTTATTGATCATGGTGTCTCGCTTCTTCTCATGGTTCCTCAGTCCCTTGCTCATCATTTGCTAACAGAGCCTGCAGAAGTCATCATCATGATCAGTACTGAGGCACCGAAAAAAGCAGTCATGCGGATCCATGCAGGACATGATGTGCCCGCAGCGGTCACACTGCTTAAAACCACTGGCCGAGGACATAGCGGAGAAGACAGCACCAGTGAGATCAAACTCAAGAGTCCTGGACAGGGAGAGCATGAGGATTCCCCGCACACCAAGAGAGAAAACTCGAAGGGGAAAAAGAACACAAGAAAAAATGTAGCACCAAGGCACCAGTAGTCCTGGGAGGTGAGAAGACGTGTACCGGAGAAGACAAAAGAGAAGGAAGGAAAAAAAAAAAAAAAGAAACAATCAACCTTTTCTGGGGTGCAGATGAACGTCCGATGGGTCCCATGGAAAAATGAAAGCTGAGACAAGATGGCACCCTTGGGTGAGAAGGTGACCATACATGCATTGTGGATCTCCCAAAGGTTTTCTTTGAAAGCTGGGAAGAGGTTTCCATTTGGGCTCTGTCAGTGCCGATGTCACCCATATGTGAGGACCGACTTCCTGCTTGTTCCTGGAAAACTAATCCATTTGAAAACACTGCCCCCCCACCCCCCCCCCCCCCCAGGAAGACTATTTCAGAAACTGAGCCTTTACCATAAACATTATTATGGTTTATTAAAAACTTTATATATTGTTTTTCTTTAATAAGACAGAGGCTAACATAAAAACAAGAAATAAAAAGGAAAGGAACTCCATTAAAAGAAAAAGTAAAGAGAATATACAGTGGGAGAAAAATAGGTATTGGGTTCAACAAGTGCGGCAGCCGCAACCCAAGGACTCAGGATAGCACTCGGTCAAAGACACATTGGAAGAGAAATGTATTTAACTGTGTCTTAAATGCCCTAAAGGAAGACTCTACTTGGAGTTCCAGAAGCAGAGAGTTCCACAAAATTCACAAAGAAATGGCTTCTAAGTACAACAAATAATAAATTTTTTAAACATGGTATGAAGGATTTAAAATGTTGAATGCAGTTCTTTTCTGTTTTGTAACCGGAAAGACCATTGATGAAAATATATTTGAATGTCTTTAATTAACAGTAGATCTGTTATGTTTACCAGTTAATAATGAAGGCAATTTTTAAATGCAAGTGAAAAAAAAAGATTTGTTTTGGTTAAAGAGCTCATTGTGACCTAGGGCAAGTCACTTTAGGTACAAAAATAGACTGTAGGTCCTCCGAGGACATGAATATGTGTATGAATATAAAATGTGCCTTGAGTTAGCAATGAAAACATGTAAGCTAAATATTAATAAATAAATGGTTCTCCCTTCCTCAATGGCTTTGTCCTCAGAAAATGTCAGATAATCATCAAAGGGAAAGAGAAATCATAATAGATCCTGAATTAAACCCTGAGTTCATGTTACATTTGCATACTGACTGTAGTTAATGATAGCCAGGCTTCTCAAGGAAGGAAATAAGGAAAATTAGCAAATAAGCAATAACACTTTCCGTAGACTAACAGAAGTATATGTCAAATAAATATGCCAGCTCTGTAGTGATCTACCAGGGTTTTGAGTGTTTAAGCAAATCAAATCTAATTATTTTCTGTTCATTTCATCAAAAAGATTCATTAAGGGAGGGTTTTTTTTATACTAATGGGGCATAATAGCACCGAAACCACAGCACATTACATGCAACACCCCCACATTAACTATGGTGGGTGTGGAAAGCATTTCCCCAGCAGTTAATGCGGAGTCCTGTCCCATAGCGCGTGCTGCATTAGCACAGATGCACCTATGAGGTGGCGTTAGGTGAAGCCGTACTAATGCAGTTAGCACTGTGTAGAGTAGACACTGTGTGCTAACTGTGAAGCTCACCACGCCCACTCTCTGCCCTATTCTGCCCACTGGTGACCTTAACATGCAAATTATCCTGCACTAATTGTCATGGCCCTGTGCTTCCTGGCAACCTGTATCCCAGAGTGCCTTCACTGCATGCCAGGACACATGCTGGCAGACAGCACTCGTTGGTAAAGACCCTCTAAATACTACAGCAAAATAAAGCCTTATTTGCTACCATGCAAAAAACATATTAACCCATTAATGCAATTTAGCAATTTAATGCAAGACCTATTATTCTCAATGCAGCTTATATACTAACAATGGGGTTAATTTTATACAAGGGTGCCTAGGTGAAAAGTCCAAAAAGGTGCCTATATTGAGCCTATTTAATAAATGCACCATATTTATTTATTTATTTATTATTTATTTATTTACATTCTCTTATATACCGCGCTATTCTGCATCAGTGCGGTTTACATTGAACAAACTGAAATTACATTGAACAGGGCATTATAACTTGGAGATAACTATTTTACAGGGAACATGGGCTATGGAGGGTTAAGTGGCTTGCCCAAGACCACAAGGAGCACCTGTAGGACCAGAAACCCCAGTCCTTCCGGCCCAAGGTTGCTGTCCTCTAGTGGGATTTGAACCACCGACCTTCCGGCCTGAAGTACCTTGCCCCAACCACTAGGCTACTCCTCCACTCCACCATAGGCAACTACAGTATGTGCCTTTAAAAAATAGGTTCCCAAAACCAGGCTCAATAGCATGCAAATGCCCACACAAAAAATTACACCTACTATGGATAACGTCGCTCACTTGGTTTGCAGCTTGTTGTGCTATGAGGGCTTGTGTGCATCAGTGATGCTGAGGGCTAAGCTATCAGTAGTTTAAGGCAGGGTCTCCCAAGATGGACAGGTCTCAGCTGAAGTGCCAGACCAAGACAAACCACACATCTGGGCAGCAGCTGAATGGGACAGTGTCGGCGGCGGAGGATCACATTTCTGTGACAACGGCAACACCACTAAACAAAATGCGCGGAGGAAAGGACTGGCAATCTACTCTGTATCTTGCCATGAAAACCCAATGGATAGTCACAACAAAACAAATTGCACTGTAGTGCTGGAAGATGAGTCCCCCAAGTTGGAAGGCACTCAACTAGCTACTGGGGAGGAGCCGAAGTCTTTTCAGAGTAAAGCCAGCATTTATGATGTGGTTGAATCAAAGCCCTCGGGACGTCTGACAGCTGATGTAGCTGTTCATGAAATGGAGAGTCAGAAGCTGCAAAGATGCCTTACATATTGGGACATGGAAGGTGTGCAGCACAAACCAAGGGAAGTTGGAGGTAGTCAAGAATGAAATGGAACGTGTACAACTTGATCTGTTAGGTGTCAGTGAACTGAAATGGACCGGCATCGGGCACTTTGCATCAGATGATCACATGGTCTACTATGCTGGTAATGAAAGACAAAGAAGAAATGGTGTTGCATTTATAATAAAGAAGAAACTTGCAAGAACTGTAATTAAATACAGGCAGTGAACACTTAATCTCTATTCGTCTACAAGGAATGCCTATCGACACAACTATAATTTAAGTATAAGCCCCAACAACAGTTGCAGAAGAGTATGAAATTAATGATTTATATGAACAAGTACAAGCTGAAATTGACAGAACATACAAACAGAATATTCTGATAGTCATGGGTGACTGGAACGCAAAAGTTGGCAACAAAGAAGGTGGCAAAATGGTTGGAAAATATAGACTTGGCAACAGAAATGAAGCTGGAGAAACACTGATAGAATTCTGCAAGACCAACGATCTATTCAACTCAAACACCTTCTTCCAGCAACATAAGTGGCGACTGTGCACATGGACTTCACCCAATGGATTGTACAAAAATCAAATTGACTACATATGTGGAAGTCAATGATGGAAAAGCTCTATAACATCAACAAAAAAAAAACCCTGGAGCTGACTGTGGAACAGATCACTAACTACTAGCATGCAAACTCAAGCTAAAGTTGAAAAAGAGCAAGCCACTCATGAATGTAGCAAAATATGACCTTGAGAATATACTACTGGAATTTAAAGACTGCCTGCAAAATGGATTTGCTGATTTAGGTACAAATGACAGAGCTCCAGAAGAGTTATGGAATGACATCAAGAAGGTTGTGTTGGAAGAAAGCGAGAAGTCTCTACAAAAGGTGAAAAAGCAAAAACAGTCAAAATGGATGATGGAAGAAACTGTGAAAATTACCCACAAACTCAGAGAAGCTAAAGCCAGAGGAGAAAGAGAGGCAATCGCACTACTCAACAGAGATTTCCAACGTGTAGCAAGACAAGACAAGGAAAAGTACTACAATGACGCATGCAAGGAAATAGAAGCAGAAACTATTAGAGGAAGAACAAGATTAACTCTCATAGCTTTAGGAAAGCCAAAGAAAAAATTCCAACCTTGTATTGGAATGTTACAAGATGCTCAAGGTTCTATGTTGACTGATGCTGAGAAGATCAAGAAAAAAGTGGAAAAAATATAGAGAGATTTTTTCTATGATAAAGATCAGGTGGACCAACAGCCGTTTCAAATGTACCTTATGATCTGGAACTATTGGTGATAAAAGAAGTTGAAGCAGCATTGAAAGCCTTATCAAAGAACAGAGCACTTGGCATTGATGGCATTCCCATTGAAATATCACAGCGATCTGATGCAGCTGTTACCATACTTACAAGGCTCTGCCAGGAAATTTGGAAGACAACATCATGGCCAACTTACTAGAAAACATCTGTGTTTATACCAATGCTAAAGAAAGGTGATCCAACTGACTGTGGAAATTATCGCACAATCACTCTGATCCCACATGCCAGCAAGATTCTACTGAAGATTATTCAACAGAGACTACAACCATACCTGGAAAAAGAACAACCTGAAGTGCAATCAGGGCTCAAGAAAGGGCAAGGAATGAGAGACATCATCGCAGATGTGAGATGGATCCTTGAAAAGACTAAAGAATACCGAAAGGATATCTATTTGAGCTTTATTGACTACAGCAAGATGTTTGACTGTATAAACCATGAGGAAACTGAGCCACATTAAGAAGCATGGTATACCAGAACACCTGATCGTTCTCTTGCACAATCTGTACATTGATCAAGAAGCAACAGTTCTAACGGAACAAGGAGAAACAGAATGGTTTAAAATCAGCAAAGGTATATGACAAGGCTGCATACTTTCCCCTTACCTGTTTAATTTCTATGCAGAACAAATCATCAGAAAAGCAGGATTGTATGAAGACAGAGGTGTGAAGATTAGTGGAAGACTCAAAACCTTCGCTATGCTGATGATACCACATTACTGACTGAAAGTGAAGATAATTTGAAACATTTGCTTCTCATAATCAAGGAACATTGTCTTAAAATGGGCCTGCACCTTAATGTAAAGAAGACAAAGATTATGACAACTGGCAAAATCAATAAGTTCATCATCATTGATGGAGAAGAAATTGAAATCATGGACAACTTTAACCTACTTGGATCAACTATCAATAAGGAAGCAACAAGCAGCCAAGAAATCTGATGATGCATTACTCTTGGCAGAATGGCTATGAAGGACCTACACAAGATTTTCAAGAGCAGAGATGGCTCTCTCCATACAAAGATTTGACTCGTTCAAATCATGATATTTTCAATAACATCATATGGATGTGAAAGCTGGATAGCGAAAAAGATAGACAGGCAGAAAATTGAAGCCTTTGAATTATGGTGCTGGCGGTGAATACCATATTTTTCGGACCATAAGACGCACTTTTTCTTCACCAAAAAGTGGGAGGAAAAGTGCCTGCGTCTTATGGTGCGAATAGAAGAAGTTTTCGCTTTAAAGAGCAAGTTTGTCCCTCACGCTGTGCCGTACGGCGTGCTCTTTCCTTCTGGGCTGCCCTGCGCCGCAGCTAGAAGAGAGGCGACGGAGAGCGTGAGTGCAGCAGGGGACTTGGCGATATGAGCCGGGGTTGGCTGCAGTTAATGAGCCGCACTGTACCGGGACAGTTTGATGCTGCGGACGCTGAGGACAGGTAAAATCCCGGTTCTCTCTCAGCACATCTATGTCAAACTCTAAGCGTAGGCTACCTTAACCATTTCCACTCGGTTTACTTTTCTGTCGTTCCAGATGGGAACAACTTTTAAAAAGAAACTGTTTGGGTGCTGAGTGTAGAAAGAATTTTGGTTCAAAATATTTTTTTTCCTATTTTTCTACCCCAAAAAACCAGGTGCGTCTTATGGTCCGGTGCGTCTTATGGTCCGACAAATACGGTACTTTGTATACCATGGACTGTCCATAGAACAAACCAGTCAGTACTAGAGATCAAACCTAAGCTTTTTTAGAAGCTCAGATGACAAGACTTCAACTTTTATACTTTGGACACATCATGTGAAGAGAGATCATTAGAGAAAGACATCATGCTTGGCAAGATAGAAGGTCAACGCAAAAGAGGAAGGCCAGCAATGAGATGGAACGATACAGTAACAGCAGCTACAGGTGCCAGTCTGTCAACAATGAGTCGCCTGACTGAAGACCGAACACAATTTTTGACAACTATCCAGAGGGTCGCCCTGAGTCGACACCGACTCGACGGCACTTAACAACAACAACAACAATGGATAAGGTGTAATGTCCATGTGTACCCGCATAATTCATAAAATATGTACAAACACTGTAACTCTAATCTGCCCAAACACTCCAGAAACACCTATGCACAAATTACATAAAAATAAGAGCACTCTTTCTATATAGCTATTTTTTTACATTCACAAGCAGCCATGTCATTTTAAAAAACCCTTTTTTTGAATGAAAAAAGGTTTTATATGCAGAAAAAGCTTTATAAAATCATCACCATGCAGTTAACCAGGGACAGCCCAAAGGTAGCTGCTGCACTAGGTGACCCTTCAGCCACACACACACACCCCCAGAGGGGCTCAAGGCCCTTCCTCCTCCCTCCCCTTCCCTTCCTTGACCTCCCCCAGCTGTCCAGCATCTTCCCTTCTCTCCTTCCAAGATGTCTAACATCTCCCTGCCCTTTCCTTCCCTTCCCCCTGCCACCACCGCCTGCACAACTACCAGCCAGGCCCTGCATATAAAAAGAAAAGGACCATGGCTGTGGGCCTTCAAGCACTGTGCACTCATGGTCTGCAGTTCCTGCCTCCTCCGACAGAAACCTCCCGTCAGAGGGGACAGAGCAGCAAACCATGAGCGTGCACTCAAAGGCTGACACTACACTGCTTTTTCTTTCAGTTCAGACTTGTACTGGTACCAATGTCAGTGTCAGATTGCCGCAGCTCCCCTCCCCCCAAGACCTACCTAGTGGATGGGCCGGCACTGCAAGTAACCTAAATTAACATGCAATTAATATGTATTAACACACATTAGCCAAAAAACAGCAACAGGACAAAGAGAATAAATTAAGATGTAACACAGTAAATGACGGCAGCTAAAGACCAGTATGGTCAAGTGGACAAGTGCAAAGTTATGCACCTAGGAAAGAACCACCCACACTATGGTTACACAATGCAAGGTTCCACATTGGGAACCACCACCCAGGAAAAAGATTTAGGAGTCATCATGGATAACATGTTAAAACCCTCCGCCCAGTGTGCAGCAGTGGCCAAGAAAGCAAATAGAATGCTAGGTATCATAAGGAAAGGAATGGAAAATAAAACAAAGGATATTATAATGCCTCTGTATTGTTCCATGGTACAACCGCACCTTGAATATTGTGTGCAATTCTGGTCGCCCTATCTTAAAAAGAATATAGCGTTATTAGAAAAGGTACAGAAAAGAGCCACCAAAATGGTAAAGGGGATGGAAGGCTATTCCTATGAAGAGAGGCTACAAAGGTTAGGGCTCTTCAACCTGGAAAAGAGACGGCTGAGGGGAGATATAATAGAGGTCTATAAATTAATGAATGGAGTGGAACGGGTAAACGTAGATTGATTGTTTACGCTATCAGAATATAGAAAAACTAGGGGACATGTAATGAAGCTACAGAGTAAACTATTTAAGACAAATAAGAGAAAATATTTTTTCACTCAACGTGTAATCAAACTCTGGAATTTGTTACCGGAGGATGTAGTAAAGGCTGTTAGTGTAGCTGGGTTTAAAAAGGTTTGGACAAGTTCCTGGAGGAAAGGTCCATAAACCATTATTAAAAAGGGACCCAGGATATCAATGCTTGACCCAATACAAGCATTGTGGAACCTGTGTCTCTTGGGGATACTGCTACGTACGTATGACCTAGATTGGCCACTGTTGGAAACAGGATACTGGGCTTGATGGACCTTGGTCTGACCCAGTATGGCATATCTTATATTCTTATGTTCTTATGTTAACTAGTCTGCCCAGTAAGATGGCAAGAGTAGGTGCACCTGCTGCTCCGTGCAGGCCACCCCTCCCTATGTCTTTGTTTTAGGGGTGAACCCACCGCTCTGTGTAGGATACCCCTGTATTTTGAGAAATTAGTTAGTTAAGTTTATGTTGATTTTATCCTGTTGCTGTAAAGGGATCCACTGTGTCTGTCCCATGACATTTTGAATTCTGTCACTGTATTTGCCCTCCATCGGGAGGGCATTCTAAGCATCCACCACCCTTTCAGTGAAAAAGTATTTCCTGACATTGCCTGTCAATTTACTCCCTTGCAGCTTCATGTTATGCCCTCTAGTTTATACAGCTTCCCCGTCTTTGGAAGAGGTTTATTTGTGTGTTTATTAAAGGTTTTAACGTACATTAATGAAGTTAACACATGTGTTAAGTATCCACAGCCTCTTTATCTCTATGAGAAATTTCATTAATGCATATTTAGCTTTAGTAAACATGCCCCAAAGTTTTAAAAACAAACTATGAACAAAACTGGAAGGCTGTCGTAAGAACATGCTTAAATCTAATTCCTAATTGAGACCATTAGGTGTCACTGTTCTTTCTGTTAGAGTCCTAGCAATGCTCTATCAGTATCGCCTCCTCTCCATGAACTTTCTGCTACATGAGGAATTAATTTTTATCCCCCAAACAGATGTTCTTTTGTTTTACAATATCCAACAGGTTTCCATCATTTCCTTTGTTAATAGACCATTTATCTTTTAATATTCTTGAAACATCTTTTGCTAAATAGCTAAATGTTAAGGAACAAACTAGCTTATTTTCTTGATTTCCTGTGTTGTTGAAGAAGAGGAGATCAACTCTCTCTAAGCCTGTGCCCCATCTCAATTGCATATTTCTCAAAAAAATTATCCTGTGTACATAGTCTCCAACTGTGAAACATGACTTACTGGAAAACTGTTTTTTTAGGGACCAGTATGAAAACTCTAGTAATGAACATCTTTTTGTTAGAAAGGCAAATAAATGTAAAAGGAAAAGGAGGCCACTATAGTTCTTAAAAGAAGTAGCTGAAAAGGTGAAGAAAAAGAGTTAGGCCTTCATAAAATACAAGAGATCACAGAAAAAGAAGACACGCATCAATATTTGTAAAAATTTAGAGAAACTAGGAAAGTAGACAGGAAAGCAAAGATACAAAAAGTAGAGAAAGCCAATACAATAAAATGGGGGGGGGAGACATTTTTCGGATATGTTGGCAAGAAGAGAAAGTGCAAAAGTGGTATTGTCAGACTCAAGGGGGAAAGGGAGGAATATATAAAATCTGATGAGGATAAAGCAGAATTGCTTAACAAATATTTTTGTTCTGTGCTCACAGATGAAGGGCCAGGAGCTGAACCTCAGAAAACACCCACAAACAGGAGCAGAGGTGAAGGGGATCTTTAATGATTTTCAGAAGACTATGTTCATGAGGAACTAGCTAAACTAAAAGTAGACAAAGTGATGGAGCCAAATGGGATACATCTCAGAATATTGAAAGAACTTAAGGACATTCTAGAGGTTCCACTGACTGACCTTTTCAATGCTTTTTTAGGGAGTGGCCCCAGAGGACTTGAGAAAGGCACATGTGTCCCTTTACACAAAAGCGGAAATAAGAATGCGGTTGACAATTACAGGCCAGTTAGTCTGACCTCAGTGGTGAGTAAATTAATGGAAATGCTGCTAAAACAGAGGATAGTGAGGTTTCTGGAGTCCAATGGACTGCAGGATCTGAGGCAGCATGGCTTTACCAGAGGTAGGTCTTGTTAGACAAATCTGATTGATTTCTTTGACTGGGTGACCAGAGAGTTGGACAGAGGAAGAGTTCTAGATGTGGTGTACGTAGATTTCAGCAAAACCTTTGACACCGTTCCGCACCGGCGACATATAAATCAATTGTGCACCCTAAGGATGGACCCTAAAGTGACTGACTGGGTTAAAAAATTAGTTGAGTGGGAGGCGACAAAGGGTACAGGTAAATGGAGCTCACTCGAAGGAGGAGGATGTTTCCAGTGGTGAGATTTAATGCTAAAAAATGCAGAGTCGTGCATTTGGGCTGCAAAAATCCAAGGGAGCAGTATAGTGTAGGGGAGAAGTATTTCTGTCCACGAAAGAAGAGCGGGTCCTGGGCATGTGTTTCTTATGATCTTAAAGTAGCTAAACAGGTAGAAAAGGTGATGGCAAAAGCCAGAAGAATGCTTGGGTGCATAGGGAGAGGAATGGCCAGCAGAAAAAAAGAGGCGATAGTGCCTTTGTATAAATCTCTGATGTGATCTCATTTGGAGTATTGTGTGCAATTCTGGAGACCACACCTTCAAAAAGATATACTACTACTACTACTAATCATTTATATAGCACTACAAGGCTTACGAAGCACTGTACATATACATGAAGAAAGATGGTCCCTGCTCAACAAAGCTTACAATCTAAACAAGACAGACAATACAATAGGTGAGAATAGGGGTGGAAATAGGGAAGGGTAAGGAGACGCATGGAGAACAAGGGATCAGGATCCAAAAGCAGTCTCAAAGAGATAAGCTTTTAGCATGGATTTGAAAATGGGCAGAGATGGAACCTGATGTACAGACTTTGGTAGTGTGTTTCAGGCATAAGGAGCAGCAAGGTGAAAGGATCTAAGTCTGGAATTGGCAGTGGAAGAAAAGTGTATAGAGAGAAGCAAGTCAGTAGAAGAATGGAGTTCACAAGGAGGGGTATAGGGAGAGAGGAGAGAGTAAATATAAGGAGGAGCAGCAGAATGAATGCATGCATATATAAACAAGATGGAGTTGGTGCAAAGGGTGGCTACTAAAATAGTCAGTGGTCTTCATTATAAAATAGTCAGTGGTCTTCATTATAAAACATATGGGGACGAACTTAAAGATCTTAATATGTATATGTTAGAGGAAAGGCAGGATAGAGGAGATATGATAGAGATGTTTAAATACCTCCGTGACATAAATGCACAAAAGGAGAGCCTCTTTCAATTGAAAGTAAGCTCTGTAACAAGGAGGCATGGGATGCGGGTGAAAGGGGATAGGCTCAGGAGTAAGATGCAGAAATATTTCTCTATGGAAAGAGTGGTAGATGTGTGAAATAGTCTCCCAATGGAGGTAGTAGAGATGAGGACAGTATCTGAATTGAAAAAAGCAAGGGACAAACACAGATGATCTCTAAAGGTAAATAAGGGGCTATAGTATTTGATATGGAAGGGAAGACTAGATAGACCATATGTTTTTTTTCTGCTGACATGTTTCTATGTTTAACTTGTTTGTGTTCGTTGATTTCCAGTAGATTGTAGTAGTAAAACCTTTAGGGCCATTCTTAATAAGAACATCAAGATAAAATATTTTCCCTGAGCTGTAACTCAGCCGAAACTTTAAATTCATGTCCATAGTATTTATCCATCTGTGGAATTCTTGTAAAGTGGTCACCTCTCCTTCCCAAACTACCAACAGATTGTCAATATATCACTTCCAAAAGCATTTATTATTCAAAAACGGATGTTGCTGTAATACAAATCGCCTCAAATTCTGCAACATACAGGTTTGCTATAAGAGGGGCCATAGAGACTCCTACTGCAGTATCCTTTCTCTACTGCAGAATCGATTGTTAAAACAGAAAAAAAAATTAACGAGTGCTACTTCTGCCAGTTTTACCAAAACAAATCAGTTGGAATTGGTAAATCATGTCTGCTCAATTTATTTGGTTTGGCCCGTTGCTGTTTTTTCCACATTGTTCTGTGTAAGTAGGCTGCCACATTAGTAAATGAGACCCTATTTGTAAAAGGCAATATTTTCCCCAAATCTGAAAAGCAGAAAGGACAATATTCATCAGGACACTCTCTACCTAAAGATAACTGGACGACTTATCCATTTATCTTTAAGCAGGTTTTGTAAGAGCTATCTGCTTATTTTGGCATCACCAAATATATGGACTTAAATTCATATGGATATTTGTATCTGCTTATCTTGGTCTGCTATATCTGTAGCTGAAATAAGCAAATGTTAATGGGATACTGGCTGAAAATCCCACTCTGTTGTTACTGGAAGCCACGTCACTGAACACTTTTGTTTCCATCTCCTGTAATCCCAATAACTTTTGACCGCTTAGTGAGATGTCCAGACAAAAAACAACGATCCACTCCCTGGCCCCAAATATTCAGTGCAAACAGCTTAACCAGTTAATGCACAACGTTAACGGGTAAGTCATGAACAGTCACGGTCTTTTAATTTTCTACTTCAAATGTTCTCAGGCCTCCTTTTTATAGACTGACTAAGTCTCAGAATGTTAAAGGATGAAAGTTTAAAAAAATAAAGCAGGAGAGATATGTCTTCCCTGATGTCTTATGGTTACACAGAAATCTGCTACTGTATTGCTGTGTTTTACTTACCCGAATACATAGGTCTACAATAGCATCATAAGGTCTCAGATCCAAATTCACAGTGATCACTCGCAGCTTCACTTCTTGGCCTGGTTTATAAAATGATTTGTCAGTCTGGATGAAGACGGAAATGCCCTTGGACTCAAACACCAGGGGAATGCTCTTGGAAAATACCGTCTTGTTCTCAGCATATCCTTCCACGTGCAATTCATATCTACCATCAACACTGTTCAAAGGCAACTGAAAATAAAGTCAGAAATTATAATCTTGAATTTAGTTTGAAATGAACAAACATTACAGACGACTTGAATATTTTAGAGAGAAGCATAAACATCTCAACTTTTATCATCAATATATTAATATTAGAGACAATAGCTAGGGGGGAGTGGCTAGTTTCAAGATGGTACCAGAGCTGTAATGGGCCGAAATGTCTAAATGGAAAGGCAAGCAAAAGGTTCCTCCTGTGGAGCCTGTACCTGCTATTGATAATGGATCATTTTGTTCGGCTAACTGAGCAGCAAGTTGGGGAGATTTGAGCAGGCTCTGCTTCATCGGCTGAGGCGTTTTCGGCATTGCCTGCCCTTGAGATATCTCTCTCCCCTAATGGGCGTGTACCTCCCCCAGCTCCGGACACCTCCGGCGACTCCTCTTGCACGCAGAGCCGAAGCTCTCTCCATAGAAGTGGGAGCGGTGGCTCGTGAGCGGGGCTTGCTTGAGGCCGAATCCGGTGAGCAACCGAGTACAACTGAGGCTGCAGGTGTGAAGGAGTTCCAACTTCTGCAGGAGGCTGTTTCCACTCATGAAGTGAGCGGGGCTGATGGAAAGAAAGTTCCTTATTCTGCAACTAAGCCGTCTGAGCCGCCCAAGCTTATTACTTTGATACGTCCAAATGTGATCTCTTTGGAGAACATTTGGGAAGCGATTTCTCAGCTTTCCAGTGTTGTAAGTCAACAGTTGGCTTTATCTACCTTTAGGGTTGAAAAGCTTGAGGTCCTTTATTCTGAAATTAAGTCGGAAATGTTGGATGTTAAAGGGAAAATGGAAACGGGGGATCAGAAACTGTTGCAGGTTTCTAATGTAGCTGATTCCTTAGTTAAAGATAATGTGGCCATAAGGCTGAAGCTGGAATCCTTAGAGAACTCTGCTAGAGCTTCCAATATCCGTCTACTTAATTTTCCTATAGTACCTGCAGTTGCTCCTTTGGAACTGTTCAAAAAATACATTCAAGAAGTTTTGTTGGTGCCACCTGATTTAATCCCTCCAGTTGTTAAAGCGTACTTTTTGCCAGTTGATAAAAAAGAGGGAAAGATGGCAGTTGGGACGTTGGATATGGACTTTCTTGATGTATCAGTTCTTCTTCATATGCCTAAGGAAGATGAGTTAAATGTCTCTACTATGTTAGTGACGTTTGCTATTCCATCTGATAGGGACTGGATTCTCAACCTATACTTTAAGAAGCGGGCCAACTTGTTTATCGGTAAGAGAATTTCGATCTTCCTAAATGTGGCCAGAGAGACTCAAAAAAGGCATAAAGATTTTCTATTACTTCGTCCTGGGGTGACTCAGATAGGTGCTTCTTTTTTGCTTAGATTCCCTTGCAAATGTATAATTGTATTTCAATCTCATAAGTATATATTTCTGCAGCCTGAGGATCTCTCTTCCTTTATCAGTTCTCATATTGTTACTTCCTCTCCTTCCTGAGTGTTTCCCATTAATATATAGAAAGCTCGGTTCTCTTTTTGTTTTGTTTCCTGTAACATTCATAATTGGGAGTGCCTGTCCCTCTTATGTTTCTTGTGCTGTTCCCTCCATTATAGTGGACTAATGATACTCTTGGAAAAAAAAGAAAATGTTTCTGTATTTGATTTCTGATTATTTTTGCTACAAGTTGTATCTTTATCTGTACAAGCATGCTGCTTGGATATAAATTGAAAAATTTGCATAAATAAAGGAAAAAAATATATTAATATTAGAATACTGACAAAATCTTATTGGCATCATTTACTGAACCTGTATCAAAACAACACTGCAGAAAGTCAACATATCCCCAGGGCAAAGCCTTTTACTATGGAATTCACCGTTTATGGATGTAAAGATAAAAGTTTAAGCAAATTTGCAGGGAAGGTTGCAGTGGAAAGTGAACGGTTGAGAATATGTAAGATGAAAGGGATGACAGAGGAGGAGACGGAGTTGAGGAGATGGGTGGGGTAGGATCAGAAGAACAGGTAGTGAGTTTAGAGAAGGAAAGAAGAAGAGAGGTTTCCTCAACAGAGATTTTACAAAAGGATAGAAGGGTGATAGAGGTTAAGGGGAAAGGATGGTAATGGAGAGGGAGAAGAGGGGGTAAAGAAGATTTAGTGGGGCATTGACGAGTAATATTATGCACTTTGTCATGGAAATAGTCTGCTAGGGTTTGGGCAGAGAGAGGAGGGGGGATTGGAGGCGGAGGTGCCTTAAGAAGAGAATTGAGAGTAGAAGAGAGACAGCGAGGGTTAGCAGCAAGATGGCTAGTCAGATGGAGAAAGCATAGTTACTCACCTGTAACAGGTGATCTCCGGGAACAGCAGGAATTTAGTCTTCACATATGGGTATCGTCGGTACCGACGGAACCTGCGCAGGAACGCTCCCCAGCATCCAATAGGAACGCTTTTGGGAGCATCCCTCAGCACATGCATGCTGCCTTCCCAACTGTCCCTCTTCAGTTAAGTTTGTAGCTGAGTGAAAGGATAGAGGGAGAGAGGAAAGAGACAGAGAGACAACTCCTAGGGGAGGTGGGTGGGTTGTGAAGACTAAATTCCTACTGTTCCCGGAGATCACCTGTTACAGGTGAGTAACTACGCTATCTCCAGGAACAAGCAGGAATGTAGTCTTCACATATGGGGACTCCCTAGCTGAAGATGCCAGGGAGATGACCCCAGGAAGCTACCACCTATAGTGAGGGTGGCCATGCTTCCTCCCATGGATCTCTGGCATCCTACCAGGGTTGGTGGGTAGGAGCTGTATTAAGTCTGAAAGAGATTTTGAAGAACAGCCTGGCCAAAGAAGGCATCCCAATGGGAGGTTTTATCTAGGCAGTAGTAGGCTGTAAAGGTGTGTACCGAAGCCCAGGTGCCTGCTCGACAAATATCATCAATAGACAAAGAGTGAAGGTTAGCCATAGAGGCTGACATGGCTCTCACATTATGAGCTGTGACATGGCCTTGAAGAGGAAGACTCTTACTCTCATAAGCAAAGGATATGCATTGTGCAATCCATTTGGATAAAGTTCTCTTGGAGACTGGAAGTCCCAAATGACTAGAATCAAAAGCAATAAAAAGTTGAGAAGACTTTCTATGTTACTGCGTTCTTTGTAGGTAAAAAGCTAAGGCTCTTTTACAGTCCAAAGTGTGAAGGTTCTTCTCTGCATTAGAGGCATGAGGCCTCGGAAAGAATACAGGAAGATAAATCGATTGATTTAAATGAAAAGGCGAAACCACCTTTGGCATAAAGTGTGGATGAGTCCTGAGGACAACCTTATCATGGTGAAACCTAGTGTAAGGAGGATCAGCCACTAACGCTTGCAATTCACTAATGCGACGTTCAGAGGTGATTGCAATTAGGAAGATGACCTTCCAGGACAAAACCTTCACGGTAGTAGTGGCTAAAGGTTCAAAGGGCGGTTTCATGAGCTGCCCGAGAACTATATTTAAATCCCATGCCACCGGTGGTGGTTTGATGGGAGGTTTTGTTAATAGAAGACCTCTCATACATCTGGATATGAGAGGATGAGAGGAAATTGATTGTCCGTTTAGAGGCTTATAGGAAGCTGTAATTGCACTAAGATGGACTCTTACTGAATTGGTCTTTAGACCAGAATTTGATAAATGAAGTAGATACTCTAGTATCGCTTCCAAAGGTATCACTAGGGGGGTTAACCCCTTCTGGGAACACCATATAGTGAAACATTTCTACTTGAAGGCGTAAGATCGTCTTGTGGAAGGTTTTCTAGAAGCCTGAAGGATATCCTTTACCTGTTGGGAAAGGTTGAGATCCTGAAGATTTAAGCACTGGGGATTCAGGTGCCATAGGGTCCCGCTCTCTTGGGAAAGGAAATCTGGAGCACACCCTAACTCCAAAGGCGCAGCTTGAGAGAGATGTAGAAGCAGGGGATACCACTTTGGCGTGGCCACCATGGCACTATGAGGATCATACGACCTCTTTCTCTCTGAAGCTTGAAGAGTGTTTTGGGGATGAGAGGAATAGGTGGGATGGCATAGAGGAAATCCTGACCCCAGTGAAGGAGGAAGGCATCCCTTGCCTGGCAATTGTGAGCCGGAATCCTGGAACAGAACCGGGGAAGTTTGGCATTCAGTGGACTTGCAAAGAGGTCTATGTCTGGAGTCCCTCAGATGTGAAATATCTTTGTCACCTAGTCTAGGTGGAGAGACCATTCGTGAGGCAACAGTACTCGGCTGAGTTTGTCTGCCCAAAGGTTTTGAATGCCTGGAAGATATACCCCGAGAAGGTGGATTTGATGCTCTCTGGCGAGGGCCCAAAGTCGTAAAGCTTCATTGCATAATGACAGAGAGCCTGTTCAGCCCTGCTTGTTCACATAGAACATGGCTACTTAATTGCCCATCTGTACTAGGACTGTCTTGTAGCTGAGCTGGGCATTGAATACTCGAAGAGCTAAATAGATTGCTCTTAATTCTAGGAGGTTTATGTGAAGACAAGCCTCCTGTGGCGTCCAGGTGCCCTGGGTAGAGAGATGATGCAGGTGTGCTCCCCAACCCACCTGTGATGCATCTGTTGTTAGGGTGGCCTGGAATAGGGGTTGTTGGAAAGGAGGCCCCACTAAAAGATTCTCCAGTGATTGCCACCATTGAAGGGACAAGATCAGTCGATGAGAGTTTGATATCTTGTCTGACAGACGTCCTGTGGCCTGTGTCCACTGTGTGGATAGGGTCCACTGGGCTGCTCGCATGTGGAGGCGAGCATAGGGAACTACATGAACTGTGGATGCCATGTGTCCCAGTAACTGTAGCAGTTCTCGAGCAGTTAGGAAGGATTTTCCCGCTGCTTGAGAAGCTAGTTGCACTATGCGAAGACACCGGGCCTGTGGAAGGAAAGCCCTTAACTGTCTGGTATCTAAACAGGCTCCTATGAACTCCAGAGACTTGGAAGGAACAAGTAGGGATTTTGGGAAGTTTATTACCAATCCCAAGTATTGGAGGATTCACATTGTGCGAGACAGTGCAGAGCTGGCTTCTGTACCCTTGGGGGCTCGAATAAGCCAGTCGTCCAAGTAAGGGAAGACGAATATCCCTAGGGTTCACAGGAATGCAGCTACTACTGTCATGCATTTCGTGAAAACTCTCGTTGCGAAAGCCAGACCAAAGGAAAGAACCCTGTACTGGAAGTGTTTTCCCTTGAAAAGGATTCATAAGAATTTCCTGTGATCTGGATGGATCAGAATGTGAGTATATGCATCCTTTAAGTCTACAGAGCACAGCCAATCCTGACTTTGAAGGTATAGCAGAAGAGTTCCTAGAGAAATCATTTTGAACTTCTCTCAGAACAGGTATTTGTTCAATTCTCTGAGGTCTAGAATGGGTCTGTGTCCCCCTGTTTTCTTTGGAATAAGAAAATATAGGGAGTAGAATCCTGTACCCTGCTGGAGGATGGATACTTCCTCTATTATCCCTTGGGCAAGGAGTGTTGAGACCTCGTGATCCAGCAGATTGTCTGCAGAGGTCTGGGAATTGAACTGCCTTAGGATTGTAAGAGGGGCCATGCTGTGAAAATGAAGCTTGTACCCTTCTCTTACAATGGACAGAGTCCAATTTTCTGCTGTTATTTGGTGCCATCTGTTGGCAAAATGACACAGCCTGCCCGTAATATATAGGAGTTCTGGACCCCTCAGAGGCAGGAAGGCTAAGCTCTCTAGGAAGGAGTCAAAGCCCTTGAGGGGACTGAACCTGTGGAGCTGGTTGAGCTCTTGGGCCTTTTGGCTTCTTCTACTGTTGTTGTCCCCTTTGGGCAATTTGACTGTCAGCTTGGCTTTGCTGGGTATAGGATGGATAAAACTTCATCTTTTTGCTGAAAGAGGGGTTTTTCTTGGCCAATCTATCTAAGGTGATATTGTCAGCATTAGCCTTTTCCTGCCAATTCTTGCCAAAGAGCTTTTCTCCTGTGCAAGGTATGTTGCCTAATTTATCCTGTACCCAAATCTCCAAGTCTGATGCCTGAAGCCAGGCAATCCATCATGCACCAATGGCAATAGCAGAGGTTCTGCTGATGCATTCAAAGCAATCAAAGGCTGCACGATTCACAAACTTGGAGACATCTTGAGCATGCCTGACAAGCGTAAGGAAGTCTTGTCGTCTGTCATCTGGGAGAAGTGGGCTCATAAGCTCCAAATCTCCTGTGACCTCTTTGAGGAACATTCCCATATATAAAATATATGAGCTGATCCTAGCTGAAAGCATGGAAGCCTGAAAAGTTTGACGTCCAAAAGCATCAAGAGTCCTGCATTCACGACCTGGAGGATTGGATGCATGTCTCTTTGCACTTTTCATCTTCTGCATGGCTGACTCCACTACCATTGAATGGTGTGGCAGCTGAGTCTTTGAAAACCAGGACATGGTGGAACTCGATACATGGTATCAAGCCTCCTAGAATGAGGAGATATGGTCAAAGGTGTCTCCCACATTCTGAGCATCAAATCATGAAGAATTTCATGAATGGACATAAGAACATAAGATATGCCATACTGGGTCAGACCAAGGTCCATCAAGCCCAGTATCCTGTTTCCAACAGTGGCCAATCTAGGTCATACGTACCTAGCAGTTTCCCCAAACGACAGAGTGGCTGCCTCCTTTGGAGCCTTAGGATATTGCAGAATTTCCAATTCCTTTGCTCTAGGTCCCTTTTCAGGAGCTACCGTGATTGAAACATCACAAATAAAATCCTGAAAAGACATGTCCTCCGGAGGCGACATTCTGCGTTGGGGAGAAGAGTCTTCCGGGAGAAAAACTCTGGTACCGGCAGAATTATCAGAGTCATCGGAATCGGAGGATTCGAAGTATCTCTGATCACGATGTTCATGTAAGGCACGGTCCCGTTATCGATCGAAGTCGGTACCGAGTTGATCTGGTACCGATCTTTCGATGCCAGGCAAAGATGGCATGGGAAGAATTCCCACCGGGGCCGGTACCGTTGGTGCCGGTACCGTTATCTGTGCCGGTACCGGCATCGGTACTGGTGTCAGCACCGGTGCCGGTGCCTGTTGAACCATCGGTGTCAATGGTACCACAGCTGTAAGGAGAGCTGCAATACTGTGTTCAATAGCGAGGAATCTCTGGTCTATCGACGCTGCCGATGCCTGGGTGTCAGTACCGGTGAAGGCGGCCGGGATCCCTGAGCATGGCACCAGTAGTTCTGTCGAGGCCGAGGCCTCGAGAACATCCTGGAAACCCGTTGATGCTTTGGAGGCCGAAGCCTCCCACCGGGGTTGTTTTGCCAGTGTGGTTCCCTCAAGGGCAATGCCAATGGCCTCTCGATGCTTTGCAGGAGAGCTACCCTTTGAGGACCGACTTTTATGTTTAGTTACCTGAGATCCATGGGAGGAAGAAGAGGCTCTTAAAGACGTTGATGCAATAGACCTGGCATCCGAAGGAAAGAGGGTACCGAGCTTTGCAGCCCGGTTCTGTCTTCCTCTTTTAGTCATTCCCATACAAAAGAGACACTCAGATGGAGAATGGTCAGGCCCTAAACATTTAAGACACCAGTCATGGGTGTCGGTGACGGAAATGGTACCACCATACTTAGTGCATTTTTTAAAACCACTAGCTGGTTTTTTCCATCTTTAAGGAAAAATGGGGCCTAGTGCCCAAAATGGTGCCTAGCACTGAAAAAGAAAAGTTTCTGAAGAGAAACAATTCAGAATTTTTTATTTTTTTTTTAGAAGAAAAGAACCAGCCGTACCAGTAGGTGTCGTGAGGAGGCAAATGCGACCACAAGAAGACAAGATTAAAGAAGACATTTTCTGCGGTGACAGGGTATGTGTCCTGTCGGCTCTGCAGAAAACGAAGAACTGAAAAGGGACAGTTGGAAAGGCAGGAAGGCAGCGCACATGTGCTGAGGGATGCTCCCAAAAGCGTTCCTATTGGACGCTGGGGGGCGTTCCCACGCAGGTTCCGTCGGTACCGAAGATACCCATATGTGAAGACTACATTCTTGCTTGTTCCTGGAGATAATAGTTTTACTAAGCAAGTGCAGCGGCGTACTGGAAAGAAGAAAGCATGAATTTGAAGTGAAGAAAGTCAGAGAGAGAGTGGGATTGAGCCAAGTGCACTTAGCTGAGCGGGCACAGGAATGTTGAAGTCGACAAGGGCTGAGGTGAGGTGCGCCTCACAGGACGTGGAATGGGTGGAGCAAGAGTATCCAGTATTATAGGAAGCTATGGCTTCATCAACAGACTTAAAGGACAAAGTGGAAAAGAGAAAAGATGAGACAGTAGCGGATAGAGTCAGTGGATCAATAGCATGAAGAGTCCTAAAAAGATAGGAGGAGATTGGGCGAGATTGAGGGGGCGGAGGGAGTAATGAAGAGTGAAACTTTAACAGGTGATGGTCAGATAAGGGGAGAGCAGAGATATGGACATCAGAGTAGAAATCGAGGTCAAAGCAATGACCAAGCTGATGAGTGGGGGCAGAAGAGCAAAGCTGGAGGTTGTAAGGGAAAGGAGCTTGGATGCATAGGGATCAGAGCGGTTATCAATATGAAAATTAAAGTCACCAAGAATAAGGGAGGGGGAAGAAGAGTCCAGGAATAAGGAGAGCCAAGAGTCAAAATTAATGAGGAATGTAGCAGAGGACTTGTCAGGGGGTCTGTAGATGGCAGTGATCCGAAGAGGTAGGGGATTAAAAAGAAAGAAAGACAGATGGAATGGACTTCAAAGGAGGGAAAGGAATGAGATTGAGGGAAAAGGAGGGGTTGAAATTGGCAAGAAGGAGAAAGTAGAAACCCAATATCACTGCCGCAGCCATTGGGATGAGGAGAGTGGAAGAAATGATAGCCGCCGTGGTAGAGGGCAGCGACCGAAGCAGTATCATCAGGGAGGAGCCAGGTTTCAGTAAGAATGAGAAGATGGAAAGCAAGAGAGATAAAGAGGTCATGGGTAAAGTGAAGTTTATTAGAAATAAAATGAGCATGCTATAAAGCACATGAGAAGGGGAGAGAGAGGAGTGGGAAAAGAGAGGAATGTGGAGGAGATTAGGGTGGTGGAGAGAGGAACTAATATGGGAGTGAGAGAGATGTGAAGGGGGACCAGGATTGGGATTAATGTCATCAGAGGACAGAAGGAGAAGGGGGCGTTTTTATTTATAAAAGTTTTATACTATTTTACCGAAGAATTCAATCTAAATGGTATAGAATATTTAAAACAATACAATTAAACCCCCCCCAAAAACCCTCCCCATGCTCTCTCTCATTTTGCCTGAACCCCACTAACACTACAGTATACCATTTCTGCCCCCAGACCACCGTAGCCACAGGAAACAAAAATGTTGTCAGCGCTTTCCATAAGCTAAATAAAATGGACAATGAGGATCATTTTGAAAGGTTTAGTTGCAATTTAGACTTATGAAGAAGTGCACGTGGACATCAAAAGCACAGACATGTCTTTGCAGACATTCCACAAATGACATTCACAGTCGTCTCTGGTGCAGCGACATCCAAGTAGACACGAGGGTGTGGCAGAGGTGTGTCCAGGAAGTGGCAATGTACTTACACGTCCCCGAAACATCGGAGATGTTTGCAGGCACTTCAATGTTTATACCTGCTCCAAGAACAAAGAGGTACCAGGAAAGTGCGTGTTTTTAACTTAAAACATCCAGAGCTTGTAGAAAAGATGGGGAATTAAGTGACTAGCTTAGATCATAAAGGCCTACACTGGAATTTGAACCCCTAACCACTCTACTCTTAAGCCACTACTCTAACCATTATGCTATTAGACATCTTGGTTCTGAAATACTGTCCTGGGAACGTCTATCTAGACTTGATACATGTGCATATCGGGCACATCCATGTTTCTAAAATCGTGTCTGGACTTGCACGTTCCTGCTTTCCCCCCCCCCCCCCCCCGATGTTCTGATTTTGATGTCCCAGATTGCACTTGGACGTCCCATTTTAAAATATGCCTCACAGCCCACATTTCATCAGGAAGGCCATTCCACACTTCTGAGGTCATGACCCTAAAAGCCCGGGCTCGCCAGCCAGCCCTACGCACCTCATCCATCCCTGGAACAGCAAATGGCCTTGTGATGACCTCAATGGTCTAGATGGATGCTATCACTGCAGGGCATGTATTAAATATTCTGGATGCGAATCATGTACGAGCTGAAAAGCAATAACCATTAATTTAAAAATGTACCATTACTGAATTGGGAGCCAGTGCAATTGCCTCAATAGCAATCGCGCACTCTCTCACCAACTGACTCCCATCAGTAAACAAGCAGCAGCAGTCTGCAATACCTGCAACCTCCGCATATATCTTCTAGGCAAACACACATACTGCATTTCAATAATCCATTATCCCTGCACCAAGGAATGGATGACCAGCCACAAAGCCTCCCAGGCTCTTCAGCCAGCAGGAATACGAACCAAATTGTTGGCATATTTAATGCAGAAAGTGCACACTCCAAAACTGATATCATTCACTTGGGCACAAAAGACCTGGCTAGAAACAGTGCCTCTGCAGTTCAAATGGACTTCCAGATTCTGGGAGAGAAACTCAAGCCCATTGTTAACACTATAGCATTCTCAGAAGTTCTACCTGTTCTTGGTAAGGGGGCAGAAAAGCTGTATCACATTAACAACTTTAATACTTGGCTCCAAGCCTGGTGCGAACAAGAAGGATTTAGATATATAGGTGACTGAGGAAATAGATGGAACAAGAGGCTAAACTGTGTTGATGGACTACATCTCTCTGTCAGAGGGAAAAGGAACCTAAGTGAAAAATTCAGGCATTATGTGGACAAGCATTTAAACTAGGGAAAGTGGGTGATGGATGGAGAAGAACAAATTCAGGACATCATTTCCAACAAAAACAAAATAACACTGGAAACAGCCACACTATTAAACGGCAAGTGGGAAGAGGCATATAGAACAAAATCCATGTAAAATACAGGCAAGCCAGTCAACAAATATTGGAAAGCAATGAGCACAAATGCTCGAAACTTAGCCAACAAAGTTCCTGACCTGGAAGCCCTAATGATGGAAATGGACTTGGAGATTGTGGCCATTACAGAAACATGGTTTAATGAGTCACAAGAAAGGGATATAGCCATAGCTAGCTATAATTTATTTAGGAGAGATAGAGAAGGCAGAAAAGGAGGAGGAGTAGCCCTATATGCCAAAAGCAATATTAAAGCTGCTGAAATGCAGGGGACTTGGGGAAATGAAGAAGACGTGCTATGGATTATGTTGGAAAGAGGAAATGCACTAGCATCCATACTGATATAGTCTATAGGCCTCCAACTCAAACCGAAGATATAGCATAGTTACTCACCTGTAACAAGTGTTCTCCGGGGACAGCCTTCGCAGAAGCATCCCTCCAACTTTCAAAGAAAGCCTTTGGGAGATGCCACCATGCATGTGTGGTCCCCTTCCCGCCCAAGGGTGCCATCTTGCTCATTCAGATGACATACCTAAAAGATGGCAAAAGAAATAAAATATGGTAAAGAAGCAACTCCAAGGTGAGGAGGGAGGGTTGTGAGGACTGATTCCTGCTGTCCCTGGAGAACACCTGTTACAGGTGAATAACCACGCTTTCTCCAGGAAGAAGCAGGAAGTCAGTCCTCACATATGGGACTCCCTAGCTACAGGCTACCGAAAGCCCATAGCAAAAATAGGGGCTCTCTCATGGGAAGCCGCAAGCAACAGGGACTCCCTCTCCAGGCAAAGAGTATGGATGGAAGACCAGGTGGCGGCACGGCAGATGTCCACTATCGAGACAGAGCTGTTTCCCACAGAGGCCGCCATGGCCCTGACACGGTGTGCCTTGACCCGGCCATCCAGTGCAAACCCCGCCTGCTCATAGGTGAGGGTGATATAGTCCATCACCCAGGTAGACAGCGTATGCTTGGTCACCGCTTACCCCAGTCTACTGGGATCATACAAGAGAAACAGCTGAGAAGCTTTATGGTGGCCCTGGGTAAGTTGAATGTAGAAGGACAGGGCCCTCTTACAGTTCAAGGTGTGGAGGACAGTTTCCACCCTACTGGCATGAAGCCTCAGGAAGAAGGTGGGGAGCACCACCTCTGCTTGAGGTGAAAAGACGATACCACCTTCGAAAGGAATTTGGGGTGTGTGTGGAGCACAACCCTGTTCTTGTAGGACCTGGTGTAAGGTGCCTCCGCCACCAAGGCCTGGAGCTTGCTGATCCTGCGAGCAGAGGTGAGCGCAACCAGGAACATCACCTTCCACGAAAGGTATCGCAGGTGGCCGGTAGCCAGGGGCTTAAAAGGCGGGCGAGTAAGCTATGCCAGTACAACATTGAGGCCCCATTCAGTCGCTGGAGGATGTACTGGGGGTTTTGATAAAAGGAGTCCCCTCATGAAGCAGGTCACAAACAGCTGGGCCAAGAGAGGTTTGCCATCCATTGGATGGTGATGTGCCACTAGGCGTTGAGGTGCACTCTGATGGAGTACGATTTAAGTCCGGAGTATGAGAGATAGAGAAAGTACTGCAGGACCAGCTGAACCAGACAGGAGAACAAGCTAATCCCCTGCTCTGTGCACCAGACTGAAAATCTACGCCACTTGAAGGCATATGCTTTGCTGGTGGAGGACTTACGGGAAGCCAGCAGGACCTTCTCCACTTCCGAGAGGTTGAAATGGGGCTAGGGTGAATCTTTCAGCAGCCACACTGTCAGTGACAGGGACCCCAGATTGGGGTGCAAGAGAGAGTCCCCCTCCTGTGACAGGAGACCTGGGGAGCTCCCCAATGGGATGGAAGTCTCCACCGACAGCTGGAGGTGTAACAGGAACCACAGCTGCCTGAGCCATCGAGGAGCTATCAGGATCAGCGAGGCCTTGTCATGAATAACGTTTTAGCAATTAGTGGTGTGGGTGGAAAGGAGATGAGATGAGAAATGCATCTGGCGCCACCAGGGAAGTGTGGGCTTGCCGAGAGCAGAAGCAGGGCAACTGGTAGTTGTCTGGGCTGGCAAACAGGTCTATCCATGGTTCCTGCCAGAGATGGAAAAGCCGGCTGGCCACTCTGGGGTCCAGCTGCCACTCGTGCAGTTGGAGGATCCTGCTTAATCTGTCGGCCAGTGTGTTGTCCTGCACTTTAGTATGACGTCACACGTTCAATGGTAACTTAACGTAATTGTAGTTTTGTAGCAAATGCTCCGATTATTCTTTTAACACATGTTGGACAGTAGATTTTTGTCTTCTTTAATTTATTAATCTTTTTTTAAAAAACAATTCTTCAAACTGTTTATCACAGGTGAAAGAAGTAATTCCCGACGCTCAACTGCAGCGTCTCTATAGCGTTTCAGTATTACACTTTCTTCAGGAGATTCTTCTTTGTTTCTATAAAAATAAAACATAATACACTTACAATGTCCACCTATGTTGCCTACCTATTACATTTTTAAACCTTACTCTGTTATTTCAAAATGTTACTTTCTAAAAACTTCGCTACTACTTACTATTGCTGTCGCTGCCCACGTCTCCATCCATTTCTTTTTCTCAATTGAAAAGACGCCGCGCATGCGGGATAGAGATATGTCTCCATTTTTAAAGAGAAACTCTCGAGGGATCCCACGTGACACATGAGGGAGTAGGACGTGTCTTGCTCGCTCCGGGGCTGCCCCACACTAAATAATCGATCTTTAGCCCTTTATTGTGCCCCCAAATAGCTTTTGTGTGGACCGGCAGCTTCCACGCGCTTTGCGGGAAAATCGGGAGGGAAGTTTGCTTAAGATGCCGCCTCTGCCTAAGCGTGAAAAGGAGAAGAGTGCTAAGACCGGGCCTACTACCTCGGCGACGGTGCAGCCGCGCTCCCCGGGATCGGAAAGTGCTGCCTCTGCTACGGAGGACGTGGCGCGGGAAGTAGCCCTTCTCTTGGACCCGAAATTCGACCGCATCATGCAGAAGTTGGAGGATATGGGATCTGCTATGTTGGAGGTGGGTCATCGCGTCGAGGAGTTAGAGCAACGTGTGTCCGCTTTGGAGGACTCAGAAGGGCGCACGACGCGGGAGACGGAGGCACAGCGGGCGCAGCTTGAGGCCTTACTTGCAAAGGTCGACGACCTCGAAAACAGGTCCCGGAGGAATAATCTGAGGTTGGTGGGGATTCCGGAGGCCCATACGGACGCTTTGCTGGGGCCCTTGCTGGAACAGTGGCTCCCTACTGCGTTGGGGCTGCCTGAGCTTGTGGGGGTGCTTAAGGTGGAGCGTGCTCATTGGTTGGGGGCCCGTATGGAATCGCGGCAGCGGCCTAGAGTAACAATTGCTGGAATCCTGAACTTCCACCACAAATTTTTGATCCTACAGGCCTTCCGCAAGAAGAGAAATCTGGTTTTGGATAATCAGCAGATATTGCTTTTTCAGGATTACTCTGCTATGGTGGCTGGGAAGCGTAAGCAGTTCTCTGAGGTCTGTGCCACCTTATTTCAGCGGCAGGTACGCTTCACTTTGGCGTTCCCGGCCACGCTGAGGATCCTGCATAATGGCAAGAATTATTCCTTCACTACGGCGGAGGAGGCCAAGACCTTTGTGGAGGGCCACGTGAAGGAGACGGAGGAAGGCAGCGGGGGGCCTTCCCATAGCGTGGGCTGAAGACTGCATGCAGGCTATTTGCTGACTTGAATGAGCCTCTTTCTCTGGGCCACGTGTGGTTTAGGCCTCTCTACTGGGCCTCCTGCGATATTAGGACTTGATCTCATTGCTGTGTGCTTTGTGTGTGTTTGCCTTTGTTCTCCTTAGTTCTCAGTTCATGATGGTTAATTTGTGGGGTATCTGTGTACTGGGGGGAGGTGTGGGGCGGCCCTGAGGTGTCTCTAGGGGATCGATCCTTGGCTCGGAGGGCCTGAGGGTCTGTGGTGGTTTATTTGGGGAGGGGGATAGGGGGTGACGGAGGGGAGCGTGGGGGGAGGAGGGAGGGTATGGGGTGGGGAGGGTGGGGGGGAGGGGAGGGGAAGAGGGAAGGGGTGGGGGAGGAGGGGGTGGCAGAGGGGGGGGGTGGGTGATATTTGGCTTTTGGATGCTGGAGGAGGGGGGGAGTCTGGGGAGGGGTTTAATATCTCTACTAAGCCGGGACTTGCTCTGGGAGTTGAGGCTGGGCGACTCCTGGGAATTGTATTTGTGAATTTTTACATTGGGACCTTTCCTTGAGAGCGTATGTCTAGTCTAAAAATTGTTTTATGGAACGTTGGGGGCATTGGCTCGCCTATGAAACGTACTAAAGTGCTGCAATTTCTTAAACGAAAGGGGGCTCATATAGCTCTGGTGCAGGAGACACACCTCAGTGAGATGGAGCATCAGAAGTTAGCACGGGACTGGGTGGGACGAGTCTATGGCGCTTCCTCCGGAACTCGGAAGGCTGGAGTAGCGATCCTGGTGAAACGGGGTATCCCCTTAGAGGTGAAACAATTGACGGTAGATCCCGGGGGGCGATATCTCCTGATGCACGCCAAAGTCTTTAATGAGGAAATTTGGTTAATCAATGTTTATGCCCCTAACACTTATGATCATGCCTTTTTTCGTAGGCTGCTGCACTTTGTTCATGGAGCGAAGAGTCCCAACTTGTTTCTGGCCGGGGACTTTAATTGTCCACATGATCCGCTCCTGGACAAATCCGTTTTGGGTGATGCAAGAGCGTGGCGAAACAGGGGGGTGGGTTACTTGTGCCGGATGGGAGATTTGGTAGATATATGGCGTCTTCTTAACCCGGGTTCCCGTGAATATACTCACCTATCTCGAGCTCACCAATCATGGTCCCGTATTGATTGCATTTTGGTAGGGGAGGGGGTGGTTTCTAAAGTGGAACGCGCTGGCATTGAACCGATCATGATTTCGGACCATGGCCTAGTGTGGGTAACTTGGGAGTGTGCGGGGACTCCGAGGGCAGACTGGCGCTTTCCCACCCACTTGTGGGAAGACCTGGAGTTTCGGAAGTTCCTGGAAGCACAGTGGGACGAGTTCCTCTCTTTCAACGATACGCCCGATTGTTCGCCAATCCTGCTTTGGGAAACTAGTAAAGCGGTCCTGCGCGGGGCGATCCTTGCTTACTGTGTTAAGCGCCGTAGACATATGGACCGCAGTCTTTTAGTCTTAGAGCGCAAAGTCCGTGACCTACAACGCCGGGTGGGAAGGGTAGGGGGGGAAGCCTTGCGGCTCGAGTATGTTGGAGCGCAGGCGGCCCTCCATGAACTTTTACAGCGACGGGCCCATTATTCTATGCAGTGCTATAAGCATAAGCTTTTTCGCTATGGGAATAGATCCGGCAAACTTTTGGCTAAATTGGTCAAGACCCCCGGGGGATCACGCTTCATCCCTGTGCTGCGTGATGAGGGGGGATCTCTGCAGCATCAACCCCCGCAGCTGGCTGAACTTTTTCGTAAGTTTTATGCGCGCCTCTACACTGAGGAAGAGAGGGACTATGAGAGTGGGAAACGCTTTTTGCGCGACTTGGCTCTCCCTCGCCTCTAGGAGGTAGATCTGCAACATCTTAATGCCCCATTCACAGTGGGTGAAATACAGCGGGCGATTCAGGCAGGGAGTACGCATAAAGCTCCGGGCCCGGACGGGTTCACCTATGAATATTATAAAATTCTCTCAGCGCGCCTTGCCCCGACTATGTGCTTCTCTTTGATGAAGCTTGTCGGGTGGGTCAATTTCCTCGAGACATGCGGTGCGCCGACATAACAGTTCTTCCGAAACCCGGGAAAGATTTATTAGATCCGGCCTCATATAGACCCATTTCATTAATCAATTGTGATATGAAGCTTTTGGCCTCTGTTTTGGCTAAAAGGTTAAATCCTATTTTACCGTCTCTCGTTGACCCACGACAGGTGGGCTTTGTGCAAGGTCGGAGGCCTCTCGGAATATGCGAAGTTGCTTCTGGGGATGGAACTCTCGTTGCGCCACGAGACCCCATTGCTGATGGTGAGTCTGGATGCCGAAAAAGGCGTTTGACCGTGTGGCATGGGCCTTCTTATGGGATGTTCTGGACGTCATGGGGTTTACTGGTGCTTTTACGACCTGGATACGACTGTTGTATACTCAACCCATGGCCCGGGTGGGGGTCAATGGCGTTTATTCTGAGCCCTTTATCTTAGAGAGAGGCACCCGACAGGGCTGCCCTCTGTCCCCTCTCCTTTTTGTCTTAGCTCTCGAACCTCTGCTACACGCGCTGCAACGCGACCCACAGGTGCCGGGGGTGGTGATGGGGGGCGAGGAGACCAAAGTTAGCGCGTTCGCGGATGATATGCTTTTGTGTCTCACTCGTCCCTCTCAGTCTCTGCCGCGTGCCCTGCAGTTGATTGCATACTATGGTAGTTTTTCGGGCCTCAAAATCAATGCCTCCAAATCAATGGTCTTGGACGTGGGTGGATGGGTCCGGCCCTCGTGGGACGGGCCCTTTCCTCTGGTTTGGGCTGAGAGCTCCTTAAAGTATTTGGGTATTAACCTCCCGGACCGCCCGCATCAACTCTACCAGGCTAATATTCCCGGCCTGCTGGCGAAGACCAAGGTCACGCTCTCTGGCTGGAAAGGGACTGCCCATATCCTTGAAGGGGCGAGTGGCACTGTTTACGATGGTGGAACTTCCACGATGGCTGTATGTGCTTCGCCTGCTGCCTCTGTGGATCTTGGCAAAGGACTGGAAGAAATTGGACGGCCTCCTTCGGAGCTTTCTCTGGGGTGGGCGGCGAGCCCGGGTGCCGTTGCGGGTCTTGATGCAAGGAGTGGAGGAGGGTGGACTAGGTTTGCCCTCTCTACGGCTTTATAATATTCGTTACATGGCGCGCCATATTTGGGGCTTGTTGAATGGAGGGGAGGGCTGTGCCCCTGTGACTCAGTTAAATGGGCTCTGTGCCCCCTATCATAGTCTCTATGTATTACACATGGAGCGGCCGTCCCTGGGGAGGGGGGGGTGGAAGTGGAGCCTACATCGGAGCGCTTCGTGCAGCGTGGCGTGTGTTGAGCAATAAGCTTGGGTGGAGCTCCAAGTCTTCTCTATTGTTACCTCTGGTGGGAAATCCGGCTTTCCCCCTGGGATGCCCTCCAGGAATCTCTTTCAATCCTGGTCGGCACGTGGCTTGGTATGTCTCGGGGACCTGTGCTCACCGGGGGGGGACGTTCTTGAGACCTATCAAACTCTTGCTACCCGCTTCCAACTTCCCCCACGTCAGTTCTATGGTTACCTACAGATTCGACATTAATTAGAGGGTTTGAAGGGGTGGAGGTTGGGTGGAGGGAGGACTGCCCTGGGGACCCCTAGATCTCTTTTGCAAGTATTAGTGGAGCGGGATCGCGGGAACCCGCTTTATCATCAACTTTTGAGTGCCCTTTCACCTGGACCCTCCCTGGCGGCTTTGGTGACTCGGTGGCAGAGGGATGGGGTGGACGGGATGTCAGTAGAAGCCCTGCGTATAGCGTTTAGCCATATTCCAAGAGGACCCTCCTGGGTATATTTGCAGGAATTGCAGTATAAATTCTCTGGCGAACCTATGTCACTGATTTGTGGGCTTTTCAGGTTGGTTTGCGGTCCACGTCTGCCTGCTCTTGGTGTTCCCAGCATGTGGGCTCCCTGCTACACACCGTTTTTGGGGCTGCTCGACCGTGCAGGTGGTGTGGCGCCAGGCTTGTACCAAATTGGCGGGCTGGCTTGAGGTTGGCGATGTTTGCCAACGTGATACTTGCCTATTCCATGATTGGTCAGCTCTTGGCCTGAACCTGGCTCCGTCGCACAGGGAGCTCCTGGAGCGTGGCTTTCTGCTGGTTAAGAAAGTTCTCTTGACCCGATGGCTGGATGCCACGCCTCCGGGGGTATTCATGTGGGAAACAGCCCTGCGCGAATTGATGTATTTAGAAAAACTTACAGCTAAGCAGCGGGGAGGACGACACTGGGACACTTTTCTGGCTCGCTGGCTCCCGGTTATTCAAGCGCTCGTTCCCAGTGAGCGGAGTGTGCTTCTGAATGTGTGAGCAGTGATTGAGAGATTCTGTCTGGGGAGATTGAGGATAATTGTAGCCGGCGGTGTGACCTAGTTGCCTATGGCTCCCCCCCCCCGGATTCCTCCACTATCTGACTGAAATATACCTGAGCGCATAGGGTGGGTAATGGGGAGGGGGGGTGGGAGAGGGGGGTGGGTGGTACGGGGAGGGTGGGAGGGCAGCCACTTTGGGATAGTAGCCCGTACGTCTGCAGATATCACCTCTGTTTACACGCTATGCAGTATTTTATGTTAGTTGCTTGAGCCTTGTATCTCTCTGCCTATCTCCAATGATTGTATCTGTTGTATTCATCTAGGCTTTTCTTATGTACTGCTTCATACTGCTCAGTGTACCTTGCAAGTTGTGGGGGGTGGCTTTACTAGCACCCCCATTTGTTTGTCATGGAAAGTTGTGTGGTTGTCTTTCTTTTTTCTAAAAATTAATAAAAATGATTTGAACTAAAGAGAAACTCTCTGCTCTCTCTCTCACCTTGTTAGTTCATCAGTTTAAAGAAAGCCCCTCCTCTCTCTCTTGATTCGCTAACTGGTTAATTTCATCTGTTGTCATTAATTAAAACCCATCTTTCTAGAATATTAATTCTTTATTTATATCACATGTGTGAGACTGACTCAATATTTATGATCTAATTTTAATGTATTTCTCTTTGAAGCTGTTGTATTATAGGATTAAGACATATTAATAAAACTTATTATTTTATTTAAGCTAAATTAACTTTTAATTATGTTGAACTTCTAATGCTAATTATTATCTTTAAACACACGCTGTCCACTCGATGGTGTTATTTAAACCTCCTGGATGTACTGTGTCAAGTTGAAATATCCAGCGCTGTTCGTACCACAATAAGGTTTCATCCAGCGTTTTAGATCCTAATGTTTGAGAAATTTGTTCAATTACGAAACATCTAAGTTGTTCAAATGTATGTTTATGTGTTGAACAGTGAGAAACTAATGGAGCGTCCATTTTACTACATTTTATCCTACTTTTGTGTTCTCGTAAACGGATTTTTAATGACCGAATTGTTTTTCCTATATACCTAAAACCGCATGGACATGTTATGCTATAAATTACTGCCGTCGAGTTACATGTGGTATTGGAATGCAGATGATAAATCTTATTATGATGTTTAAATTGTGTTATTTCTATCATAATTTCACACATGTCACACATGCCACAAGGTTTATGTATTCCCTGCCTTATAGGTCTTTCTATAGGTGGGAGTACTGCTGGACTTAAATATTCTTTTAAATTACGCGCTCGTTTCCAAACGCACCTTATGCGTTTAGTTTCCAACCCCGGAACCACCGTTAATATGTTCTTATGTTTATTGATTAACTTTTGTATGGACTTACTCAACGGAGTATATGAAGTTATGAAATTAATATTCTCATCGTTTTGGGGTTGTGGGGACCTAGGAGATTTTAGTTGTAATAGTGTCGTTCTATTGTTATATAAGGCCCTTCTATATGCTTTCTGTACCGTTGACCTGGGATAACCTCTATCCAAAAATTCCATCTTTAATCTTTTAGCCTGTTTTTTATACTCTTGAATATTTGAACAGTTGCGTCGGAATCTGAGAAATTGAGAGAACGGAAGAGATTCTTTCAATTGTTGTGGATGTCTACTGGAGAAGTGGAGCAATGTGTTTCTATCTGTGGATTTCCTAAATATGGACGTCTGCCATCCATTCGTCCCTTTTATAACTTCCACATCTAAATAGGTTATTCTATGTTGGTGGAACACTGAGGTGAATTTAAGATTTTTGTCTAAACAGTTTAACCATGTGATAAATTGTTCTAATATATCTGGCGACCCTTTCCATAAAAGGAAAATATCGTCGATATAACGTCGCCATGTTATCACATTAGATTGATATTGAAAATGAGACAAATGTTGTATCTCAAATTCATCCATATAAAAATTTGCCACCGAGGGGGCACACGTTGCCCCCATGGCTACCCCCCCCGATTTGTTGGTATACTGTGTCCTCAAACAAAAAATAATTACAGTAAATAGCTAATTTCGCTAATTCTAGCACAAAAGTGACTTGTTCTTGTTGAAGATCACCCCGTGCTTCTAATACTTTCCGAATGACAGATATCGCTGCCTCCTGTGGGATGCTGGTGTATAAGGATGAGACATCCAGCGTTACTAACCAGATGTCTTCATCCTTAGCCCAGGCTGCTAAACATCCTTAGCCCAGGCTGCTAAAGTTTAGCAGCCTGGGCTAAGGATGAAGACATCTGTTTAGTAACGCTGGATGTCTCATCCTTATACACCAGCATCCCACAGGAGGCAGCGATATCTGTCATTCGGAAAGTATTAGAAGCACGGGGTGATCTTCAACAAGAACAAGTCACTTTTGTGCTAGAATTAGCGAAATTAGCTATTTACTGTAATTATTTTTTGTTTGAGGACACAGTATACCAACAAATCGGGGGGGTAGCCATGGGGGCAACGTGTGCCCCCTCGGTGGCAAATTTTTATATGGATGAATTTGAGATACAACATTTGTCTCAGTTTCAATATCAATCTAATGTGATAACATGGCGACGTTATATCGACGATATTTTCCTTTTATGGAAAGGGTCGCCACATATATTAGAACAATTTATCACATGGTTAAACTGTTTAGACAAAAATCTTAAATTCACCTCAGTGTTCCACCAACATAGAATAACCTATTTAGATGTGGAAGTTATAAAAGGGACGAATGGATGGCAGACGTCCATATTTAGGAAATCCACAGATAGAAACACATTGCTCCACTTCTCCAGTAGACATCCACAACAATTGAAAGAATCTCTTCCGTTCTCTCAATTTCTCAGATTCCGACGCAACTGTTCAAATATTCAAGAGTATAAAAAACAGGCTAAAAGATTAAAGATGGAATTTTTGGATAGAGGTTATCCCAGGTCAACGGTACAGAAAGCATATAGAAGGGCCTTATATAACAATAGAACGACACTATTACAACTAAAATCTCCTAGGTCCCCACAACCCCAAAACGATGAGAATATTAATTTCATAACTTCATATACTCCGTTGAGTAAGTCCATACAAAAGTTAATCAATAAACATAAGAACATATTAACGGTGGTTCCGGGGTTGGAAACTAAACGCATAAGGTGCGTTTGGAAACGAGCGCGTAATTTAAAAGAATATTTAAGTCCAGCAGTACTCCCACCTATAGAAAGACCTATAAGGCAGGGAATACATAAACCTTGTGGCATGTGTGACATGTGTGAAATTATGATAGAAATAACACAATTTAAACATCATAATAAGATTTATCATCTGCATTCCAATACCACATGTAACTCGACGGCAGTAATTTATAGCATAACATGTCCATGCGGTTTTAGGTATATAGGAAAAACAATTCGGTCATTAAAAATCCGTTTACGAGAACACAAAAGTAGGATAAAATGTAGTAAAATGGACGCTCCATTAGTTTCTCACTGTTCAACACATAAACATACATTTGAACAACTTAGATGTTTCGTAATTGAACAAATTTCTCAAACATTAGGATCTAAAACGCTGGATGAAACCTTATTGTGGTACGAACAGCGCTGGATATTTCAACTTGACACAGTACATCCAGGAGGTTTAAATAACACCATCGAGTGGACAGCGTGTGTTTAAAGATAATAATTAGCATTAGAAGTTCAACATAATTAAAGTTAATTTATCTTAAATAAAATAATAAGTTTTATTAATATGTCTTAATCCTATAATACAACAGCTTCAAAGAGAAATACATTAAAATTAGATCATAAATATTGAGTCAGTCTCACACATGTGATATAAATAAAGAATTAATATTCTAGAAAGATGGGTTTTAATTAATGACAACAGATGAAATTAACCAGTTAGCGAATCAAGAGAGAGAGGAGGGGCTTTCTTTAAACTGATGAACTAACAAGGTGAGAGAGAGAGCAGAGAGTTTCTCTTTAAAAATGGAGACATATCTCTATCCCGCATGCGCGGCGTCTTTTCAATTGAGAAAAAGAAATGGATGGAGACGTGGGCAGCGACAGCAATAGTAAGTAGTAGCGAAGTTTTTAGAAAGTAACATTTTGAAATAACAGAGTAAGGTTTAAAAATGTAATAGGTAGGCAACATAGGTGGACATTGTAAGTGTATTATGTTTTATTTTTATAGAAACAAAGAAGAATCTCCTGAAGAAAGTGTAATACTGAAACGCTATAGAGACGCTGCAGTTGAGCGTCGGGAATTACTTCTTTCACCTGTGATAAACAGTTTGAAGAATTGTTTTTTAAAAAAAGATTAATAAATTAAAGAAGACAAAAATCTACTGTCCAACATGTGTTAAAAGAATAATCGGAGCATTTGCTACAAAACTACAATTACGTTAAGTTACCATTGAACGTGTGACGTCATACTAAAGTGTTAGATATACGTTCAGAGAAACACCATAACAGAAGACGAAGTGTGTTGTCCTGGCCTAGCAGGTATACTGCCTATAAGACTATGCCCTGTTGAACTGTGTAGGAGCAGAGGGCCCTCGCCTCACTACAGAGGGCACGGGATCCCGTATCCCCCTGCTTGTTCACAAAGAACATGGCCACCTGGTTTCTGTTCGGGCCAACATTGGTTGGTGCCGAAGGCGGAGGCAAAAGGCTCGGAGAGTTAGGTGTATCAGCCATAATTCCAAAAGGTTGATCTACTGGTTGCTCTCGCCCTGAGACCAGCTGCCCTGGGTGCGGAGTTCTTCACAGTGGGCTCCCCATGCCAGCAGGGAGGCGTCCGTCGTGAGAACCCTTAAGGGGCACAGAGTCTGGAAGGCCATCCCAGCCTCGAGGTACTGGGGATTTTGCCACCAGGTCAGGGATTCCCCCAACTGGTGGGTCACTACAATTCTGTCATGGGGATGGCTTGTGGCCTGCATCCACTGGTCCCGAAGGCACCACTGTGATGCCCTCATGTGGAGCGGGCATCTGGGATGACATGGACCATGGAGGCCAAGTGTCCGAGTCGGTGCAGCAGGAGCCGAGCGGACACCGAGGGACAGTGTTGTATGTCCAGGGCCAGAGCCCTGAGCTGGGCAGCTCGATCCCCTGGAAGGAAGGCCCTTGCTAGAGGGTGTCTAGTCTTGCCCCTATGAACTCCAGACACTGCATCAGGAGGAGGTGGGACTTGGTGTAGTTTATTACAAACCCCAGATTTTGCAGGACCTGGATGGTGCGTATGGTTGCCTTCTGCACTTCTGAGGCCGTGCCTCTCTTTATGCGCCAATCGTCCAGGTAGGGGAAGATGAACACCTCCTGGAGTCAGACAAAAGGTGGTCATGACTGCCAGGTACTTAGTGAAAACCTAGTGAAAACCCTCGAGGCGGAAGCCAAGCTGAAGGGCAGCACCCTGTGCTGGTAATGGCTGTCCCCACCATGAACCTCAGGTACTGCCTGTGGTTGAGGTGAATGAGGATGTGTGTGTAGGCATCCTTCAGATCCAAGGAGCATAGCCAATCTCCATGCTGGAGATAAGGCAGCAATGTTCCAGGGCTGACGCCTGAGGCTTGGCAGCCTTCTGCTTATAAAGGCCATGCTCATGTTCCTTGGCCTGCTGACCCTGCAGGGGAGCCAGGGAGGCCTGAAAAGATGGTTAGTTTCTGTAAGTAGTCCCTTTCCTCAGGTGGAAGGGCTTTTTACCCGAGCCCTTCCGTCGGGGAGGGGCAGCGGTCTTTTTAGAAAGCCTGGTCCTCGTCATGAACTCGGTCTCCAGCTCAGCAGCCTTGTCGGTCATGGGCTTGCCAAAGAGGTTCTCTCCTTAGCATGAGACATCGATCAATTTGTCATGAACCCATTTCTCGAGGCCGGACAACAGTAGCCAAGCCAATGCCCACCGCTGCTACTCGAGCCACTGACTTGAAGCCGTCATAGGCTGCCCGAGACAAACTTGGAGCACTCATGGATGGCTTTGGCCAGGTTCTTGAACCACTGCAGGGGTTCCTCAGAAAGACCAGCTGAGAACCAGCGAGTTCCTTCGCCAGGTCTCTCAGGTACATGCCCATGTACAACTGGTATTCCTGGATCTGACCAATGAGCATGGTAGAACTTTCTGCTGAGGGCATCCAGAGTGTGCCTCCCTGCCAGAGGGCACCAAGGAGTGCATCTTCTGACTCTTCAGGCAATGCATGGTCAACTCCACCACCATGGAGTTGTACAGCAGTTGTGTCTTCTGGAAGCATGGGCTCCGGAGGACTCGATACAGCGAGTCTAGCCTCTTGCTCAACACTTGCACCGATGCTGGCGTCTCCCACATATGGAGCATTAGCCATTCCAGGAAGGGAGGGATGGGCACCATAAGCGATTACCTCAGAGGGGCCTTGTATTGGAGGATTTCAAGCTCCTCCATCCAAGGGTCCTTCTCCAATTCCGTCGGGAATGCTAGAGCCTTGGACATATCCCTGACGATGTCGAGGAACGCCATGTCCTCGGGTGGGGACCAATGCCAGGGCTCTGAGAGAGGGGAGTCCGAGGGGATGTCGTGATGGCGACGGGTATCCGGTGACTCTTCGTCCTCCATTTCCCAGTCAGAATAGTCCATCGAAGACTCGAGGGAAGGATGTCTTGAGGACTCTGGGGCTGATCCCCGCCTGCGGCCCTTGGAGGCCCTGTGGCCAGTGCCAAGCACACTGGCTGGGGAAGATCTCGGTCCCATGGAACGGGAGCCAGAACGAGACCTTGGCCGAGGGACCTCGAGGATTGGCTCGGCCTCCGGAGACTTCCTCAACATCAAGGGCCCGGTGGTCTGGGTAGAGGAACCAGTAGTACCGGACAATAGCGCCCGCTGCTGGTCCAGGAAGGTAGACAAGCTGCGCTACAGGGCCACCATTCTGAACTCCAGGCCAAAAAGCTCTGCAGCCATCAGCATGGGCACCGAGGGAATCGGGCCCACCACTGGTTCCCCTGAGGGGGAGTCCTTGATGTGGATGGTGTGAGGCGACCAAGGCCGGCCCGAGGCACCTGGGGAACCATCGCAAGTCGTTCCTTCTCCAATCTATTGGATGAGTGTCTAGGACTGCAGGACCTGGCTCAGGACTTACCCGGCCAATCTGAACCATCCAGGGACGCCAACTTTGAGGCCTTCTTCTTCTTCTTGAGTACCCTCAAGGAAGACCCCCTTTCCAAGGAACCACGACATCAGTTAGGTTCCATAAGGCTACCCTGGGATTCCGCGGTTGCAGAGGAGGTCTTGTCCTTCGGAGGAACCGGGGACTCCAGGAAAAATGTATCGTGCTGCTGCTGGCAGCTCGAGGGCCTTGGTGGAATCTTATTACAGAGCCTGCATACCATGGGGTCATGGTCCGGTCCCAAGCAGCAAAGGCAGCAGTCGTGTGAGCCGGTAAGGGACATTATTTTGGCACACTGATCACAAGTTTTACAACCACTGGTAGCCAGGGGAGAAAAAAGTATCCTCACCAAGGTTGAAGACCCACGGTGCCACTAGTTGGGAAAAAAGGGGCTCGAAGGCACCAAAAAGGAAAAAAAGACTATGAACCCGAGACTCTATGCCGGGCAATGGGCTTGGATGGTGGGAAGAGGACCGGTGCACTACTGGAGGAAAGTATGAAACTCAGGTTGAGAAAATCAACTTTTTCTGGGGGAAGCTGGGGGAATGCTTCCGCGATGGCTCTGTTGGCCGCGACGTCACCAGTATGTGAGGACTGACTGCCTGCTTGTTCCCGGAGAATGATAGAGACTTCATTATTGATATTACAAAGGCAGCCATGAAGGGGGAAGTGATCATATTGGGTGACCTTAATCTACCCGATGTGGACTGAAGTATTTGTTCTGCAAATCTAGAAAGAAGTAAAAAAATTGTGGATGCCTTCCAAGATGCATTGCTTAGACCAGAGGTACTCAAATCCAGTCCTGGAAGGCCGCAAACCAGTCAGGTTTTTGAGATATCCCTAATGATAATGAGATATATTTGCATGCACTGCCTCCATTGTATTTGAATGTATCTCATGCATATTCATTAGGGATATCCAGAAAACCTGACTGGTTTGTGGCCCTCCAGGACTGGATTTGAGTACCCCTGGCTTAGACCAATGCTGATGGAACCAACCAGGGAAAGCTCGATACTGGATTTAGTACTCACCAACAGAGATAGTGTGTCGAATGTCCAGGTGGGTGCCCATGTGAGCAGCAGCGATCATCACACGGTGTGGTTTGAGATAAAAGCCAAGGCAGAGTCCAATCATAGCAAGCTCAATGTCCTAGACTTCTAAAACGCTAACTTCAGTAAAATAGCCAGGAGGAGTTGGCAGGGTGGGAGGAGGAAAGGGAAGTGTAATTGCAGTGGGCTAAACTAAAGGAGGCAATAAAAGGGGCAACTGATAAATATGAAAGGAAAGTAAATAAAAACAAGAGGAAAAGGAAACTTAGTTGGTTCTCGAAAGAAGCGGCTGCACAAATAAAGGCAAAAAACACAACTTTCACAAAATTTAGAAGTTTGCAAACAGAGGAACACAGAAAAGAATACAAGATAAAGCTAAAAGAGATAAGGCAGGCAAAGGGAGAATTTGAGAAGAAGCTTGCTGCGGAAGCAAAAACATGAAATAAAGACTTTTTCAAGTACATTAGTAGCAAAAAACCTGTGAGAGAGGCAGTTGGTCCATTAGATGATAGAGGGGTTAAAGGGGCACTAAGAGGCGACAAGGTGATAGCGGAGAGACTGAATGAATTCTTTGCTTCGGTCTTTACTGAGGAAGATGTAGGGAAGTTACCCATGACTGAAGTGGTATTTAAAGGTGCGGAAGAATTGAAGGAAATATTGATACATCAGGAAGATGTATTACAACTATTAGATAAACTGAAGAGTAGCAAATCACCTGGGCCGGATGATATACATCTAAGGGTGTTGAAAGAACTGAAATATGAGATTGCAGACCTGCTATTAGTAATCTGTGAACTATCATTAAAATCATCTCTAATAATTGAAGACTGGAAGATTGCCAATGTAACGCCAATTTTTAAAAAGATTTCCAGGGGTGATCCGGGAAACTACAGACCGGTGAGTCTGGCATTCAGTACCGGGAAAAATGGTAGAAACCATCATAAAGAACAAAATTACTCAGCATGTAGATAGCCATGGCCTAATGGGAGACAGCCAACATGGCTTTAGACAAGGAAGATCTTGTCTTATCAATGTTATTTTTATTTTGAAGGTGTGAATAAACAGATGGACAATGGTGAGTCGGTTGATATAGTGTATCTGGACTTTCAGAAAGCCTTTGACAAGGTCCCTCATGAGAGACTTTTGGCAAAACTAAAGAGTCATGGGATAGCAGGCAGTGTACTATTGCAGATCAGGAACTGGTTAAAAGATAGAAAGCAGAGGGTAGGGCTAAATGGCCAATTTTCCCAATGGAGAAAGGTGAATAGTGGTGTACCCCAGGGATCTGTGCTGGGTCCGCTGCTTTTTTACATATTCATAAATGACCTGGAAAAGGGAATAACGAGTGAGGTTATCATATTTGCAGGTGACACAAAACTATTTAAAGTTGTTAAAACCAAGAGGATTGTGGAAAATTGCAAGAGGATCTTGATAAATTGGAAGACTAGGCATCAAAATGGCAGATGAAATTTAATGTGGACAAGTGCAAAGTTATGCACCTAGGGAAGAACAACCAAAACTATGGTTACAAGATGCAAGGTTCCACATTAGGAACCACCTCCCAGGAAAAAGATTTAGGCGTCATTATGGATAACATGTTAAAACCCTCGGCCCAGTGTGCAGCGGCAGTCAAGAGAGCAAATAGAATGCTAGGTATTATAAGGAAATGAATGGAAAATAAAACAAAAGATATTATAATGCCTCTATATCGTTCCATGGTGAGACCGCACCTTGAATATTGTGTGCAATTCTGGTCGCCGTATCTTAAAAAGGATATAGCGTTATTAGAAAAGGTTCAGAGAAGAGCCACCAAAATGGTAAAGGGGATAGAAGGATACTCCTTATGAAGAAAGGCTAAAAAGGTTAGGGCTCTTTAACCTGGAAAGAAGACGGCTGAGGGGAGATATGATAGAAGTCTATAAATTAATGAACAGAGAGGAATGGGTAAACGTAGATCAATTGTTTACGTTATCAGAATATAGAAAGACTAGGGGACATGCAATGAAGCTACAGGGTAAACTATTTAAGACTAATAAAAGAAAATATTTTTTCATTCAACGTGTCATCAAACTCTGGAATTTGTTACCGGAGGATGCAGTAAAGGCTGTTAGTGTAGCTGGGTTTAAAAAAGGTTTGGACAAGTTCCTGGAGGAAAGGTCCATAAACCATTATTAAGAAGGGACCGAGGATATCAATGCTTGAGCCAGTATAAGCATTGTGGAACCTGTGTCTTTTGGGGAAACTGCTATGTACGTATGACCTCGATTGGCCACTGTTGGTAACAGGATACTGGGCTTGATGGACCCTAGTCTGACCCAGTATGGCATATCTTATGTTCTTATGAGACAAAAAGAGAAATAAGGATAGCAAAATCAAAGGCAGAAGAAAAGATGGCTAAAGATCTAAAGCGAGATGACAAAACGTTTTTCAGGTATATTCTGGAGATGAGGAAGATCAGAAGTGGAATTACAGGACTAAAAAGTGCCAAGAACAGATTCGTGGAAAGTGACACTGAAAAGCAAAAATGCTAAACAAATACTTCTGTTCTGTTTTTACTAAAGAAAATCCTGGAGAAGGACTACCTGTGATTGGCAAATATACAAATAGGAATGGTTTAGATACCCCGCCATTCACAGAAGACGATGTGTTAGAACAGCTTGCAAAACTGAAAGTGAACAAGGCCATGGGACCTGATGGGATACATCCCAGGATACTGAAAGAGTTCAGAGAGATTCTGGCAGGGCCTTTAAAGGATGTTTTTAATAGATCCTTAAGACAGGAGAAGTTCCACAGGACTGGGGAAGGGCTGATGTGGTACCTCTTCATAAAAGTGATAATAAGAAAGAAGTGGCAAACTACAGGCCAGTAAGCCTTACCTCATTGGCAGGGAAAGTAATGGAGGCGCTCCTGATAGAGAAAATAGTGGGCTTTCACAAAACCAATAGGATGCACGATCCAAGGCAACATGTCTTTACCAAAGAATGATCATGCCAAACATCTGCAGCCCGCCGCGGCCCGATTGGCGTCCCACAGCACAGGGGAAAGGAACGCAGGATTCTCCTGCCCCTGTGCTGCTGAAGGCCAATCGAAGAGCTCACCAGGATTTCTAGTGCTCCTCCTCCATCCACGGGACAATAAAAGTCACTGCAACCAAAAGCGCTTCATCTGTAGCCCACCGCAGCTACTATTGGGAACCCACAGCACAGGGGAAGGGAACGCAGGATACTCCCGCCCCTATGCTGCTGAAGGCCAATCGGAAAGCTCACCAGGACCTCCATTGCTCCTTCTCCAGTCGCCGGACAATAAAAGCCACTGCAACCAAAAGAGGGACCGCGCTTAAGGGCCTTGCCAGAAGGCCTTTTGGCGTGGCCCTTAGGCGTGGACTGCAGGCAAGGACCAAAAAACGCTATCTGTGAGGATTCAACACAGCCACTGCAACTTACCCGGAAACCACAAGAAAGACAGTGACGACCTGCGAACTCCAAGACAGACAAAAGGTACAGCGGACCCCTCACTCACCCATGACATGCCTCCTTTTCAAATCACACCACAATGGTCACTTCCAAACCCACACTCGCTATACCATCAGCCAATAAACTTTCATCCACATCTCAACCCAAGGTCACCATCTCACAGCACACATCTACTTCAAACACCACCCCATGCCCCCAAATCACACACATCCCTCTCATACCAGAATGCTCCCACTCTCCTGCACACACACACACACACTCTGCATTGCCCTAATAAATGCACGCTCAGTGAGGAACAAACTCCCTCTATTCCAAGACCTCATCTCATATCATCGGACTGACATCCTCTGTATAACCGAAACCTGCTTAGCTGAAGCGGACACTGTTCTTATGAATCAACCAGCACCTGACAGATACAAGCTCTACAACTGCTCAAGAGCTCATTCCAGAGGGGGAATCGTAGCTATAATAGTGAAATCTACCCTACATTTCCAAACCTATACAACAGAAACCACAGAAGAAACAGACATCCTCACAATTACCAAACAAATACACTTCAATCTGCCTCATATATAGAGCACCCTCAACAAACTCAGACCTGTCGGACATTCTCAGACAAATAACCAACAGCAACAACTCCACAAAAAATTTCATAATCCTTGGAGACTTCTACCTCCCATCAGTACAAGATAAGCATGCCAATACCTTCCTGGAAGCCATGGAACAGACCCAAATCATCAAGACCCCAATGCACGTGAAAGGAAACACCCTGGATCTCATATCCCTCAAAGACCAAAACTACTCCACAAGCAATAACCTGAAGATCATACCCGTCCCTTGGTCAGATCACTTTATTATCACCTTCTCCAGTTCCTTTTGACCCGCATACAGCAGAGAAGACACACCTCAAATGATTGTCTTTCTCATATTGCTTCCTGGCTTTCTCAAAACTTTCTTCATTTAAATCCCTACAAATCCACGGCTATGTGGGTATCTCTTAGTGGTTCCTGTCCCTCTGTCGCCCCTGTGATTGATTCAGTTCCTATTCCCCTTGTTTCTTCTTTCCACTATTTGGGGGTTACCCTTGATTCATCACTTTCTTTTCACGATCACATTTCTTCTCTCACTCGTCGGTCCTTTGTGACTCTTTGGCAGATTCGAGCTATTCATTCTCTCTTTTCTTTTGACTCTTTGGTTACTCTTGTTCTGGCTTTGGTAATCAGTAGACTTGACTACTGTAACGTTTTCTTGGCTAATCTTCCTAAATATCAGCTTCAACGGTTACAATCTATTCAAAATACTGCAGCTCGCCTTATCACTTACTCCCGGCGTTTCGATCATGTCACTCCCCTCTTTCTTCGACTGCACTGGTTGCCTCTTCGTTTTCGCTATCAATATAAGTTCCTGATTCTGATTCACCGCACTATCCATACTGGCAATCCTCTGTATCTTGCGGGTCTGATTTCCCTTCATACGCCCTATCGTCAACGCCGGTTTATTCATGCCAATCGTTTATCCTTGCCTTCCCCGTCACAGGCTCATCTGGAGCAAACCCAACATTCTGCTTTTTTCTTTCTTGGTCTGTCTTTGTGGAATTCATTACCACCTTCCCTCAGGTTAGAACCTTCCTATCCCCAATTCAAGACACTACTCAAAACCCATCTGTTCATGCAGGCTTTTGACCTTCCCGCTAGTACCCCTCCTTGAATTTGTTGCTGGATTTTGTTTTGTATTGCCTGTCTGTTGTGTCCTGTCTTTCCCTGTTTTGTTTTTAGTCTTTTACTTATTCTTATTTTAGTTACTTGGTTTTACTTCTGTGTGCTGCTTTGCTTTGCTTTCCTATTATTTATGGCATTTTTTTCTATAATTTGCAGTGTGGACCTTTTTATTGTACACCGCTCTATGCTTTGGCCGCAGCGGTTTATCAAATGTTTTAATAAAGATAAAGATAAAGATTCAAGCCATTCCACAAAGAAGAGTTCCTCAAATAAGTACTCCCTTACATAAAAGAAGATCAAACTGACCTTCAAGCACTAACCAACAACTGGAACAACAAGAAAACTGCTGCAGCAAGCTCACTGTCAGCATCCACAGAAAAAAACACAAGAATAGCTAAAGCAAGATGGTTCACACCCGCCTTACGAAAATTCAAGACTCAACTCAGAAGAACAGAAACAAAATGGTGGAAATCAAAAAACAAAATTGACAGGATAAGAAACATAGAAGAACTAAACCGTTAACGCACTGAGACAGACAACGCAAGGAAAGTCTACCAAAGATGATAAATGCATCAATCAACAGAGCATCAGAGCTCTTCGAGATCATCAAGGCCCTAACAAAAACCCCAAACCAATCAAACTAGCTTCTAAATATACCACCTCATCAGCTTGCAAAGCAATACAAACAGCTCCAACCAATATCTAACTGAAAGCCAATGATCATAAGAGGCAGCACCAATACCACTCCAGTCGCTAACTGGGATATCTTTGAGACAGAAAATGTCCAAAGAAAGGATTAAAATCACCATAGCAGGCCTCGATACCACTACCTCTCTCCTAGACCCTTGCCCGGTAAGCTGGATAAAGAACACAAGACAGGATCTAAGTCCACCGCTCACCGTCATCGTAAATGAATCCCTCAAACAAGGATTAGTGCCTATCAACCTCAAGACATCCATTATCTGCCCAACTCTCAAAAAGCCCGAGTTGCACCCAAACAAATCTGATTAACTTCTTTGACTGGGTGACCAGAGAATTAGATCAAGGGCATGCGAAGGATGTGATCTACCTAGATTTCAGCAAAGCCTTTGACACTGTTCCTCATAGGAGGCTTATCAATAAACTGAACAGTCTAGGGATGGGTCTCAAGGTGGTAAACTAGACCGTAAATTGGGTGACTGACAGATGACAGAAGTGATGGTAAATGGAATTCATTTGGATGAAAGGAAGGTGATTAGTGGTGTGACCCAGGAATCAGTCCTGGGACCGGTACTGTTCAATGTATTTGTGAATGATACTCGTATTGCTGAAGGAGTGAATGGAAAAGTCTCTCTTTTTGCAGATGACAAGAAAATTTCCAGCAGAGTGCACTCCCACAAGGGAGTGGATAACATGAGGAAAGATCTACAAGTGCTGGAAGAATGGTCTAATGCTTGGCAGTTAAGGTTTAATATAAAGGAGTGCAGTGTCATGCACTTGGGATGCAGAAACCCAAGGAAATTGTATGTGAAAGGGGGCAAGAGGTTGGTGTGCACGGACCAGGAGAAGGACCTCGGAATGATTTTTTCTGAGGATCTCAAAGTGGCAAAATGGTATGACAAAGTGGTGGCCAAACCCAAAAGGTTGCTGGGATGCATACAAAGAGGAATTAACAGCAGAAGGGAGAAGGTACTAATGCCACTCTACAAGTCGCTGGTAAATCCTCACTTGGAATATTGTGTTCAGTTTTGGAGACCATAGCTCAAAAAGGATATAAAAAGACTGGAAACGGTTCAGAGAAAGGCAACCAGAATGATTTGGTGCCTGTGCCAGAAGACATATGAGAACCTAAATATGTATACTCTAGAGAGACAGGGGAGATATGATTCAGACCTGTAAATACTTAGAGTATTAATGAACAAACCAACCTTTTTCAAAGATGAGGAAGCTGCAAGGGGATAAACTGAAAGACAATGTCAGGAAATACTTTTTCACTGAAAGGGTGGTGGATGCTTGGAATGCCCTCCTGATGAAAGTGGTGGGGGCAAATATAGTGACAGAATTCAAAATGACATGTGACAGACACAGTGGATCCCTTTACAGTAACAGAATAAAATCAAAATATCCTTAACTGTCTCTGCTATCTCAACAAATTGGAGTAACCTGCATGGAGCGGTGAGTACACCCCTAAACAAAGGCATGGGAAGGGGTGATGTGCACAGAGTAGAAGGTGCACCTACTCTTGCTACCCTGCTGGGCAGACTAGACTATGTTACTATGATCCAAATACAGATTTATCTGATGCAATAAGGGCAACTTCAAAACTACACTTTTTGAGACCAAATTGATCTGCTTTACATCTATACCTCCCCACTCCAAAAACACTCCCTAAGATTTCACCTCCTCCTCGGTTTTATTGGCAATATATCACTGTAAGTAGATTGCCAGGCCTTTTCTTCTGAGAAAATGGAGGGTAAAGCATAGTTACTCACCTGTAACAGGTGATCTCCGGGAACAGCAGGAATTTACGGAGCCTGTGCAGGAACGCTCCCCAGCGTCCAATTAGAAAGCTTTTGGGAGCATCCCACAGCACCTGCGTGCTGCCTTCCTGCCTTTCCCAACTGCCTCTCTCCAGTTGAGTTTAAAGCTGAGACAAAGAGAGAGAGAGGGAAAGAGAAAGAGATAGATAGATACAACTCCTAGGGGAGGTGGGTGGGTTGTGAAGACTAAATTCCTGCTGTTCCCGGAGATCACCTGTTACAGGTGAGTAACTATGCTATCTCCAGGAACAAGCAGGAATGTAGTCTTCACATATGGGGACTCCCTAGCTTTAGATGCCAGGGAGAGACCCCAGAAGTTGTGTGTCCCTGTGAAAGGCCTCCACTTCCCCCCATGGATCTCTGGCATCCAACCAGGGATGGTGGGTAGGAGTTGATTAGGTATGGAACAGGTGTTGGAGAACAGCCTGACCAAACAAGACATCCCGGCGGGAGTCCTTGTCCAAGCAGTAATGGGCTGTGAAGGTATGAACCGAGGCCCAAGTGGCTGCTCGACAGATGTCGTCGATAGACACAGAGTACAGATGAGCCATTGAAGCTGCCATGGCTCTCACATTGTGAGCTGTGGCATGGCCCTCTAGAGGAAGATTCTTACTCTGATAGGCAAAGGAAACGCACCGAGCAAACCAGTTGGACAGTGTTCTCTTGGAGACTGGCAGTCCCAAATGAGAAGGATCAAAAGCAACAAAGAGTTGAGAGGACTTTCTATGTTGCTGTGTTCTTCGTAAGTAAAAGGCTAAAGCTCTTTTACAGTCCAAAGTATGAAGATTCCTTTTTGCATTTGATGCATGAGGCCTTGGAAAAAATACAGGCAGGTAGACCGCTTAGTTAGATGAAAAGGCGAGACCACCTTTGGCATAAAGTGTGGATGAGTCCTAAGGACTACCTTGTCATGATGGAACCTTGTATAAGGTGGATCAGCCACTAGTGCCTGCAACTCACTGATGCGACGTGCTGATGTGATTTGCAATGAGAAAGATAACCTTCCAAGAAAGGAATTTCAATGAGGTAGTAGCGAAGGGTTCGAAAGGTGGCTTTATGAGCTGACCAAGAACAAGGTTTAAGTCCCATGCCACGGGTGGTGGCCTAATGGGAGGCTTAGTTAGAAGAAGGCCTCTCATAAATCTTGCTATAAGAGGATGGGAGGAAATAGGTTGTCCATTAAGAGGCTTGAAAGAAGCTGCAATAGCACTCAAATGGACTCTTACTGAGTTAGTCTTAAGTCCTGCATTTGATAAATGAAGGAGATACTCCAGTAATGATTCCAGAGGTATCACAAGGGGGTTAAGACCCTTCTGCGAACAGCATATGGTAAACCTTTTCCACTTCAAAGCATAAGAGCGTCTTGTGGAAGGCTTCCTGGAAGCATAAAGGATATCCCCTACTTGCTGAGGGAGGTTAAGATCTAGGCCTTCAGCAACCAAGCCCTGAGATGCAGAGAGTGGGGATTGGGATGCCATAACATTCCGTCTTCCTGAGACAGGAGATCTGGAGCAGACCCTAACTTGAGAGAGGGAGCTTGAGAGAGATGTAGAAGCAGAGGGTACCACACTTGCCGTGGCCAATGTGGAGCTATGAGAATCATACGGCCTCTGTCTCTGAAGCTTGAACAGGGTTTTGGGAATTAGGGGAATGGGTGGAAAGGCATGCAGGAAGTCTTGACCCCAGTGAAGGAGGAAAGCATCCCTGGCCTGAGAGCCCTGAGCCAGAATTCTGGAACAGAACCGGGGAAGTTTGATATTCAATGGACTTGCAAAGAGGTCTATGTCTGGAGTTCCCCAAATTTGAAAAATCTTGGCCTCCTGGTCTGCAGGTAGAGACCATTCGTGTGGAAGCAGAACTCGACTGAGTCTGTCTGCCCAAGAGTTTTGTATGCAATATCAGAATTAACCTTCAGGTCAGGGCAAATCAGCAGTATAAATAGGAATACCCAACCTCAATCAATGACCACCAGAGTAAATATTTTTGTCGGAGCTAGCCGTAGGAAGGTCAGAAGGAAAACCGACCTACACCAGGCGGGTAGCTACTTTTAATTTATAGAGGTTCTTCACCAAAATTAAAGTCAAAGTTCAAATAACCAATAGAATTATGTTCAAAAAAAAACTTATCTCAGTCCAGAAATGCCGGTTATGATGAATCCAACGCACGACGTGCACGTTTCGGGCACTTTCGCCCTGTGTCAAGTGCAATAGCCAGAATTTCAAAATCTTCAACAGCCGTATTCAAAACGCTGTCAATGCAGCTGAGGTCAAACTTACAATGGCTGATAAAACCACTTTTTAAAAGGAGAACCAACCAATCAGTATCGGGAAAAAACCCCACATGACGGGGAACCCCTGATCTGATTGGCTTACAAAGAGTTATGACGAAAGTTCATTCAAATGAGACTTTGCCAGTCAATTTCCCTATTCAAGCCCCCTGGCTCTATCGTACCAAGGCGGAATATCCAGCGTTGCTCTAAATATTGAAGACGCTCCTCTCTCTGTCCCCCTCGAGGGTTGACTGGAACATGGTCTATTATGGACCAATGAAGCTGTTCAAATGTATGGGAACATTCCATACACTGAGATATCATGGGTGCAGACAATACCGCACATCGATGTCGAGATGCATGTTCAGTTAGACGGCATTTCATAGAACGGTTAGTTCTACCAATATAGAGAAGGGGACAGGGACATTGAATTAGATATACCACATAAGTCGTATCACATGTGGTATCCCATCGACGCCGATAAACCTGATGTGTAGTTGGATGACTCCATTCAATGCCAGTAAGTGTAGAATCACAATATCTACAATGTTGACATGCTAGATGGCCATAAACAGGCTCCTGATATTTTATTTATTTATTTTATTTATTTCAACTTCTTATATACCGCACTCTTTGACATCAGCGCGGTTTACAAATAACAGAAAGGAACCAGAACAACAGGCTGTTTGGTATTACATATAACAGGAGTATCAACTTGGATAACATGGGAGAACTATTTACATGGAGTATATAATCTATTAGCTAGATAGCATGCTCGAACTATTTACATAAAATTAGCAGTGATGCTTGGAACAAGAGGGATATTGTGGATTATACTAGGGTGAGGCTGTTATGTTACGGTTCATGTAGGGTAGTATTTGATGAAAAGGTGCAGTTTAAGGGCCTTTCTGAACTGGGTTAGGTTGGTTATGGCGCGGAGATCAGGTGGGAGAGCATTCCAGTATTTTGGTGCGCTAAACATGAAGGCTCTGTTTGATGTTGATAGGCTGCACGTTGTTATAGCCTTTGGGGTTGTTAGTGAGTTTAATGCTGCATGATATAAACAGCGATCCTCCACCATAGATGTTTTCACAAGAGTATCACCTATATTCCGACCTCTGGAAAATGCAATCTGTAGGGGAACATTGAAGCATTCATGAAGTTGAAGGATTGGCCAATGGGTTTTCAAAATCCGTAGCACTTCCTGGCTCTGAACAGTATAGGGTAAAACCCCAGTAATTTTTGGCATATCTGGTGACTTTGAAACAGCATATGCGGGATCCAGTAACCACTCCCTATGGGTATAGCATGCTCTTTTATAGGCTTTACTTATAACAGAATCTGGATAGCCCCGGGATTTTAAACGGCTACAAAGATCTTAAGCATGAATTTTAAACACTTCAAGTGAATGGCACAGATGCCGTAATCGAAGAAATTGCCCATAGGGGAGCCCACGTCGAAGGGGGCCCGGATGAAAACTACGATAGTGTAGTAAACTATTCCTTTGTACAGATTTTCGATACAAAGATGTATACAAGTGCCCATTTAAATGAGAAATTTTAAGATCCAAAAATTCAATCTCATCAACTTCAATATGTTTATTTTATTTATTTAGTATACATTTGTATACCGCTACTTCCAGCGATCAGCAGCGGTTTTTGATTACAGATTGGAAATTGTCAAATCATGACAGGAAATTTTTGAGGTATAAACACACATTGATTAGACAGGAAAGCACAGCACACAGAACTATTTTACAGGGAACATGGGCTATGGAGGGTTAAGTGGCTTGCCCAAGACCACAAGGAGCACCTGTGGGACTAGAAACCCCAGTCCTTCCGGCCCAAGGTTGCTGTCCTCTAGTGGGATTTGAACCCCCGACCTTCCGGCCCGAAGTACCTTGCCCCAACCACTAGGCCACTCCTCCACTCCAGTAAAAGCAATATTTGGTTTCAATCCATTCAACCAGTGTATAAAATCATGCAAAGCTACAGAGTCGGATATCCAGATAAAAAATATATCATCTAGGAAACGCTTCCATATCAGTACTTGTTGATACATGGCTGATCGCTCAATCAGAGAAATCTCCATATCTGCTAGATATAAGGTGGCAATAGAAGGTGCCATTGTAGCCCCCATAGCTATGCCCGAAAGCTGCTGGTAATAGATCCCTTCGGATATAAAGTAATTTCGGGTAAGAACCAATTCTGCTAACTGAAGCAGAAACCGTTTAGGTAGACGTTCTGGCGCAAAAGAGAATTTTTGCCGTAGGAGATCTAAAGCCTCCAATTGATCAATGTTGGTATAAAGGGAGACTACATCCAAAGTGACCATTAAAGCCCCAGGTGGAATAGCCAAGTGAGAAATCAATTGCAAAAAATGAGTAGAATCCCTAATGTAAGAATTTACTAAGCACGCTTCCTGTTTCAAGAATTCATCACAAAATATTGACAGTGGTTCTAGAACAGAATTGCGGCAGGAGACTATGGGCCGCCCAGGAGGGGCAGTAAGGGATGTGACTAGGGAATTTAATAGGGAAATTGACTGGCAAAGTCTCATTTGAATGAACTTTCGTCATAACTCTTTGTAAGCCAATCAGATCAGGGGTTTCCCGTCATGTGGGGGGTTTTCCCGATACTGATTGGTTGGTTCTCCTTTTAAAAAGTGGTTTTATCAGCCATTGTAAGTTTGACCTCAGCTGCATTGACAGCGTTTGGAATACGGCTGTTGAAGATTTTGAAATTCTGGCTATTGCACTTGACACAGGGCGAAAGTGCCCGAAACGTGCACGTCGTGCGTTGGATTCATCATAACCGGCATTTCTGGACTGAGAAGTTTTTTGAACATAATTCTATTGGTTATTTGAACTTTGACTTTAATTTTGGTGAAGAACCTCTATAAATTAAAAGTAGCTACCCGCCTGGTGTAGGTCGGTTTTCCTTCTGACCTTCCTACGGCTAGCTCCGACAAAAATATTTACTCTGGTGGTCATTGATTGAGGTTGGGTATTCCTATTTATACAAGAGTTTTGTATGCCTGGAAGATACACTGCCAGGAGATGAATCTGATGTTCTCTGGCGCAAAGCTTCGTTGCAAAGCGACAGAGAGCCTGTTCCCCCCTGCTTGTTCACATAGAACATGGCTACTTGATTGCCCGTATGAATGAGGGCTGTCTTGTGGCTGAGCAGGGTGTGGAATACTCGAAGAGCAAAGAAAATTGCTCTGAGCTCTAAGAGATTGTTATGTAGATGAGTCTCCTGTGGAGTCCAAGTGCCTTGGGTGGAGAGATCTTGTAGATGAGCTCCCCAACCCACTGGTGAAGTATCTGTTGTGAGAGTTGCTTGGGGTAAAGGCTGTTGAAATGGGGACCCCACTAAAAGGTTTTGAGTGGACTGCCACCATTTGAGGGACAAAATAAGGCGACTTGTGTTTGCTATTTTGTCTGACAGGCACCCTAATGCCTGGGTCCATTGAGTGGATAAAGTCCACAGGGCTGCTCTCATATGGAGGCGAGCATAAGGAACCACATGCACAGTAGATGCCATGTGACCTAGTAGTTGTAACATTTCTCGAGCAGTGAGATGAGGCTTTGACACTGGCTGAGAAGCTAACTGCACCATGCGAAGGCAACGGGTCTGGGGAAGGTAGGTCCTTGCTTTTCTGGTATCCAGTAAAGCTCCTATGAACTCTAGAGACTGAGTGGGAGTTAGACTGGATTTTGGGATGTTTATGACCAGACCCAAATACTGAAGGATACGCATTGTGCAAGATAGAGAAGTCCTGGCATCTGATTCTGATGGGGCTCGAATGAGCCAGTCGTCTAAGTAGGGGAAGACGAATATTCCTAGAGTGCAGAGAAATGCTGCTACCACAGCCATGCATTTCGTAAACACCCTTGGTGCTGAGGCCAGGCCAAAGGGAAGCACCCTTTATTGGTAGTGCTTTCCTTGAAAAAGGAACCAAAGGAACTTTCTGTGAGTTGGATGGATGAGAACATGAGTGTATGCATCCTTGAGATCTAGAGAACAAAGCCAATCCCGACTCTGAAGGTATGGCAGCAGAGTTCCCAGAGAAATCATCTTGAATTTCTCTTTGAACAGGAATTTGTTCAATTCTCTGAGGTCCAAAATAGGTCGGTGGGGGCAGGACTGGATCCAAGATGGCGGTTTGAAGGGAGCGCTGTGTGGCTGTGTTTTCAGTTTATGGGGAAAAGGAAAGTGAAGGGGGCTAAGAAGCCCTCCTCTGCCCCCACGACCTCGACCCCTTTACCTGCGGCGGTTGGTCCGCTTGATCCCTTTCTGGTCCCGCAGCAGCGGTCAGGACAACCGGCGGTTGGCGGCCCTAGGGACCTCTCGGCTGAGTTGAGTTCAGCGGGAGGATCCGGTCCAGATATCTCCTCGCCGGGGCAGTTGCGGCCCCCTAAAGTGCCTCTGTTGGATGAGAGTCCGGTGTCGACGGCGAGCCTTCCCCTGGCAATTGAAAGGGGAGTGGAGAGCGGAGGGACACCGGCATCGGGGAGCGGCAGGAGCGCCGCGATTAGTTCTCCCACGTCCATAGCGTCATCTTTGGTGGCCTCGGGGTTTCCTGCTGTTTCAAAGGGGGAGCGATGGCTAATGGAAGCTGCAGCGGCTGGTGCATATGTCCCGATGTTTTTTCCCTTTGAGAAACCCGTGGAGTTCACTTTGGAAACAATTTGGTCTGCAATTGTGAAGTTGGGTGAACTTTTGGTTCCTCAGATCTCCAGTTTATCTGCCCAGATACAGAACCATACCAGCTTTCTACAGCAACATACGGTTGAGATCACCGCAGTACAGAGTTCTGTTTCAGAATTGTAGCAGAAAATAACTCAGGTTGATAACTTGGGGCTGGGTTACCAGAAGGATCTCTCAGCGATTCAGTTAAGAGTGGAAATACTGGAAAATCAGTCTCGCTATTCTAATTTACGTTTAGTTAATTTTCCTAAGGCTCAGTCTGTTGGTTCAAAGGAAATGTTTAAAAAGTATGCGACTGAAATATTGGGGGTTCCTGTTGAGTCACATCCACCCCTGGTTAAGGCATATTATTTGTCTGTTAAGAAAAAAGTGGAGGGAGGTGGAAATATACCTGGAGTGGATGTGGCTGATTCATTAGATTTATCTGCTATGTTGGATACTTCCTTAACTGATACTGTTACCCCAGCTACTTTAATTGTAACTTTTGCATTAAACTCTGATAGGGACTGGTTCCTTAAAATCTTTTTTCGTAAACGAGATGTTGTATTTCTAGGATTGACTATTCGGGTTTTCCTGATTTTTCCAGGGCGACCCAGAAGCGTAGGTGAGAACTTTTGATTTTACGTCCAGATATATTGTCATTGGGGGGCCAGTTTTTTCTTAAGTTTCCCTCTAAATGCTTGGTTAAATTGGATTCTGCTACATGTGTTTTTTACGATCCATCTCAGCTGCTTGCTTTCATAAATGCCCGCCGCCCCTCTGAAGCAGTATAGGTTCTACTGCATAATTTATTTACTGGCTACTACCCTTCTGCTAGATTTCCTTCATTTATTGTTCTTTATTTTTATCCTAGTTGGATCCTTTCTCTTATTTGTGGGCTATAGAAGGAACAGAAATGTTATTATTATCTTGCTAAATTTATATTTCCTATTGGGCTGGATGTATGTTCTAACCTTTGTTCTCTGTATCCTTATTACCATTCAAGTTTTGTTATGCTTGGAGTTTTTGTAAAACTTATAAATAGATAAATAAAAAAAAAATAGGTCTGTGTCCCCCTGTTTTCTTTGGAATAAGGAAATAGGGGGAGTAAAACCCTGTACCCTGTTGAGGAATGGGTACCTCTTCTATTGCCCTTTGGGCAAGAAGCATAGTGACCTCTTGATCTAACAGGTTGATGAGAGAGGTCTGAGACTTGAACTGTTTTACCATTGTGGGAGGGGGCATGCAAAGAAAGTGAAGCTTGTACCCCTCTTTTATAATGGATAGAGTCCAATGTTCTGCTGTTATCTGCCCCCATCTGGGGGCAAAGTGACACAACCTTCCTGGAATGGTGGAAGGCTCTGGACCATTGAGAGCCAGGAAGGCTAAGTTCTCTAGATGGAAGTCAAAGGTCTTGTGGAGGCTGAGACTGCTGAGATAGTTGAGGCTTAGCAGCCTTTGCTTTCCTTTGCTTAGGTGGTTGCTGACTCTTTCAGGCAGGCTGACCAGCAGAACGTCCCTGCTGGGAATAAGAGGGATAAAACCTCTTCTTTCTTGAGAATGGTTTCTTGAAAGATTTCTTCCTTGCAGGATCAGCTGTGGCTTTGCATAACCTATCCAAAGTGGAGTTGTCAGCATCCAACTCATTGGCTTTTTCTTGCCAATCTTTGCCGAATAGATTCTCACCTGTACAAGGGATATTGCCCAGTTTGTCCTGCACCCAGAGCTCCAAATCAGATGCCTGGAGCCAGGCAATTCTATGTGCACCTATGGCAATGGCAGAGGTTCTGCTTATGCACTCAAAACAGTCAAAAGCTGCACAGTTGACAAACTTAGAAACATCTTGGGCATGTTTAACCAGTGTGAGAAAATCCTGCCTTTTATCCTCAGGAAGAAGAGGGCTCAAAACCTCTAAATCTCCTGTGACTTCCTTAAGGAACATTCCCATATATAAGATATAGGAACTGATCCTGGCAGAAAGCATGGAAGCCTGGAAAGTACGACGTCCAAAGGCATCCAAAGTTCTACACTCACGTCCTGGAGGATTAGAGGCATGCCTCTTTGCACTCCTGATCCTTCTCATAGCTGATTTCACTACAATAGAGTGGTGAGGAAGCTGAGTCTTCTGGAAACCAGGACAAGGAGGGACTCGATACATGGTATCCAGTCTACGAGAGTGAGGAGAGGTGGTAAGAGGTGTTTCCCACATTCTTAACATGAGATCATGTAAGATCTCATAGATAGGCAAGGTAGCTGCCTCTTTAGGAGCCTTGGGATATTGTAGAATCTCCAACTCCTTTGCCCTGGGCTCTGTTTCGGGAGCCACAGTAATGGAAAGACCTCGAGCCATCTCCCTGATAAAATCCTGAAAGGAGATATCTTCTGGAGGAGACATCCTACGTTTAGGAGAGGAAGGCTCCTCCAGGAGAAGTATTCCGGTACCGACAGAATTATCAGAATCCTCAGACTCTTCCGAGGATTCAAAGTTCCTTTTGTCCAGATGCTCTTGAAGAGCCCGATACCTGTACCGACCGAAGTCGGTACCGGGGGGAATCGGTACCGGTATATCGGTACCGGAAGGCATCGCATGACTGGGTGCTGGCAAAGCAGACACTGATGTTGATGCCGATGCTGTCAGTACTGGTACCGATACCGGTGCCGGAGTCGGTGCCGGTACCGGTTGAACTGTCTGACGCGGTTCCGAGGGCGTCGATGCTGCAAGGGCGTCGATGCTGCAAGGAGAGCCGCCAGACTGTGTTCAACAGCCAGGAACCTCTGGTCTATCGACGCTGCCGATGCCTGGGTGTCGGTACCGGAGAAAACAGCCGGTACCCCAGAGCATGGCACCAGTAGTTCTGCCGAGGTCGAGGCCTCGAGAACATCCTGGAGACCCGATAATGCTTTGCGGACCGGCTAGATTTATGTTTAGTTACCTGAGATCCATGGGAGGAAGACAAAGCCCTGGAAGACGTCGATGCCACAGAAGCTGCATCAGAGGGAAAAAGGGTGCTGAGCTTAGCAGCTCGGTTTTGTCGACCCCTCTTGGACATCATGGCACAAGCCATACAGTCAGAGATGGAGTGGTCAGGACCTAAACATTTGAGACACCACTCATGGGTGTCGGTGACGGAGATGGTACCATCACACTTGGTGCACTTTTTGAAACCCGAAGCGTGTTTTTCCATAGTGGAGGAAATTTTGGGCCTAAGGCCCAAAATGGCGCGTGCATCTGGAAAAGAAAAGTTTGGAAAAAAATACTATTTTTTTTTTATTTTTAAAAAGAAAGAAAGAAGAACCGGCAGTACCGGTATAGCGTCAAGGAAGGCAGACACGACCACAAAAAAGAAGGGAATAAGGAAATATTTTCTGCGGTGACAGGAACGACGACCTGCTGGCTCCGCGGAAAACGAAGAACTGGAGAGAGGCAGTTGGGAAAGGCAGGAAGACAGCACACAGGCGCTTGTGGGATGCTCCCAAAAGCTTTCTAATTGGACGCTGGGGAGCGTTCCCGCGGTACTGACGATACCCATATGTGAAGACTACATTTCTGCTTGTTCCTGGAGATAGTGACTTGCCCAAGGTCACAAGGAGTGCCAATAGAAATTGAACCCTTGATCTTCTGGGTACTTGGCAACTGCTCTAACCACTAACCACTAGGCTCCACTCCAAGGAATAATGCTAACAACAATTCTAGGGAGAACCTTCATCTCAATTCTCAATGGCACCAAACCGCAAACAAACCATTTTTTCTACATTTAACACTAACCTACTGTCCAAGAACCACACCCAAACTCTTCTAAGACAATAATTCCACTTACCAAATACTTTCAACATATCCCCTACTAACAGAGCCAATAATTCACCATAAGATCTTAACCCTAGCTCACAAATCCCTATACAATAAAGCTCCCGCTTACTTGTGACTCCTTATGCCCTCCCCCCCCCCACACACATTGCCTGCACTCTTTGTATTCATTCCCCTTCCCACCAAAGCCCTGTATGAAAGCACCAGATACTCAGAATTTTTCTTCCTCGTTCAACCTCCGGAAAAGCCCTTGATGTTGAGGGTCTGGTCGTCAGGACAGATAAACTGGAGGAACCAGACATCAGCGCCTGCTGCTGGACCAGGAGGGCAGAGATACTGAGCTCCAAGGCTGCCATCCTGGTTTCCATGCCAGTTGGTTCCGCAGCCTTCGACATGGGCACCAATGGCTTCGAGTGCGGCATCTGTTCCATCAAGGGGGAGTCTTCAATCAGGATGGCCTCGGGGGTCCGAGGCTGGTCACCCGATGCTGATGTCTCCTTCCGGGGCAGCTTGTGAGGCCGTTCCCGCTCCAACCCCTCAGACTCACGCCGGGGACTGCGGGGCCTGATGTGGGATTTACCCGCTTTTCCAGATCTGTCCTCTGAGGCGGCCTTCGAGGTTTTTGAGCTATTTTTGCATTCTACCTCTGGGGAGTTCCTCTCAGAGAACCCATGGCCACAGGACTCTGAGGCAGCCCAGGCATCACAAGACACCTAGGTACCAGAGGGCGCCCTGGAGCATGGTGTCGCCAGGGACTCTGGTGCAGAGTCGGATTTATGGAAGAACGTCTCCTGCTGCAACTGATAGTTGTCATGGTCTGGCCCAAGGCAACAGAGGCAGCAGTCATGGGGGTTAGTGAGGGACATCATCTTACTGCACCGATCACATTTTTTGAAGCTGCTGGAGGCCATGGATAAAAAAAAACAAAAAAACGGGCCCTGCAACCCGGGCGAGGTCACGAGGCCTACTGGCCAAGAAAGGATGCAAAGCACCGGTTATGGATACCTCAGAAAAATAAAGAAAACAAACCCGAGGAGTGATGCCGAAGCGAGCTGGCTCGCAGATGGGAAGAGGAACTGGTACGCGTACCAGAAAGAAGATAATTAAAGACAAAAAAAGAGACGCTTTTTCCGCGGAAACTGGACAAATGCCTGGAGGGCTCCGCAGAAAAAAGGAGACTGAGGCAAGATGGCACCTCTGGGTGGGAAGGGGACAACGCATCCCCTAAAGGCTTTCTTTGAAAGCTGGGGAGATGCTTCCATGCGGGCTCCGTCGGCGTTGACATCACCCATATGTGAGGACCGATTTCCTGCTTGTCCCCCAAATTAATACTAGTTGCTATCCAGTTCTCAGTGATCTCTAATTCTACCGCATGGACTTTTGATTTTCTTTAACATTTTTATATTTCTTTCTTTTTGTTGTTAAGTGCCATCGAGTCGGTGTCAACTCCTGGCGACCCTCTGGATAGCTGACCGAAACTTTGCTTGGTCTTAAGCCAAGCGGCTCATAGTTGATAGAGTGGTATCCATAGCTGCTGTTATTGTATCGATCCATCTCACTGCCTGCCTTCCTCTTTTACAGTGACCTTCTATCTTGCCAAGCATGATGTCTTTCTCCAGCGATCTCCCTCTTCGCATGATATGTCCAAAGTATGAAAGTCAAAGTCTTGTCATTTGAGCTTCTAAGGAAAGCTTAGGTTTGATCTCCTCTAGTACTGACTGCTTTGTTCTTCAGACAGTCCACAGTATACACAGTATTAGCCACCAGCACCATAATTCAAAGGCATCAATTTTCTTCCTGTCTAACTTTTTCACTGTCCAACTTTCGCATCCATGTGACGTTATTAAAAATACCATGGCCTGGTCCTTCATAGCCATTGTACCAAGAGCAATATGTCATTGGATTTCTTGACTGCTAGTCCTTTCTTTACTGATTGTTGATCCAAATAAGTTATAGCTGTCAACTATTTCAATTTCTTCTCCATCAATGTTGAACTTATTGTTTTTGCCAGTTGTCAGGATCTTTGTCCTTTATAATAGGTTTATTTGAGGACTTAAAAGCTAAAATAATTTTACGGTCTATTTGCTGTGTATTTCCTTTTCATTCAACTATGTTTGGATGCATAAATGAAACTTTGTAAATAAAAATGAAAAAAAAATGTTGTTACAAGTTTAAGTTTTCAGATATGAAAAGGTTTTGTGACAGATTAGTAAGCAATAACCAGCTAAGTTTTTATTGTCACTCTTTATAACATTTTAGCCGATTATTTCTTAAAATATAATATAAATCATCATTCAATTCTCTCAATAAAAGTGTCAGAAATAAGCAAAATTATCAAGTCACAAAACAGAACAGGGAAGATATTTTTCTAAGCTCATTTGGTTCATTCTACAAGGAATTCTGTCAGATCAAATTCTAAATCCTATGTTAGAATTTGGTGATAATATGATCTATTCCTCGCTCTTTAAGAGCTATTCCTCGTCTTCCTTACAGTCTCTTCCCCAGAAGACAGCAAAATTGAATTGTTCCCTGAAAGCATCTAGAGGTTAATTATAGAATTATGCACCTTCAAAATAACTTACGAGAAACATTTCCTTCATGGTTTGTAATTTGGCACATACTGGGGTTCCCAAAACTGTTCTGGGGGACCCCCAGTCAGTTGGGTTTTCAGGATATACAGAATGAATATGCATGAGATAGATTTTGCAAGCATTACTACTATTACTAATCATTTGTATAGCACTACTAGGCATACGCAGTACTGTACATATAGATGTAAGATACAGTCCCTGCTGTCAAGGCAAGAATCGGGCGGCAGGGACTCACCATGCTGCCGGGGGGGTTGGCTGGCCGATACGGGGTGGGGGAGGGGGGGCCAGCGCTTATTCCACATCTGAGGTGGAATAATCTGGCCGCACCCCAGTGTCCCCAGGACTTACAGGGCTGTGACCGGAATTGGCCCTGTACATCCAGGTACTGGTCCTGCCCATGCTCCTCCCACTCTATGCCCCCATGCTGCCCCCGCCCCATGCACAGCAGCTCTGTGCTTGCAGGGGGGATGGGATGTGGAATATGGCGAAGGCCAATAGTGGGGCTACATGTCCCGGGGGAACATGCAGTGCAGTTATCAGCCTTACAGAATCGCGGCCATAGTGAAACTGGGGACTAGAGTATGGTAAGATTCACATAAGTAGTAGTCAAGAGGGCGAGGAGCATCAGGATCCAAAAGCAGCTTCAAAGAGGTTGGTTTTCAGCCTGGATTTGAATAGGGCTAGAGAAGCATTTCTACCACTGCTTGCAAATCAATCTCATGCATATTAACATGATATTCATTCTGGGCATCTGGAAAACCCAACTGGTTGGGGTTCTCCTAGGACAGGTTTGGGAACTACTGCACATAGGAATGGAGAAGTTGCCTTGTGGTTAGGGCAGCAGCCTGAAAAAAAAAGAGCAGGGTTCAAATCCCATCGATTCTCCTTGTGCCCTTGGGCAAGTCACTTAACTCTCCATCGCCTCAGATACAAACTTAAATTGTAAGCCCGCTAGGAACCATAAAATAACCACTGTATCTGAATGCAACTTGCCTTGATCATCTACTGGAAAGGCATGAGCTAAATTCAAATAAAATAACCCCCATGCCCTAACTAATGATGTTGCCAGTATCTGTGGGGTCTACCAAAGAGTCACTGATGGACTCTCCGGGAGACTAATGGCAATCAGGTGTGCAACAGCCACAAAAGCTCTGGCACTACTGAGAAAATAAGTATGCTATTTTTACTTGTTTCAAGACATATAGTGGTATTGTTCAGCACAATTACACTTCATTTGGTGAACATTTCATCTTTGCTGATTGAATCTCAGATGATATATCCTGTCATTGAAAAGAACCATCTTTTATAAGTTATCTCAAGCCTCCAGAGTTTATTGAAGCCCTGAGTCAGGCTGAATAAAGATCCTCAGCAGCATCTGTTTTGAGCAATGCATGGCAACTTGCAACTAACCCAGAATCTGAGCAGTAGGAAAAGAATAAGGTCAAAACTTCTCTCTCCAAAACACATAAAATCAAATAACCCATACTTACCTCAGGAAGAACAAGAGTTTCAAATAAACCTAAATAAAAAAGAAAAGCAAATAGTTAAAATATTGTCAATAACATATTTCCTATGTAATTCAAAAAATCGAAGACTACAGCATTCTAATAATTCTCAAAAAACTCTTAGCCAAATCTCTTTTCCAGAGGAAACAGAATATGTGCATATTTCCCTAAGCTATATTTTATTTCCAGCATTTATATTTCACACAATCCAGGAGACTAGTCTTCTCTCTGCAGATTACATTAATAAGAACCTAAAAACAATGAAATACAATTCAAAACAAAACACAAATACATAGCATATCTGTTTCCTTCCCATGAAGAAGGGAAAGCATCCCCAAAGTCCCAATAAAACTAGAAATCTATCTTAACCCTGAAACCTAAACACCTAATTAGCCTAACAATTTATGAATTCATACCCTCTGTGTGACAATCAAACTTGCATATGAAGGATTGCATATCGCCAAACATTCTGGAATAACAAACACTGAAAAACTACTGTAAACTCCCTAAAATAATAAGTGTTTTAGCACAATTTATACTGAAAACGTGATTAGATGTATTTTAACTGAAATTCTGCTAGAAGAGAAAAATGCATATTCATTTTGTATGTTATTTATTCAATGGGGTTACGTCTATGAGTTATTCAACAAAAAGATTCAACAATAAGTATCCTTGAATACAAAGAATGTGAACCCTTCATTCAGTAATTGGTGGCATTTAACTGAGCAGCAATAATATCAACTGAACAATTCCTGTAACTGTTTATCATTCATTCAAATTCCCCTTGAGGAATTTTGGCCCTTTCTTCCATAGAAAACTGTTTCAACTGACAGTTGAGGACTTTCCTGCATAAAAAGCTCGCTTGTGCTGGGGAGGTTGCAGTCCATCTGCGTATGCCTAGGTTCCTCTGAGGTGACTTCCAACTCCAGCACAGCTCACTTGGGCTTCAAGTGCTGATGCTCTATGTTCCCTGCCAACCACTTGCCAGAAAGCACAGTTACTTACCTGTAACAGGTGATCTCTGGGAACAGCAGGAATAAGTCTTCACATATGGGTACGTCGGTACCGACGGAGTCTGCGCAGGAACGCTTCCCAGCGTCCAATCAAAGAGCTTTTGGAAGCATCCCACCACGCCTGCGTGCTGTCTTCCCGCCTTTCCCAACTGCCTCTCCTCAGTTAAGTTTTAAAGCTGAGACAAAGAGAGAGAGAGGAAAGGAAAGATAGATAGAGATACAACTCCAAGGGGAGGTGGGTGGGTTGTGAAGACTTATTCCTGCTGTTCCCAGAGATCACCTGTTACAGGTAAGTAACTGTGCTATCTCTAGGAACAAGCAGGAATGAGTCTTCACATATGGGGACTCCCAAGCTAAGATGCCTGGAGTCCCAGCATGTCATAGATTGGAACATGCTATACCTAATAACACCAGGCATCCTGAGGATGGAGGGTAGGAGTTGAAAAGAGAAAGGTGCTCTGGAAAACAGCTTAACCTAGCATAGGACTGCAGACAAGAAGTCCATGTGTGGATGATAATTGTCATCAATGATATTGAAAATAAATATTGCAATATGGACCTCCCCTAACAGAATTTCACAGAAGTATGGAGGTTCATGGGATCTACCGGGGAACCCAGTAGAGGAACCTCGAAGAGGACCTCACTGTAGGAAAAACAGTGGAGGTCAGAATCCTGAAAGGTAACAGGTAACCCCAGTAAAAAAACTGGGGTAGTACAAAAACAGTGGGCCTTCAGCGGAAGGCTTTATGACAAAAGCCAAACTCTTTTGGCGGCAGAGTGGCTCACTCTTAGGAGCAAAAAGAGAAAGGCTAACTGATTTGGACAAACAGGCACAGTCCTTATGGGGAGAAAGGGTATGGGAACCCCTTGTATCCCAAAAAGAGAGGACAAATGCCTGAGGCGTTAAAGCCTGTGATTAACTGAAGATCCGCAATGTCTCTCCTAACTGTACATATATATATATATATGTATGTATATATATAGATATAGATATAGATATATAGATATAGATATAGATATAGATAGATAGATATATAAGAATATATCTATAGTGAGATATGGAAGGGTATAAAATACACACAAAAGATAGATATGAATATGTAGGCCTATATATGGGTGTCTGCAATTAAACAGACAGAGATATGCCTACAGCACGGTATTCACATAGGATATGTGGAGAGGAAAGATTCATCTAGTAACAAGGAGGTGGAACCTACTTGAGAAGATATATAGTGAATCTATTCCTCCTGGTTATGATCTGCAAGGATGTTAGCTAGTGAAATAACCAGGACGGTTACGTGAAAAACAGAGGATAATATCAGTCTGCAGCCAGCAAGTCCCGAGTCTTCCAGAACTCTAGCATGGTAAGTGGACAGAAGACGCATAGGGATGAGATACCATGTTGACCCGCTTAAGGGCAAAAAGTATCATGCGTTCTTACCATGAGGACGAGCTGCAAGTAGAAAGGGCATATCCCCGATTGGGAATACTAAGGACCAAAGCAGGGAATTGGCAACTCCTTAAGCTTTCACGTAAGAGAAGGCCTATGTCCTTTATATCAAAAAGGAGATAGTAAGAGAAGGGAGAATCCTTCTAGTCATAGGAGACATGACTGAAAAGCCTTTTCCAAACATCTAGGATAGTTGTTGGAGAAAAAAACCCCATGCTCTCTAGCAAGGGCCCATAGTGGAAAGCTTCTCTGTAGAATTGCAGAGAGCATGATGCAGGAGAATGAGGTGATAGAACTGGCTGCTGGAGAGCCAGTATCTCTGCCAACTATGCTGCCCAACCCAGGAGAATGGAGATGGCAGAAATAGAAGACAATCCAGAAAGCTTGTAGTGAGATAATCTCCAAGATAGATGAAAGCACTGACTTGGAGCCACTACTAAGACTAGACAGAATGTTAGTGGAGGACAAATCTGGTTGTTTGTGGACAAGAACCAATGGTCCAAACATTAAGGCTCCTGCATAGGCAGCTGCTAGCAAGACATCAGAAAGAATCTTACTGTTTAAAAACAGAAAGAACAGACAGAACAGGAGTAGAAAACTCTGGACATGTCTGATAAGCTGTCCCAAAGCAAGATTGAAACAGAGGAGTTAACTCAGAGAGGAAAACTCCGCACTGGAAAGTGACAAAACTAGAGAGGCTGAAGAGAAAGCCCTCCAGTGAAGTAGTTCTGCTCTTACAGAGGAAAAAGCTTGGTAAGAGGGTGAAGAGAATGGAGCTGAAGAAGACTTACCAAGTAGTAAGTCTATAGAAAGGAAAAAATACATGCTGGCACAGGAAACTATCAATTGATAGTGGTTAGACCTCTTTCCCTAGCAGGAAGAAGAGGAGAAACCTATGACCTATAGGCATGAACATCCTGACAGCTCATAGAAATATAGAAAAAATGGAGGTCTTTTGGAAAGAGATCCATGTCTAGGGGTTAGAATGAAGCGGTGGATTGCCTCTATTGAGAAGAAGCAAACTGCAGATTCTAAACCCCAAGAGTCACAAGCATCTGATGATGATTGATCAGAAACCCTGCGGTTGCTGGGTTTGCTGAGCCTGGTGAGAGGTTGGATTCTTCAGACCAGGACGATGCCTCCCCTGTTTGGGAACATCTGTATGATGGGCAAGTGATGAATAAAACCTTCTTCTCCTGTGGGAAGAAAGTTTGGTAGGACATTTCCTACCTACTGGGACAGAAGAAGGTGTAGAACAACCCCTAGGAACAGGTAAATCAGTGGACAACTGAGTAACCTGACGTTAAGACTCCTTGTTGAAGAGACTTTCTCCAGTGCAAGGAGTATGTCCCAGTCTTTGTTGTGCTCATTTGTCCAAGTCTGAAGCTTGGAGCCAGGCTCTACGTCGTGCCCCTATAGCTATAGCAGAAGTCCTGCTAACAGACTCAAAAGAGTCTAGGGAAGCACGAGAAAGAAACCAAGAGATATTCTGGATATGCGTAAGCAGTGAGGAATAGTCTGCACTCTTGGAATCTGGAAGGAAAGGAGTCAAAAGATGTAATTGCTTTGCGACCTCCTCAAGAGATAGACTCATATAAAAAATATATGAGAGAATTCTTGCAGAAAGCATAGATGTCTGGAAGGTTTGACGTCCAAAGGCATCTAGTGTCTTAGACTCATGACCTGGCGGATAAGAAGAGTGCTTTTTCTTACTCTTTACCCGCCTCATTGCTGATTCCACTACTATTGAATGATGAGGAAGTTGAGTCTTTTGAAACCCTGGAGAGGGGGGCACCTGATATAAGAGATCAGTTGCTCTGGAAGGTGGGGGCACCCTTAAAGATGTTTCCCACATTCCTAGAAGGAGATCCTGCAAGGAATGATGCAAAGGAAGCATTATGTTCTCCTTTGCTTTGGTAGAAAGAGAGCCTTGTGCAGGATCATGTCCTGGGATAGGAATGGCAAGAGATCTTGCTATATCCAGGAGGAAACTCTGAAAAGAGGGATCTCCAACAGGAATCTCCCTTGGACAGGTTAGATCTGAAGAACTAGCCTGAGCACCGACAGAGCTATCCAAATATATAGGAATAGAAGATCCTGCACAGTGCAGTGTGGAATGCTTAAGGGATGGTTGCCGGTACTGACTGTCAGGAGCAGCGACCGTCATTACCACATTGTCCATGCCAGGTATCGACTCCAAGCTTGGCATAGAAGGGAGCGATCCTGTTGAAAAAAGCATGGCAGGAGTTGGCCACGATGCTACTGTGGATACCGGTACCGATGCCAATACTGGTACCGATGTCGGAGTCGAGCCCGACAGAGACATCGGAGCAGTCATCGGTGACAGTTCAATCGGTACCGAGGTAACCGAAAACCTCCGGCCGCTATCCTCGGTACCGAGCCACCGGTATCGATTGGTGTTGGTACCAAAACGTATTGGTACCCAGTCTTCCAGACTAGAGATCGATTCCAAACTTGGCATCGAGGGCAGAGAGCCTGATAAGCGAAGCATGGAAGGCACCGACTATAAGAGTAATGAGGACATCGGTACCGACTTCAGTACCGTATCTGATACCGGTGAATGAAGGTCAACCAGTGGCAACTCAATCGGCCTCGGGGGAACCGAGAGTTGCGGATCCGAATCATCGGAACCGAGCCTTCGGTACCGCCGAGAGCCGGTACCAAGGCGAGTCGGTACTCAGTCCTCCAGATTGGAGATCGATTCCAGACTCGGCATCGAAGGAAGCGAGGCTATCGATGCACGTCTGGAGGGTACCGACGTTGGTGGTAGTATCGGTGCTGGTACCAATAATGGAAAGTCAGTCTGGAGAGTATCCACCGGTCCCGAAGGCACCGAGGATGCCAGATGACCATCCCTGGTGAGGAGTGTTTCATCCAACACCAGTGCCGATGCCGGGGTTTCGGTACCGCTCGAAGCGGATGCCACCACCGGACACGGCTCAGGTATGTTCTGTGAGGGGTGAACCCCAGGAACAACCTGAAACCCCTGAAAGGCTTTGGAGACCGAAGACTCCCGCCGAGGTTTTGAAGCCAGTAGGCCCTCGAGGGCAAGGCCGGAGCCGTCTACATGCTGTGCATGAGACCTACCACTCGAGGGCTGGCTAGTCTTAACAGACTGTTTGTGGGTTACCTGATCCTGTGTAGAAGAAGGGGACGGTTCCCCGAAGTTGGAGGGAAACCGTGTATCGAGGGAACCTCGATATTGAAGACCTCTTCTCACCAAACTGTTGTCAGGACCCAAGCAGGTTAGACAACGACTTCGAGGGTCTAAAAATAAAGTTGTACTGCCACAGTTTGAACATTTCTTGGAAAAAGTGGCTGGCGGTTCCATGAAGGAAAAAGAAGAGGCCTAAAAGGCCTAAGAAACCGTGGGATACTATGAAGAAAAAATATTCCTTGAAAAAGGAAGATTTTACAAGAAAAGAAAAGAAAACACCGGCGGTACCGGTGGCATCGGGAAAGACAGCCGCGACCACAAGAAAACTAAAGAAATAAAACAAGAATTTTCTGCGGTGACAGGAGGACGTCCTGCCGGCTCCGTGGAAAAATTAAAACTGAGGAAAGGCAGTTGGGAAAGGCGGGAAGACAGCACGCAGGCGTGGTGGGATGCTTCCAAAAGCTCTTTGACTGGATGCTGGGAAGCGTTCCCGCGCAGACTCCATCGGTACCGACGTACCCATATGTGAAGACTCATTCCTACTTGTTCCTGGAGATAACATGCGCCATAATCATCACCTCAGGTAAGCATTTTTCTCTTCTTCTTCATTTCTTAAGGCTCTATTACGCTTTCACTTCCTGATATTCTCCCCATTCTTATTCCCAACGTCAAACTACTTCATCTCACCTGCCATTTTGTCTTCTCTCCTCTTGAGTTTTCTTCCTCTTGTCATACCTCCCCTTCTCTTTGTACGTTCCTGCTCCTCCTCCTCTTCTCAGCTGGGGATATCAATACCAATGCGGGCCCTCTAAGGCAGCTCTTACTCACTGTGCATATCAGACTGTAAGCCCTCTAATCGTATTCCTACTCGTCTCCTTTCTCGTTATCCCTGTGGAATGTTGACTATTTCGAACAGGTTTTCCAATGTTCATGACCTTTTTCGCTCTCTGTGATATTCTGCATCTTCTTGCTTTAACTGAGACTGCTACTCTACCCTTCTTATCGGTTCAACCCCTTCTTCCGCCTCAATTCCATTCAATTTCTTCCTCTCACGGCCACTTATTCTGCCTATTCATCCCACTATCTCTCTAAGTAGCTGTCATTTTTTGATCCCCTAATAAGCTCCCTTCTTTATTTTAATTTAATAAGGGAAATTATTCACTTTTACCAAATAAAAGTTGAATGTAGATTAAAGATTTAAAAAAAATAAAATGTAATAAAAATAAAAATTACAATTACAATGTTACATATACAAACATATGACAAAAAAATACAAATATATATAAATATCTAATTCACCAAATATTTCTTATACAGCCATGTCTTTAAAGCTCTAGAAAAAGATAGTACTCTGTAATGTTAGGAATATCAGTTGGTAGGTCATTCCAGCAATACGGATCTATTACAATATAATATAGCGGAAGGGCTTTCTCTCTAAGCGCATGATACCAAAATCTGCAATAGCCTATACACCCAGGAAGGAGTAGAGAACATGAGGAGGGATCTAGCTAAACTTTAAGAAATGTTAAGAATTTGGTAGCTGAGATTTAATGCTAAAAAATGCAGGGTTATGCATTTGGGCTGCAAAACTCCAAGGGAGCAGAACAGCGTAGGGGGGCATAGTACTTCTGGCTATGAAAGAAGAACGGGACCTGGGCAACAAGAGGAAAGGAGAGTATAGAGTTATAGACCAAAAAGGCAAAGACAAAAGCCAGAAGGACACTTGAGTGCAAAGGGAGAGGAATGGCCAGCAGAAATAAAACAGAAGTGACAGTGCCCCTGTATAAAAGTCTCGTGCAAACTCATTTGGAGTATTGCGTGCAGTTCTAGAGACCGCACCTTCAAAAAGATATAAACAGGATGGAGTCAGTGCAGAGAATGGCTACTAAAATGGTCATTCTTTTTTATAAAACATATGGGGACAGACTTAAAGATCTTAATATGTATATGTTAGAGGAAAGGCGGGATAGAGGAGATATGATAGGGATGTTTAAATACCTCCGTGGCATAAATGCAAAAGAGGAGAGCCACTTTCTGCAACAAGGGGGGCATAGGATGAGGATGAAAGGGGATAGACTCAGGAATAATATACAGAAATATTTCTTTACAGAAAGAGTGGTAGATGTTTGGTATAGTCTCCCAATGGAGAAAGTAGAGATGAGGACAGCATCTGAATTCAAGAAAGCATGGGACTAACACAGAAGATCTCTAAAGATAAAAAAGTATCTATAGTAGTTGATATGGAAAGGCAGACTAGATGGGCCATATGGTCTTTTTCTGCTGTCATGTTACTAATGCTTCTAAAATCTTAGCATAACTCTCCTTGTGGTAAATTGACAAATATCCTTTGGAGCAAGAAATTTCAAATGCTATACTCAGTCGAGGATTTTCAATCTTGAAGGCTCATTAATTTCTACTACTACTACTACTGAGCATTTGTGTAGCGCTACAAGTCATATGCAGCGCTGCACAGACATGTAAGAGACAGTCCCTGCTCATGGAGCTTACAATCTAGTCAAGACAGACAACACAGAAGGTGTAGGCTGGGATAAAACAAGGGGGAAGGGAAAAGAAAAAGGAGATTAGGTGAGTCAAGATCCAAAAGCAGCAATGAAGAGGTGAGTTTTTAGCCTGGATTTGAAGAGAGTCAGAGAAGGTTCCTGGCGTACAGACACAGGTAGTTTTTTTCCAGGCGTAAGGTGCAGCAAGGTGAAAGGAGAAAGTCTGGAGTTAGCAATAGAAGAGAAGGGCACAGATAGAAGGAGCTTGCCAGAAGAGCGGAGTTCACGAGGGGGGTTGTAAGGAGAGATGAGAAGAAAGGTAGTGAGGAGCTGCAGAGTGAATGCATTTATAGGTCAGTAGGAGAAGTTTGAACTGGATGCAGAAATGGATAGGGAGCCAGTGAAGTGACTCGAGAACAGGAGTAATGTGGGCATGACGAGGCTGGCAGAAGATTAGCCGCGCAGCAGAGTGCTGAACAGATTGAAGGGGAGAGAGATGATTCAAAGGGAGACCAGCAAGGAGTAGGTTACAGTAGTCAAGATGGGAGGTGATTAAGGAGTGGGTAAGCATCTTAGTAGTGTATTCAGAAAGGAAAGGACAGGAAGGATTTTGCTGATGTTATAGAGAAAGAAACGGCAGGACTTAGCTATCAGATGAATGTGTGTGGAGAAGGAGAAAGAACAGTCAACGACAACACCAAGATTGCGAGTCGAGGAAACAGGAAGGAGTACAGAGTTATCCACAGAGACTGAGAAAGGAGGAAGAGGGGAGGTTTTAGGGGGAAAGATAAGAAGTTCAGTCTTGGCCATGTTCAATTTCAAGTGGCGGTGAGACAATGTCAGAAAGGCAGGCAGAGATCCGGGTCTGGATAGCCGGAGAGATGTCAGGTGTAGAGATGTAGATCTGAGAGTCATCAGCATAAAGATAGTACTGAAAACCATGGGAAGAGATAAGCGCACCAAGGGACTGGGTATAGAGAGAGAAAAGGAGCGGACCCAAGACAGATCCTTGGGTTACACCAACTAGGAGTGAGATAGCAGAGGAGGAGGAGCCACCAGAACACACACTGAAAGAGTGATGGGAGACATAGGAGGAGAACCAGGATAGTACAGAGCCCTTAAATCCAAGCGAGGAATGAGTATCGAGGAGAAGGTTGTGGTCAACAGTGTCAAAAGCAGCAGAGAGGTCAAGAAGGATGAGGACAGAGTAAAGGCCCTTGGATTTTGTCAGGAACAAGTCACTGGAGACATTGGCAAGAGCCGTTTCAGTAGAGTGTAAAGGACGAAAGCCAGACTATAAAGGATCCAGGAGGGCATGAGAGGAGAGGAAGTTGAGGCAGTGGTGGTGAACAGCATGCTCAAGTAGCTTAGAAACGAAAGGAAGGAGGGAGATGGGTCTATAATTAGAAGGACAGGTGGGTTCAACTGAGGGTTTCTTGAGGAGAGGTGTGACCAATGCATGCTTGAAGGCTGCAGGGATAGTTGCAGTGGAGGGCGAAAGGTTGAGAATATGGAAGGGACAACAGTGGATGTGATGGGGCTTAGGAAGCGGGTGGGGATAGGATCAGAGGAGCAGGTGGTGAGTTTGGAAGAAGAAAGAAGGTGGGCAGTTTCCTCTTCAGAGATCACAGGAAAGGAAGAGAGGGTAGCAGAGGTAGGGGAGGAAAGTTGGGAATGAAGAGGGGGAGGAGAGGAAGTAGCTGACTTTGTGGGGAATTGGAGGGTGATCTTGTGGATTTTGTCAGGGAAATAGTCAGCCAGGGTTTGGGCAGAAAGGGAGGGAGGGATGAGGGGCGGAGGCATTTTGAGGAGAGAGCTGAGAGTAGTAAAGAGACGGCGAGGGTCAGAAATAAAAGAGTTGGTCAGATGGACATAATAGTCTTGTTTGGCAAGAGCTATGGCTGACTGGAAAGAGACAAGCATGAATTTGAAGTGCAGAAAGTCAAAGGAGTGGGATTTGAGCCAAACATGCTCAGCAGAGCAAGCACAGGAACGCAGATAGTGGATAGTGGATGAAAGCCAGGGCTGGGGTGCAGAACGCCTCACAGGACGTGGCATGGGCGGAGTGAGAGCATCCAGAGCAGAGGAGAGTGCAGTGTTATAGGAAGCTACTGCTTAATCAGACTTAGACGACATAGTGGAAGAAAGAGATGAAGAAACAGTGGAAGAGAGAATCAAAGGATCAATAGCATGAAGATTTCTAAATAGGTTAGAGGAGATAGGATGAGGTTGAGGCAGGGGGTGATGAAGATTGAAGCTTAAAAGGTGATGGTCAGATAAGGGAAGAACTGAGCTACAGAAGTTTGAGGGTAAGCAACTAGAGAAAAATACCAGGTCAAGGCAATGGCCATGCTGGTGAATGGGAGCAGTGGAGCAAACTGGAGGTCAAATGAGGAGGTAAGGGAGAGGAGCTTTAAAGCATAGGGATCAGAGGGGTTATCTGCATGAAGGTTAAAATCCCCGAGAATAAGAGTGGGGGAAGAGAAAGCCAGAAAGAAGGAAAGCCACGAGTCAGTCAGAGAGAAAGGTAGAAGTAGACTTGTCAGGAGGTCGATAAATAACAGTTACCCGGAGAGGAAGTGGAGTGAAAAGGTGGATGGAGTGGACTTCAAAAGAGGGAAAAGAGTGAGACTGAGGCAGCAGGAGGGGTTGGAATTGGCAGGAGGGAGAAAGTAGAAGCCCAACACCACCACCACGGCCAGTGGGACGAGGCGAGTGGGAGAACTGATAGCCCCCATGACAGAGAGCAGCAATAGATGCAGTATCATCTGGGAGGAGCCAGGTCTCAGTTAGAGCAAGAAGATGAAGAGCATTAGAGATAAAGGGATCATGAGTAAAAGCAAGTTTATTAGAGACAGAGTGTGCAGTCCACAAGGCACATGAGAAAGGGAGAGTGGAAGGGGAAAGGAGAGGGATATGAATAAGATTAGATGTGTTGCGTGAAGATCTCTTCTCAGAGTGTGACAGAAGTCTAGGGGAGCCAAGGTTGGGGTTGATATCTCCAGATGAGAGAAGGAGTAGCAGAGTGCGGGGCAGAGAGGAGACAGTACAGCGGAAACGAGGGTGAGGCTGCCTTAGAGAGAGGGGAGATGGATGAATTAGAGGGAGAAAGTGGTGCAGCTCAAGAGCCAATGATAGGGTAGAAGACAGAATGGAGGGGGAAGTGAGGATGGTAAATGGGAGAAAAGGAGGGGAGGCGTGAAGGTGCTGGTGGGAGGGGAGACAGTTAGGGAGTATAAAGACAAGAAAGACAATGTGATGAGGAGCCATAGAAAAGAACAAAGGCAAGAGGATATAGAAGGTGGGAGCATCAAAGATATTGGCAGCACCTGGGTATGAGGTAGGTAATAAGCAGATGACAGCAATAAGAGACAGTGAGCCATGGGGTGGGGTATAAGTTATACAGCTGAGAAAGCTGAACAAAGTGCAAAAATAAAGGGGACAGAGAGATGAAGGAGCACATCAATAAAGACAAACAAACAAATAGATAAATAAACAAACAAATAAATAGTAAGCAGGCAGACAGACAGATAGAACTCACAGCAAATTTGTCACAGTAGCTAAATATCCACCTCTCTAGCAGAACACTTGCGAGGGTACTGCTCGTTCCAGAGCACAGAGAGGCAAACAGACTAGGCACATGTGGGACGAGACAGGAAGAAGGGCTACACAATACCTCAGCAGGGGAGGAGGGGGTTAGTCACTCAGGTAGACAAGAGCAGAGATAGGAAAAAAAGTTTAAACTCAGCAAGCTCTGGGGACAGAGCACTGATAGATATTGAATTAAAGGTAACAGTTAACCTGGCCAACACAGACAGGCCAGATAGTTGAAAGAAGCAGGGTAAGTTATACAGCTGAGGAAGCAGAACAAAGTGCTAAAATAAAGGGGACCAAGAGATGAAGGAGCACACCAATAAAGACAAACATATTAGTCATGTAAATCATGGGCAAGGCCATATAGGATTCTGAATGTAAAACATAACCGTTTTGAACAGCACACATGCTTTAATGGACAGCCATTGTAGTCAAACCAAAAACACAGTGGCTCTATCTCAGCTATGTCCCCCAAAATCAAATTTGGCTGCAATATCTACCCAAAGTCCAGAGATTTTATTTATTTAACAGTTTTTATATACCACCTTTTCATTTAATCAAGGCAGTTTACATTAACTTCAACTTTTACATAGAAAGTAATAAAGAAGAAGATAAACAGTTGTAATAATCCAGTCATGACAGAACAGTGGCCCGTACAATCTGCTTCAGGTTATCCTCTGAAAAACATGACCTTATTTAATGCATGTGTCATAAGTCAGAAAAAGAGACTCTTTGTGACTGCACTAAAACTTGGGCCTCCATAGTGTGGGCAAAATCCAACCACTCCAAGAACTTTCAAAGAGCTTGCCATGGGGATATGTATATCAGCTAAACATGGATATTCTGTTGGTCTCACTTTCCAGGGGCCTCCCAAAGTAGATTTGCCTTCTCAAGACTGAGTATCTAAGAACTCTTAAGTTTGACCCAAACTTTCCTGAAACAGTAATAGAATTATCATCCGAGTATGAAAAGAAGTGAATTCGTAGCTCATATAATTCCATCTCAAAGGAGCTTATAAAAATATTGAATAAAACTGGGGAAAGTGGTGAACTCTAGGAGTACCCCAAAGGCATTCTCCGAGGATCAAACAATTCTTTCTGCCGCTGCACCCTGAATGTTCTGTTCAAAGGCCTGTAAACCAAATGTAATCCAGGCAGAGTTAAGCTTGTGAATTAATAAATTATGATCGATAAGATCAAATCTTAAGTCCAATTGCACAAGAATTGCCTGACTGCCTTTGTCCAATATAAGACAACTCCTGGAACCACTGTACCCTTCCATTATTTTTTTTTGGGGGGGGGTGGGAGCAGCTTGAAAACTTCCATGCTGATAACCCCTCTGATCCTTACACCTCAAACTCCTCACTTTAAGCTCCTCCTTCACCCTCCAGTGTATGTTTTATCATTCCTACTTATCAGAATGTCCGGTACCTCGATCTAGTCCTTTTCTCAAACTGCTCTCTCTCAAAACCTCTCCAGCTCAGTTCTTCCCCTCTCTAACCATCATATGATAACTTACTCATCATTCCTCATGGTGCTATCCAGTCACAACCAACACAAAGAGGAAACTGAGGCTATCTATCTATCTTTGCACATCTCTTTTCTTATCCACTATGTTATCAGATTCTGTCAATAAGACAGCTACTTTCTATAAGGCTATGCTCTCCTCTCCTCTGCTTTGACAATCTTTCTCTTTCCCTCCTCTGTTCACCGGAGTGGAAGAGTAGCCTAATAGCTAGAGTACTGGCTTAGGAACCAGGGTTCAATTCCCACTAGCACTCCTTGTGGCCCTGGGCAAGTTACTTAACCCTCCATTGCCTCAGAAAAAAAATCCAATTTTCAATGCCCCCATTTACTGTATATTACCAAGTTTAAATTACAATTTAAACAGTTTTAGCTAAATGATAAAGCGGTACGAAAAAAAAGATAAATAAATAAATGGCGTACCACACCTCATCTTTGGCTCACCTCCTGAATTCACTCCTTTGCAGAGCGCCTCTGGCTAAAATCCCGTCCCCTGCCGACTTCATACATTTTGATCTGCTAACCATGATAATCCTCCATCCGGGATATTCAGCGGCACTGATCCAGTTAGTGCCAGTGAATATCCGCAGGCACTGTTGCTGCACACCCCTAAGCTAACTTCCATCAGGGCGTTCTGGGGATGGCACCTGCCATAACTGGGCAGTGGCAATATTGAACTACTGCCTGGTTATGGCAAAGGTTGGCCTAACCTTTGCCACTGAGGCTAGCCAGGCAGCAGCTGAATATCGCTGCTGCCCAGTTGGCTTCCTGCCAATCCAGGCAACCTTCAATACCAGAGCTGGATATGACCCGGCTTTGAATATCTGGGTTTAAGTTTCAGCGACAGCAGCTAACGTCATTAGTGATCATCCCCCCTCAAAATTTATGCTGACCTCCTTCCAGTCTGCTATTACCATTTGCTAAGCAAGATTACTATGCCCATCTGACAAACTCCTTTGCCTCCAACCCTCAACTCTGCCACACGAGTCCCTCCACCTCTGACCCAGTGCCGCTATGCTCATGTAACTCTTCTTCTCAAGTCACTTCACTGGCTCCCTAAACGCATCCAGTTCAAACTTCTCCTACTGACCTAAAGTGCATTCATTCTGCGGTTCCTCTCTTATCTCACTTTACATCCCTCCTCAGGAACTTTTATCTGTGCCCTTCTCTGTCACTGCCAACTCTATTCATTCCATCCTGCTGCTCCATATACCTGGAACAATCTACCCGAGTCAGTGTGTCAGGCTCCTTCTCTAGCCCTGTTCTAATCCAAGCTAAAAATGCACCTCTTTGAGGCTGATTTTGGATCCTGATGCTCCTCACTCTCTTGTTCACAACTTATGTACATTTTACCATACTCTAGTCCCCAGTTTTGTGACGTTTTTCATCTTGATTAGATTGTAAGTTCTGATGAACAGGGACTGTGTCTGACATCTATATGTACAGCACTGTGTACACCTTGGGGCGCTATACAAATGATTAATAATAGTAGTAGTAGTAACCCCTTCATTATTTTCATAACAAGGCTCATAAGGTTAATTCTGAATTCTCAAAAAGGTCACGCCATCTTCCCTTCCTCTACATCATTCCCACATCCTCTCTTCAACAACCACCACTATTTCATTTTCTAAAATCACAGAGGAGGAAATTGTGGATATTTTCTCCTTCTCCAAACTCCCTACCAATTCCTCTGATCTCATTCCCACCCATTCCTCAGGTACTGTTACCCAGATAAATGTTTTTAAATAACAGGCCCATTGCTTCTACCTTGTACATTATTGTGACTTGAGAAACACGGAACTGTTTAATTTCAACCTTTATTGCATAAGAAAAGACTGCTTTCAATTCAACAAAAGTGTCATACTAACAACTTGTAATTTTCATTATTAAATTTTGGAGTTCACAAACTCTTTTTCAGCATATTACTTAACTTGTACCAAAAAGATAGAGATCAGATGCAGACTGCTCACAATCTTTAAGTCATCAAGAATAATGAGACATTTTTATTTTAATTACTCACCACAAAAACAAATAAAATTAAGTACCTGCTCCTGTTTGTCCTCTGAAATTACCTCAAAAAGTGAGCTCAATAGTACACTGTAATGCTATCGAAGAATCCCTTTAACTCATGATTACAGTTTATCATCATGCTTACATCCCATAAGAACATACTGGGTCAGACCAAGATCCATTAAGCCCAGTATCCTGTTTCCAACAGTGGCCAGACCAGGTCACAAACATCTGTCAGATTCCCAAAAAGGAACACAGATTCCACACTGCTTGTCCCAGGGTAAGCAGTGGATTTCCCAGGTACTCTTTAATAATGATTTATGGCCCTTTCCTCCAGGAACCTGTCCAAATCTTTTTTAAACCCAGCTACACTAACAGCTTTAAACTACATCTTCTGATAAAGAACTCCAGAGTTTGATTATACGTTGAGTAAAAAAATATTTTCTCTTATTAGTCTTAAATGGGTTACATTGTAGCTTTATTGTACGTCCTCTAGTCTTTCAGCTTTTCGATGGCATAAACAATCGATACACATTTACCTGTTCCACTCCATTCATTAATTTACAGACTATCATATCTCCCCTCGGCTGTCTCTTTTCCAGGTTGAAGAGCCCTAACCTTTTAAGCCTCTCCTCATAGGGGTATCCTTCCATCCCCTTTACCATTTTGGTGGCTCTTCTCTGTACCTTTTGTAGTTCTGCTGTATCCTTTTTAAGATGCAACAACCAGAATTCCACACAATACAGAGGCATTATAATATCTTTGTTTTATTCTCCATTCCTTACCTTATGAGTCCTAGCTTTCTATTTGCCTTCTTGGTCGCTACTACACACTGGGCAGAGGGTTTCAACATATTAACAAAGATGATGCCCAAATCTTTTTCCTGGGTGGTGGTTCCTAATGTGGAACCTTGCATCGCGTAACCATAGTTTGTTCTTTCCTAGGTGCATAACTTTGCACTTGTCGACATTAAATTTCATCTGCCATTTGAATGTCCAGTTTTCAAATATATCAAGAACCTCTTGCAATTTTTCACAATCCTGTTGGGTTTTAACAACTTTGAATAAATTTTGTATCATCTGCAAATTTGATCACCTCGCTCGTTATTCCCATTTCCAGGTCATTTACGAATGACTTCTAGCATTTGATATAGGCATTTTAGAGATTCTATTTTATTCATATTAATCTGGTTATCGGTTGATAGGGGTAATTTGGAATCTTTCAGCTTTGTTCTTCTGGGTTACTTTTATCTTTATTGGAACCTTTCTGTTGGGATATCCTAACTTCCCTCTTTTGCTAGTATCCTTCAAGGATACTTCTTCTGAACCATGCGCTCTTGGGTGACTGTCTGTTTTCCTCTATTACCATCTTTAAAAGCTTTTAAAGATTAATGTCAACAGCCTGGTTCCATCCCGTTAAGGTGGAACCCAGCCTTTCAGAAAATCCCCTCCCTTCCCCAGAATTTTGCACAGTTCCTAACAAATTCAAAACCCTCTTCGTTGCACCATTGTCTCACAAATGCATTGAGATTCCTGAGTTCTGCCTGCCTTTTGGGTCCTGCGTGTGGAACAGGATGTACTTCAGAGAATGCCACCCTGGAAGTTCTGGATTTCAACTTCCTACCTAAAAGCCTAAATTTGGCCTCCAGAATCTCCCACCCACAGTCTCCTATGTCATTGGTACCAACCAGTGGTGGGATGCAGCCAATGCGAACCGGTTCCTAGTGTTTCCCTACAGGCTGTTTCACCTCTGGATCAACACTGTCGGGTTTCAAAAAACCCAACATTATTTGAATAGCATTGGGGGGGATCACAGCATTGGGAGAAGCCCCCAATGCCATCCAAATAATGTTGAGTGTTTTGAAAGCTGGATATCAGGTGGCAAAACAGCTTGTAGGAACTGTTTTGGTGAACACGGGATCCGGCTGCTTCCTACCACGGATCAAACTGGTTCCTATGAAGATTTGAATCCCACCACTGCCAACTTATCAGACTCCTCCCCAGCACTATCTAAGACTTTGTCTAGGTGGCGCTTCACGTCTGCTACCTTCGCACCAGGCAGGTATATTACCAGGCAACCCCCAAGTCCACCAGCCACCCAGCTATCTACATGACTAATGAGCAAATCACCAACTATAACAGCTGTTCTAACCCTTCCCTCATGGGCATATGGCCCTGGAGAAACCTCCTCAGTGTGAGAGGGTTTTACTTCTCCTGGTGGAAAAGTCCTAGCTACAAGTGAGGCTCTCCTTTCACGTGACCTCTCTCCTCTATGGCAACTGAAAGGCTGCCAGACTGGAAGTTGGATTTAAGTACTACAGTACGTCCCTGTAGGTCTTGTCTGTGTACCTCTCTGTCTTCCTTATGTCTGCTACTCTAGCCTCCAGAGATTGGACTCATTCCCTGAGGGCAAAGAGCTCCTTGAACCTAGTGCAAACATAAGATCTCTCACTAAATGGGAGAAAATCGTACATGTGACACTCAATGCAAAAGACTTGACAGCCCCCATCTTGTTTATGTACTGCTGTCTACATGTTACTTTTAAGATTTTGTTTAGCTATTTAAGTTGTTTAAAGTTACTAGTGATACTTGTACTGAAACAACTATACCAAAATATTTTAAGGGACTTTGATCACCTCAAGATTAATTAATTTCAGGGCCTTAATTAATCTATTCCTGGCGAGGATAACCAGCTGAACCTGAAAGTGAGTTTGACCACCTCTCCTACTTTAATAGGTCTAAGAGCCTATAAAGCTAAAATTATGCCTGGGTGGGTGGGAATTAACACTTAGTAAAGGCTAGCTTGCTACACAGGTCTGAGACCTGTGCTTCTAAGGTAATCTGCTAACAATTTCCTTGGTGATTCACACAGCTGTTGATTTGATAAAAGAAGCCTTTCAAATTGCCCCTGTGATCTGTCACTTGGCTTTAACACCTATTTAAAATAAATTCACAGATCTCTTGCCTCCTAACTGGAAGACCTCTTTGTAAAGGTCTCTATAAACAATGTATTTCTTTCTACTTAAAGAATATTTACCTTGTTCTTTCTTCTATACTAAACTATACTCCAATTTGATTTAAATTAAAAGCTCTCTGCTGATACAAGGTCCTCACTGAATTTTAATCTTAAACTAAACTAAAAGCTCTCTGCTGAGTTTTAAATTTAAACTAAAAACAAAAAGGATTTCCTGATTTTAAGTCTTCTCTAATTTTCAAAGGAGCAATACTCAACAGGTGTCTTGATCTGTTTAAGTTACCTGGATAATTTTAATCAGGTGTTCAGTGGACTTAGGGGGGAATTACTAAGCTGCATTAAAATATCACATTTTGTCATAGCCTAGTTTACTATGTTATCATTAACTTGTGGTAACTCAGTACCACAGATTAGTGGTTAGTAACTTGGCAAGCTGCATTATTCTGCTCCCCTAGAGCATAGGGCCACTAATGCACAGCACAATGATACGAGGGAAAATCTTTTAAAAGGGCTGGCCCATGAATAAAAATGTTACCCAGAGATTCCTTCCTGCTTTCCTCCTAAGTATTAATGTATGTGTGTCATATCCCCTCGTGTTAAATGTATCCCCCAATTGACCGCTTTGACCCGGTGAAAAGCGGAATATAAATACAGCTAAATAAATAAATAAGTAAAGTCTACCTGATATCCCCCTACCTGAAGATAACCCCATCTACCCCCTAGAGCCACATTCCAAGGCCCCCTCCAAAGACCCCACCTTCCGATCCTTCCCAATAATGACCCCTTCCCAAAAATTCCCCCAGCCTACTTAATTTTTTTTTTTATTTAACATGTTTTTTATACCATCTTATCATAAAATCAAAGCAGTTTAAATTTTAACTCAACAAATTCCTCATAGAACTCATGGTGTGGGTAGGGGTAGCATGCGGGACATACTAGAAAGCATAACTTATTTACATTGCGACATATCTACATTAATTAATCAGCATGTTAAAAATCAGTGTTCAGGCAGTTTGAGTGTTCCTGGAGGCGGATTGCAGTGTGAGCCGACTGAAGTGTTCCATGAAGAGGAATGTTTTCAGCTTCTTCCTAAAGTCTTTTAAGTCTGTGGTGATCCTCAGTGATTCCAGAAGGGAGTTCCAGGTGGCGGGTGCCGCTAGCGAAAGAGCTCTTTTGGTCGTGGAAGTTTTGGCTTTGGAGAATGAGTTAGGTGTTCAAATACTGTCAATGAACCATCGTCTTCATGGCCTGTTGCTGGGTTGGAAGAATATTAGGTCCTGGAGTATGTTGGCCGAGAGGTTTTGTCTAATTTTGAAGATGATCAGGGCTGTTTTAATTTGATACATCAGGTAACTGGAAGCCAGTGAAGCTGGTGTAAGATAGGTGTTATGTGATCAGACTTTGTAGTGCTGGAAATGATTTGGGCTGCAGTATTTTTGGCCAACTGTAATGGCCTGGTAGTTTGTTTTGGTAAGTCACTGAAAATGGAATTGTAGTAGTCAAGTATTGGAATTATGATAGCTTGACAGACCATACGAAAGTGGTCTTGGCTAAAGAAAAGTTTGATTCTGCAGATAGTGGCCATTTTGTGGTATGCACTTCTAGTGACTTTGTTGATGTGAGCTTTTAGGTTCAGGTTTCTGTCCAGTGTGATTCCTAGGTACCTCACTTCTTCTTTTATTGGAATGGATGCAATTGCCAAGGTGATTGATTTGGGGGGTATGAAGAAGGTGTTTCTTGTTATAATTAGGGCCTCAGTCTTCTTGAAATTGATGTTTAGATTGTTATTTGCTAGCCAGTTGTTCGTGTTCATGTAGTCTGGTAGGTCCAGGTGGACTGGGGTATATACTATTATCACTAAACAAGCTGTACAGGAGCAAATCTCAATGACATTAACCCACACACGCTCCCTAACACAAGCAAAACTCAAACACAAATTAAACTAATTCAAAAAACTTACAAAAGTCTCTCAATAAGGCAAAATGACCTCAGGGTGGCTCGTACCCCACACACAGCGAGAAACTCACTGTAGGACTGAAACCATTTAAGAGGTGGCCATGGAGCCCGGTATCTTTGAGCTTGTCTAGTAGGATGTTGTGTGCTACTGTGTCAAATGCAGAGATGTCAATGAAAATGAGGCGTATTCCCATTTTATATCATCAATTCCTCTGATCAAGTTGTCTAGTAGCTGTGTGAGAAGGGTCTCGACACTGTGGTTAGATCAAAATCCATGTTGGTGAGGATCCAGAGGGACGTGGCATCAATATGGTCCTGTAATTGTCACTGTACTATCTTTTCAATAAATTTTGTTAAAAATGGGGGGCTGGATATCAAGCGGTACAATGCTGGGTCTGTATTATCTGCTGCTTTGTTTTTGAGGATCAGTCGAATGGTTGCCTGTTTGAGGGAGGAGCATATATTGAGTTAGGGAGGAGCATATTATCTTGTGGATATATTGGAAAAGCTCATCTTTGGCTGATTTAATCCATCTTACTGGACATGGATCAGAGGGTGCTGAGGCGGCTTTTAATTCAGCGATTGTGCATGCTACTTGCTCAGTTGGGGGTATTTAAAAGTTGTCTCATTTATGTGTTGGGGAGGATGTTGCGGAGTCTGGGAGATTCAGTTGTGGTATGTCTTTCTGAAGTGGCATCTTGTAATATGACCAAAATATGTCCCATACCAAAGAACATATGTCCATTCCTCTAAGGGTTTGCATAAGTTTCTCAATACAGGCTACCTCAAAAAGCTGAAAGCAAGCTCCAACGATAGAGAAGAGGACCTTACACGAAATACACATAAATAAAAATTTTAATACCTTCCCTATCCAATACCTGGTTTAGTGATATTGTCAAGATATTAAACAAGATAGGCGATAACGGTGATCCCTGAGGGATCCCACAAGTTGACTGCCATGATGTCAAACATTCATGTTTTTACGTGAACAGTATAATTATGCTTTTGCAAAAAGGCTGCAAACCACTTTGCAACCTTACCCATCACCCCTAAATAATCCAACACATTTAACAATATTTCTTGATCAACAATGTCAAACGCAGACTTAAATCAAACTATAACAAGACCGCAACATAACCTTGTGCCAGAATTCTATCCATATCTGATACTAACAAACTCACAAGAAATTTTGTATTATATCCCCTACAAAATCCATATTATGCATAACTAAGCCAGTTATACATATCTAGAAATTGCGAAAGTTGATTGGCTACCATTGCTTCCATTATTTTCGCAAAACAAGGTATATTTGCTATTGGGCGATATTTTAGATACATCTTCTAAACTTGCCTTTGAATCCTTTGGTATTGGTGTTAATATGGCTTTCTCCATGTAATCCCATCCACCATATTCAATGAGTCTCTCCATTTCTTTTCTAGTTTTCTACACTTCCTCCTTAAGTTGCTGAGAGAACCATTCGGACTCTTTAGCAACCGTTACATTACATTTAACTATAAGTGGTGCAAGCTCTCTCAGCACCTCATTAGTGTTCTCAATCCAATCAACTATTGTTTCCCCAAACTCTTGATAACCCTTTAGGGACATGTTTCCAACCATCCCTTCCCAGAACAATTCTGGAGAAATATGTTTACATCTTACCACCGGCTCTATCACTGGTTTATTAAGCCTTACCCCTACTGGTATCCTAAGATTAAACTCTATACCAACATATAAATGGCTATAATTGTACATCAGTAAGCGTAAACCTTGGGTTAGTTTTAAACACATGTTAGTTGGCCCAACTGGTGGCCCAATATATGGGTAGCTGGAAAGGTTGAATATGTAAACCCTAACAAGTTTGGAAACAGTAGGTATTCTTGCACATATACATCTGATAGATCTTCTAGATGTAAATTTATGTCCCCTAACAACAAATAATTTTTGGATAAGAATGCCCACAAAGCTAATGTTTCAAAGTACCTATCTTACACCCTCACTCACGATCCAGGTGGTCTGTAAACCTGTATGATATTACATTTCTCCACCTCTTCCCCAAGAATACCTCACAGAAGGCCTCCTCTAGTTCTGCAGATAAATAATTATCTAATAGCTTAATAAAATGGGTAAGGAAGGAGCACCTGCTTTGTAGGCTGACTTGAAAAAAAAGCCTAATATGTTTAATATATATCTGCAGGTGTAACCTCTAGGCCAGTGGTTCTCAACCCAGTCCTTGGGACATACCTAGACAGACAGGTTTTCAGGATAAACCCAATGAATATGCATGAGATAGATTTGCATTCAATGGAAGCAGGGCATGCAAATCTCTCTCAGATACTATCACTGTGGTTATCCTGAAAACCTAACTGGCTAGGACGAGGTTGATAACTCCTTCTTTAAGCTAAATATGGATACAGACACAGTAGAAACTATCCAAATGGCTGCAATTAAAAGAGGAGTTAATGGAAGCCTACAGTCTAAAAGAAATATGGAAAACATAATACCAGAGGATACTGACCTCCTTGCAAGAGTTTTCTCTAAAATAGCTAATTGGGGAAGGCAACCCTGAACTGTAACCAGTGAATGGAGACGGTGTCATAAATGTTATGACATTCAATGTATACAGAGGACCAAAACAAGGAGCCTATATTTCAGAAGGAATGATGAAAAAGAATGATTATATTAAGCAGTAGGGGAATTTAAGAGGTATGAAGGAATTATAGACATCAATAAATAGGAAACCTGAAATAGGACTAGTCTTTTGGAAAATCCTCTGAAGGGAAAACAAAATGTCCATCTAGAAAGTAGCAGAAAAAAAAGCAAAAAGCCAGTATTCTGGAAAAAAATTCATAGGAGGAGGAGCAGTAGCAAAATTACCACAAGGCCAAACCAAAAAGCAGCACCAATTGTGCTCAATGTAAATGCGGAGCCCCAAGGGCTGCTTTCATGTATCCAAAGGCATGGGTTCAATTCCCAGTTTGGCAGAGGTTGAGGACACTGCACAGCTAGCATTCACAGCCCATAGGAGGGATGGAGTTGTCCTTGCTTAATGGATGGTGACATGTGGGGGAGGGGCAATTCCATAACAGGGTGCCTATGTCAAATTGGCATCCTATTTTATAAAGGCAATGTGTCTAAATGCTTTTACAAAATAGGTATTCAGAAGCAGTTCCAACTGTGCACAAATTCTCACACAAATTTACACCTGTAAAACGTCTGCATATATTCTATGCATGTGCCCACATATTTCATATTTCATTTATGTGCCATACCTAACAGTTCTGCCATATCTCCACCCAAACTACACCCTTGGGAACCCCTACTCATGGTTTCTCAGTGTACATGATTTCCATTCATGGATGTGGTCATGCAATTTTAGAAAAGCCTTTCTCTGCATTTAAAATAGGATTTACATAAAGGAAGAAGCTTTATAAAATTAGCCCCCTAGTGGCCAGATTGAGGACTCATGACTGCAGGGTTCTGGCCCCTGAAAGACTGACAGCGTTGTAGACACTGGAAGACTTCCGGAAAAGAAGTCTGAAGTCAAATTGATAAAATTCAAGTCTGCTTAGGATAGGCACAAAAACATTATATGGCAGGCATGATAGAAGCACATCACGGATCAAGCAGGGATTTTGGCAGCATGATGAACAGATGCAAATAGAAAAGCCAAATGGCAAAATTACATTCCACGTGACAGTAGAAAAAGATGAAACAGGCCCATCCAGTCTGTCCAGTTGCAATTCTTCAGATGTGGCTGTATAGGCATATAGTGGACTGGAGTGGAGTAGCAGCCTAATGGCTAGCACACTGGCTTGGGAACCAAGAGACCAGGGTTTGATTCCCACTAGCACTCCTTGTGACCATGGGAAAGTCACTTAACCCTCCATTGCCTCAGAAGAATCCAAGTTATCAATGTCCATGTTTAATGGACATTGCCAAGTTTAAATTTCAATGTAAACCACCGACTAAAATGATAAAGCAGTATAAAAAATAACCTGCTAAATAAATAAATATAGGGCCTATGTAATTTTATTAGGCACCCTAGGCCAAACTTCAGCCTTGCACCCTCTCACAATTAGCTTTTAAGCTCCTACCGCCACGCCCCCGCCCCCCCAGGATTTTGTTTATTAAACTCAATTGTAATCATCTACACATCAACCCTTCCAGAAGAATTTTATAAAAATGCAAATTTGAACATCACACTTTTAAATATTAAACTTCAAAGAGCCACTTAAAAGGGTAAATGGACGATCTGCATATTGCCTGTTCTTCCTGCAGGTAAAGAGTGTGATGGTGACTCAGAGTTTAGGTGGCTGCTAGGACTCATTGATTTGTTTTGACTGTAGCTGCTCTTTTCTGGCCCCCACCACAGAAGCTGATGCCCAGTTTGCCTGGTGGTTGGGTCAACCCTGAAAGCATATAAAGTCCCATACTTAAGTCAAGACCAGCTTCCCCGCCCACAATGTCTTTTATTTGAACTTTAAACTTCTTCTAAAACTGCCTCCCATATCAGCACCAAACATGTCCAGCACTGTCGGAAGTACTAGTCTCTACCACTTCTACTAGTAGGTCCAATAAAAAACATAAGCCTGTTCCCTTCCTAAACAGTTAGGCCTCTCAACAGTTCGGTAGTTTGATCTGTTTATAAATTGTGATCCAAACAAATCCCTATATTTAAAAAAAGCCCATTTCTTACAATACCAATTCTAAATAAAGCAGGAGTAGCAGAAACAACTCTAAAACAAAGGCATGGGGGGGGGGGTATCCCGCACACAGCGGCAGGCATCACTCCAGCCACCTTACTGGGAAGACCAGATTGATCATACTGGTCTTTATCTGCTGTCATTTACTATGTTAACCATTCAGAACCCTTCTGTCTCTTATTATCAGCTACCCTCATCTGTCAACATCTTAGGGTTTTGTGCACCTAAAAGCCTTTCAAGTGACTTTCTGTCTGGAAACTATTTCTGCTCATTACAACCACCACACACATGGTTTTACTTCTATTCCAAAAACTGCTAAAATACTTGGAATAAAAAATAATCGGGCCCAATATTCAAAGTGATTAACATGGTTAGCAGAGCTGCCAACAGTGTTAATCACGATGAATGGGATAAATATCTCCGGCTGCCAGCTCTACATGCACTGATTCTAACTGCTTGGCATCCTGGCATGTCGTGGACGCTCAGGAGCGGAATGGAAGAGACACTGATCGCTAACCGGGCAGCAGCAATATTGAGCCGCTACCTGGTTAGCGATATGCAGTAAAAGCCAGGTATAGGAAACCCTAGCTTAACTTTCTCCGCAACTGCTAACCGGGTAGCGGCTCAACATCGCCGCTGCCTGGTTAACAATCAGCCTATGCGGCAAATCTGGATATTCATTGCCAAGCCAGATATGACCCCGGCATTGAATCTCTGGGTTTAATGTTCAGTGGCAGTGGCTAGCCGCCAGCACTGAACATCAGCCCATTGTATCTATCTATATACTGATAGACCAAGAGGTTAAGCATGCATATTGTGACAAGGCAGAGGTTGCAGAACCTAAAAATAGGGGTTTAAAACACTTTTTGTCCTCAGAAGCTGTCAGTAAACCAGGTCAGGAAAGGGTTAAGGATTCAGCCCTGAAAGCTGCTCTGCACAGGAAAGCAGAAAGAGAGCCACACCCTAGCTTCAGGCAAACCCAGGGAGCTGACGTGGGAGGAAAAGGGGCGGAGTCACACCTGATAGGGCAGCCCTGTTCACATAACCAGGAAGCAACTGTTAGTCAGATAGAACTGGCAGGGGAACGAGAGGGAGAACAAGAACTCGAACAAGGAAGAGAGAGAGAACACTACGTGGAGTTCCATGAGCAGCAAGGAGAAAGACAGCAGTTCCAGGATGGTCCCGGAGAGTCAGACCCAGGGAGAGATCTGGGGACCAGGAGAAGCAAAGCCAAGAGCAACCGATACCCGGTTGGCACAAGGTGCTTGGGGAGTTGCTGGCCAGACTGCAGAGAGACAGCCAGGTCTCAGGAGCGCCGTCTGAAAAAGCTTCCAGGAAGGAACTACCGTGAGCTGCACAGCAAACAAAAACAGGTCAGAGACTATTTTAAACCTCAGGGGAAAAGGTCGGATACCTTGCCTGGAAGGGATAGGAGTAGTTCTCTGGAATCTTCTCTCAAAGCCAGAATTATAAAGGAGAGATTGGGAAGAGAGAAAGTCCCATTCAAAAGACTGCAAAAGTTTTCATACTACAGAGAACGTGACAGGAGCTCTAGCTCTGAGTATAGCCCAGGTGCCTTTCAGCAAGTTACTAATTGCAGGCAGCACAGACACGGGCACGAGTTAGACTCTGAGGAGCACGCTGTGTTAAAAGAACTAGTGAAGCAGTATCAAGGGAAATGTTTGCCTCTCAACCAGAAAGCACATACTAGGCAGACCAGAAGGAAGGTGAGCCCTTTTTGTGATGTTTTAAAAGGTGCTGGTGATTTGGAATCCTTACAAGTGCCTAGGTATTTTAGAGATAACAAACAGAAGCAGCTTAAAGCACTAATTAAGCAGTGGCAGTCTGTAGACTCCCTTAACCCAGGTCTTAAGGACATATCAGACCCAGAGCTGGAGGATATGCAAATTGATGCACTATTAAGTGATAGCAGTGGATCAGCTATGGACTGTGGGGTTTGTTATAAGGACTGAAAGCCATATAAGTGTATCCTGTAAAAGGGGTGAAAGCTGTACAAAGATATCCTATAGAAGTGCTGAGAAAGCCTATTTGCTATATCCTGAGTTTCCACGGAGAAAGGCAGCGTTCTGCCTGTGGGAAACTCCAGCCTAATTAATTCAGCTGTGAAGAGAAGTACAAGGCTGTGAAAGTTTTCCTGTGTTTAAAGCATGTATATGAAAGCAATGCCAATGGAGAGAAACAGCTGTTGTATTTGAAGCTGAAGGAAGTTTGAAAGCTGAATGTTTTGCGTTGAGTTTGTACCTGAGAAGCATCAGGGGATTCTTGGACTTTTATTTGACACAATTGCGTAGCACCATCTTTTGTCTGTGTTTGGGGAAGTAGTTCACCAAACTCCTGTGCGGCAATAAAGTTATTGTTAAACCCACGGAGGCCTTTGCTGTATTTACTTGGACCACAACTACAACGGACACCAGGCTGCAGCACTTAGAAGGTTTATAAATATGTATTCCCCTATGCATCACATGCCAACCCCTCCTAGGCAACCGCCTATATATACCAGAGGGTGCTGAAGTGTGTCATAGAGGGAAACTGGCGTAGTTTTTCGGATTTTTAAACTACGGCCTCACACAGAAGAAGAGTCGCTTACCAACGTTGCCAATAAAGTCCTGAAGAAGGAATATTCTTGAAAGTTTTTGAAAAAAAAAAAAGAGAAGAAATTTAACAACACAAAGAAAGTACCCAGGAAGAGCTTACCAGGTCTGCAAGACTACATATCGGAGTGGAGTATCGGCGGAGGCGGAACAGAGTTCCTGTACCAGGGATACCGCAGTGCTGATGAGCGAGACACTCCACTTGTGGCAGGTAACCAGTAGCTAAGCGGGTTAACTGGGATACTGCTGCAAGGGGGTGGTAAGATTGCAGGGTTGGACTGGAAGCTAAGGGGGTGCAATTGTGTGTGTATCGCACTTGGTGTTGCTTTTTTGTTTCCTTGCAGTAATACATCAGGATGGAGCCAGCACAGCTAATGAGCTGGGTCGCAGAAAGGTTTCAGCAGCAGCACGTGATGTCAGCACAAGCCCAGGAGAGGACGGCAGAGATGCCGCGTGCGCAACAAAAGCCACTGTTGGATCTGCTGGGATCATACATGGGAGAACAAAAGCAAACAGTGCAAGTGTTAAAGACTGTGTCCAGTTCACTAGGAGCTGTAGCAGGACTGGGAACTGTGGGCCAGGGTATATTTTCACTAGGCCAAATGTCTAAAGATGAAAATGTTGACGATTACCTAGAGGTTTTCGAACGCATTGCGCTCATGAGCGGTTGGCCGAAAGAACAGTGGGTCATCAGGCTAGCTGCATCATTAACAGGCGAGGCTCTCGCAGCCTACCGGGCTATGCCTAATGACCAGGCCAACAACTATGACGCAGTGGTCAAAACCATTAAGGAAAGATTAGGCCTAACTCCAGTGGTATATCGCCGCCGTTTGCGAGGGTGCAAGTTAACCCCGGGCGAAACACCACAGGCCTTATGCCATAGAGTCAGAACCTTGGTTTACAAATGGCTATCTCCAGAGGGAAAGAGCATTGACATGATATTGGATGACATTGTGCTAGAGCAATTTGTAGAAGCATTACCAGGTGAAATACAGTCCTTCCTTATTCTACAAGACTGTAGGAACACGAAAGACGCCATCTTGCTTGCTGATCGCTTCTTAGAGGCAAAAGCCATCGGTCAGAAGAAGATGGGTGTTCCGGATACGGCAGTCTTGGGAATGCCAGGAATGAAGGAGAGGTTAAGGGTGGGTGAGTTTATGCCTAGGAAGCCCTTGCCAAAACCTGGTTGGGAGGAGCGAAAATGCTTTGCATGTGGACGGAAGGGTCACTTGAAGAAGAATTGCAGGGATAAGCTGGTGTTAGTAACCACCCAGTCCAAGGAGGTTGGGGAGGGATTTTTACTAACGGTACGGGTCAACAATATCCAGGTCGAAGCCCTTTTAGATTCGGGCACCGACCAGTCAATGGTCTCTAAAGCCCTATGGCAGGAGATAGAGCCTCAGGGAGGAGATTCTGTAAGGCACCCTGAGGATAAAATAAGAATTCGTTGTGTGCATGGCGTGTCATCGTCATATCCTTTGCACACGGTAACTGTGGAAGGGCTAGGTTTGAGAAAGAACATCTTAGTAGCAGTGGTACCTAGGTTACCACATCCCATGGTTTTAGGTAGGGATTGGCCTCAATTTAAAAACGGCCTAGTTAAAGGACTAGCCGCCACTGCAGAAGCCAAAGTCCCTGACCCTAATAAGATAAGAAAGGAACCAGGATGGAGGGAGGAAAAAGTAAGATACGCAACATCCTCTCTGAGGGGTAAATCCAGGCTAGGGATGGTACCAGCCCCGTTATTTGATAAGCCCCGAGAGAAGCCAGGTAGGGAGAGAGCCCCTATCCAGGACCCTCCAAGTAAGGGAAAGTTCCTCCTAAAATGCTGTAGGCTTACACCAAATGCTAGGATCCCTAAGAGAGTCTCAGAGTAAGCTGCAGGCTTTGACCTATATAGTGCAGAGGACACTATTATACCACGTCAAGGGCGAGCCTTAGTGGAAACCGGTATCCAGCTTGAAATACCGCACGGTTGCTATGGTCGGATCGCTCCGCGATCAGGTCTAGCGGTCAAGGAGTGCATTGATGTAGGTGCAGGGGTAATAGACCCGGACTTTAGGGGAGCTGTTAAAGTCTTACTGATAAACTGTTACAGAAAAGATTATAAAGTAACCCTAGGTGATAGGATAGCGCAGCTCATCATGGAGAGAGTTGGCTTCCAACTTATAGAGGAGGTTACTGAATTAAGCACCACCATAAGGGGGTCAAGTGGGTTTGGGTCCACTGGACAGGCCCTGGTGATAGGCCTGACGGCCACGAGTGAGGAAGAGAAGCCGGAGATGGACCTTGGTCCCCAGCTGGCTGAGTGTAAGGCCAAGCCCATACCCCGGTTAGGGGAGGAACTCTCCTGGCACCAGCAACAGGCTCTGTTGAAGTTGCTGGAACGTTTTTCGGACATTTTGACCCCTATGCCAGGAGAGACCCAGCTGGTTGCGCACGAAATCGTGACGCCACCAGGTGAAGTTGTCCGACAAAGGCCATATAGGCTACCTGAAGTTAAGCGTAGAGAGGTGATTAGGCAGGTGCAGGAAATGCTCCATATGGGTGTGATTGAGGAGTCAGTCAGCCCATGGAATAGCCCGGTGGTCATGGTGCCTAAGCCGGATGGGACGATACGCTTTTGTATCGATTTCAGGAAGGTTAATTCCATCTTCAGATTCGATACATATCCGTTACCCCGGATAGAGGAATTACTGGACCAATTAGGGCAGGCAACCTATCTCACCACCTTAGATATGACCAAGGGGTATTGGCAGATTCCCCTCACCAGGGAATCTCAGCCAAAAACAGCCTTCAGCACGCCCCTCGGTCTATATCAGTTCCGTCGGATGCCCTTTGGGCTACACGGAGCAGCGGCGACCTGCCAGAGACTGATAGATATCGTCTTGCGCTCGCATCGCTCCTACGCTATGGCCTACATGGATGATGTAATTATCCATAGTGATAATTGGGACCTCCATTTAGCACACATACGAGCGGTGCTGGAGGACATGAGGCGAGCGGGAATCACCCTAAACCCTGCCAAATGTCTTTTTGGAGGGAAAGAGGTGAAGTATTTGGGGCATTTAGTTGGAAGGGGGGTAGTGAAACCACTCATGGACAAGGTACAGTGTGTGAGGGACTTTCCACAGCCTATGACCAAAAAGCAGATCCGGAGCTTTTTAGGCTTAATCGGATATTATAGAAGATTCCTACCACATTTCGCGTCCGAAAGTGCGCCCCTTACGGACATGTTAAAAAAAAATGCACCCAATCAGGTTAAATGGACCCCAAGTGCAGAGAGTGCCTTTGCACGAGTAAAGGAACGGTTGTGTGCGGCACCCATCCTAAGAGGGGTCGACTTTAGTAAAACTTTTATACTCCAGACAGACGCGTCGGATACGGGACTAGGTGCTGTCCTGTCCCAGAAACAGGAGGGGGTAGAGCACCCACTGATGTTTTTAAGCCGGAAGCTGGCACCGGCTGAGCAAAAATATTCGACCGTAGAGAGGGAGTGCTTAGCAATCCGGTGGGCGATAGATGTCCTCAGGTTTTACTTGACTGGCCGCAGATTTACCTTAGTCACCGATCATGCGCCCTTAAAGTGGCTATCAAGCATGAAAGATCATAACCCGCGCCTTACTAGGTGGTACATGGCCCTGCAAGCGTACGAATTTGGAATAGAGCACAGGCCAGGTAAACTGCACGCAAATGCAGATGCCCTTTCTAGGATTCCGTGCTGTTCTGGACAGGTCCAGTCAGCCCGGAATATCTTAAATGGGGGGTTATGTGACAAGGCAGAGGTTGCAGAACCTAAAAATAGGGGTTTAAAACACTTTTTGTCCTCAGAAGCTGTCTGTAAACCAGGTCAGGAAAGGGTTAAGGATTCAGCCCTGAAAGCTGCTCTGCACAGGAAAGCAGAAAGAGAGCCACACCCTAGCTTCAGGCAAACCCAGGGAGCTGACGTGGGAGGAAAAGGGGCGGAGTCACACCTGATAGGGCAGCCCTGTTCACATAACCAGGAAGCAACTGTTAGTCAGAGAGAACTGGCAGGGGAACGAGAGGGAGAACAAGAACTCGAACAAGGAAGAGAGAGAGAACACTACGTGGAGTTCCATGAGCAGCAAGGAGAAAGAGAGCAGTTCCAGGAAGGTCCCGGAGAGTCAGACCCAGGGAGAGATCTGGGGACCAGGAGAAGCAAAGCCAAGAGCAACCAATACCCGGTTGGCACAAGGTGCTTGGGGAGTTGCTGGCCAGACTGCAGAGAGACAGCCAGGTCTCAGGAGTGCCATCTGAAAAAGCTTCCAGGAAGGAACTACCGTGAGCTGCACAGCAAACAAAAACAGGTCAGAGACTATTTTAAACCTCAGGGGAAAAGGTCGGATACCTTGCCTGGAAGGTATAGGAGTAGTTCTCTGGAATCTTCTCTCAAAGCCAGAATTATAAAGGAGAGATTGGGAAGAGAGAAAGTCCCATACAAAAGACTGCAAAAGTTTTCGTACTGCAGAGAACGTGACAGGAGCTCTAGCTCTGAGTATAGCCCAGGTGCCTTTCAGCAAGTTACTAATTGCAGGCAGCACAGACACGGGCACGAGTTAGACTCTGAGGAGCACGCTGTGTTAAAAGAACTAGTGAAGCAGTATCAAGGGAAATGTTTGCCTCTCAACCAGAAAGCACATACTAGGCAGACCAGAAGGAAGGTGAGCCCTTTTTGTGATGTTTTAAAAGGTGCTGGTGATTTGGAATCCTTACAAGTGCCTAGGTATTTTAGAGATAACAAACAGAAGCAACTTAAAGCACTAATTAAGCAGTGGCAGTCTGTAGACTCCCTTAACCCAGGTCTTAAGGACATATCAGACCCAGAGCTGGAGGATATGCAAATTGATGCACTATTAAGTGATAGCAGTGGATCAGCTATGGACTGTGGGGTTTGTTATAAGGACTGAAAGCCATATAAGTGTATCCTGTAAAAGGGGTGAAAGCTGTACAAAGATATCCTATAGAAGTGCTGAGAAAGCCTATTTGCTATATCCTGAGTTTCCACGGAGAAAGGCAGCATTCTGCCTGTGGGAAACTCCAGCCTAATTAATTCAGCTGTGAAGAGAAGTACAAGGCTGTGAAAGTTTTCCTGTGTTTAAAGCATGTATATGAAAGCAATGCCAATGGAGAGTAACAGCTGTTGTATTTGAAGCTGAAGGAAGTTTGAAAGCTGAATGTTTTGCTTTGAGTTTGTACCTGAGAAGCATCAGGGGATTCTTGGACTTTTATTTGACACAATTGCGTAGCACCATCTTTTGTCTGTGTTTGGGGAAGTAGTTCACCAAACTCCTGTGCGGCAATAAAGTTATTGTTAAACCCACGGAGGCCTTTGCTGTATTTACTTGGACCACAACTACAACGGACACCAGGCTGCAGCACTTAGAAGGTTTATAAATATGTATTCCCCTATGCATCACATGCCAACCCCTCCTAGGCAACCGCCTATATATACCAGAGGGTGCTGAAGTGTGACAATATTCAGTTCTATTCTCTGTGTTCCTACCAATTGCCCAACTATATGGCAAGTGAATTGGGTGGGGGATACAGTATGATCTTCAGCAGTGCTACTCATAAACGTATAGTGGAATCAAGCAGGGCACTGGTTAGTAAATCAGACTGATGACAGTGTGCGAAATAGGCATCTATCAATTATGGCAACTTCTTGTTTATGTTTTTCAAAATGTTTAACTCAATCATCATCAGACTTGTCCGAGCCTGCAAGTCAGTCTCATTCCATTATTTAGTGTCTAGTGAACACAACATGAACAATTATTGTTTCACCCTCCATGGAAACCTTCTAGCCAAATAAATTTACCGCATCTGTTTAAAACCACTACAAACAGGACATGCTATGAAACATTCTAAAGCTATTAGTCAGAACAGCTGTGTTCCATAGGGTTACAAACACCAGATAAACTTAGACAAAAAGCTATCAATATAATACTAGCTTCCCATTCTATGGCCTCTACCATCTTCAGAAAATGGGCCATCTAATCTCAGAAGCTGACGTACCATTAGTATCTTGTCTCGAGTCCCACCAAACGTAGGAAAGGAGGAGAGAAGGAGGAATTAGATGACAGGAAGCAAGAGACTTGGGGGTCTTTTACTTACAGGTGCTACCTGGAGGCACATGTTCTGGCGCACGCTAGATGCGCACTGGGACATGCGTTGCCAGCTAGTCATGACAGCGGAGGATGATTCCTGCACTAACTGTGCAACCCGTCTTAGGGTTGCGAGTGGGCAGGTTAGGGGCGGAGGGGTGGTGAGTTCAGCGTAATTAGTGCTGCGTTCACACCGTATTCTAACTGCAATAGCGTGGGTTCACTGACCGCCACCTCAACAGGTTCACCCGCACTATTGCAGCATGTGCTAGAGGACAAGGCTCCACATTAACTACTCCTGAGAGTTAACGCAGGGGTTATTTTGCATGGTTTCGGCACTATTGGCACGTTACATGCAACAAATTAATGCCCGTTAGTAAAAGACTCCCTTTTACAGCCAGGAATAGGTGCCACCAACATAAATGTTAAAGTTAAAAGTTAAAGAGCTAACTGTCATCAGCTTCTCTACCCTGATTGGGGTTAACCAGCTCTGCAGTATTCCATCTCTCCTGCTTACTGAACTCCAGCCTAATTGGGTCTGAGAGGGGGAGGACTCAGCTCCATTTCAAAAGCAGCTACCTTCAGGCAAGTTAAAGAGCTAACTGTCATCAGCTTCTCTTCCCTGATTGGGGCTAACCAGCTCTGCAGTATTCCATCTCTCCTGCTTACTGAACTCCAGCCTAATTGGGGCTGAGAGGGGGAGGAGTCAGCTCCATTTCAAAAGCAGCTACCTTCAGGCGGGCCCGCGCCTGGTGGGCCCGCGCCTGAGGGCCTCGCCAGAGGGCCCTTTGGCGTGGCCCTTAGGTGTGGACCGTGTAAGTAAGACCGTACCATTGTGACTCTCGTATTGCACTCACAAACTCAGTTAGGACTTTGTGACAACAGATCAGGTACCTTATACTGTGTATAATAATGTTCCTTACCCAGTATTTCATGCATGTAGTTGATTATTTTTAAACAGTGTAAAACTAAAATATCTGTACTAGAACAGACTAGCCAGAAAAGTGTTATTATCCAAAATCTCACATAAGATATGTATGCAACAGTGTAAACAAATATCTGTACCAGAAAAGACTAACCAAAAAGTGTTGTTTAACCAAGATCTCACATAGTATATGTATGCAACAGTGTAAAACTAACATCTGTACCAGAACAGACTAGCCAGGAGAGTCTTGTTCACCAATATTTCATGAAACGTGAGGTATGTAATTTATACCCTGCTATACCCATACCTAAGAGAGGAAATTTCCAAATTGCACCTTGCATGACACCGGTTGCCTGATTGCATAATATCCTGGCCAGGAGTTCCTCCAATTCACCCCCTGACACAAGTCCCCTGTTTCACAGAGTTGGCCCAGAAGAGTCAAAATGGAACACATTATCACCACATTACTGAGCCTATACCTTCTCCTCATAATTTGGACATCCAGCTCACTAGCTCTAAATACATCACACAATCACATCCCTATCTTACCAACTGGTGGGAGAAAATGGTCAGGTGATTTCTACTACAATTCACACAGGGTTAACTACCAACACCACCACCACTTACTACACATTCCACTTCAACACACTGCGAAGGCCAGACAAGGTAAAAACCCTTGCAGCCTAAAGTGTGCACTCATAAATGCTCGCTCACTTTGCAAAAAGTGGCCAGTAATCACAGACATAATAACATCCCATAACCTAGATATCATCATAGTCACTGAAACGTGGCTTTCATCAGAAGACAATACCATCATTAACCAGCTACTCCCATCTAATTTTGTTGCTTTCACCAGCCATAGGCAAAATAAAAGAGGAGGAGGAGTACTCATCATCACTAGAACGGATCTCCAGTTCAAAATGGATGACTTCAACAGTAACAACAACCTAGAAACTGTATCAATCTCCAACAACATATGCTCCATAAACCTGATTTATAGAGTTCCATCAGCGGATCCAGATGACCTTTCATCCATAATAAACCTAGCATCCAATATCCAGGGTCCAAATAAACCTAATTGGATCTTAGGGGATATCAACCTGCCATCATTACAAGATAATCAAGCAACTGCATTCATAGAAGCCCTAGAGATCCTCGGATACACGCAACTGGTGCAAGAACCTACTCACAAGAAAGGTAACACTCTAGATCTCATATTTGCCCCACAGGTAATTCTTGATAAACCACAAAACATTATGCTATCAGTAACGGCAGTCCCCTGGTCTGATCATAAACTCATCACTTTTCAGATGCCTACCCTCAACATGTCACCAAGGCCCAAAATAGATACAAGCAAGACCACTAACCCAGCTGCCAGAGGTTTCCACCCATTTAATAGAGAACGCATCCTCGCTGAAACATGCACACTCATTAATGAGACTTCCTTAAACCTAGATGAGTTGATCACCACTTGGAACAGTAGACTCAGCTCAATCGCAATCCGTTCTCCAACAAACAAGGCCGCGAAGAAAAAATCATCAGCCCCATGGTTTACAGCCGACTTAAGGGCTTCACTAAACATTCTACGGAGACTGGAAAAGCGCTGGAGGAAGTCACGCACCAGTAGTGACAAGTCAGCATACATTCAACACCTGACTTCACATCGCAAAGAAATCTCAGACAGGATGAGGCAATACCATACAGACACCCTGAGACGGTCATTGAATAAGCCACATGATCTGTTTAACTTGGTCAAAACTCTTGCTAAAGAACCAACCCCTGAGCACCATGGCGATATTCACCCGCAAGACTATGCAGTCTACATGCAATCCAAAATGTGCAAGACCAACAAAATAATAATACCTGACCCCCTTGACGTGCAAGAGCACTCAGCATCACTAACATCCTTCTCTATACCTTCAAAGAAAATTATCGAAGATACCATCTTAGCCCTAAACACCACCACTGCACACACAGATCCTTGTCCGGCATTCTGGATAAAGGATCTGCGATGTGACCTCTCTCCTATTATAGCCAACATCATAAACCAATCTTTTAACACTGGGTCTTTCCCCCCTACTCTCAAGCAGACCTCTGTCAGACCTCTTTTAAAAAACACCAAGTTAGACCCCCAAAAGGTAGAGTCTTACAGGCCCATATCTAGTATACCTATGCTCGCAAAAATCATTGAAAAAGTAGTACATAGACAATTACAGGATCATATTGACACTACTGCCCCACTAGATCCATCCCAATATGGATTTAGAGTCACAGGGAGTGGAAACACTACTTACAGCCCTGTTCAACAATATAATTTCAGGCGTTGACAACATACGACATGGTTTCGTACTCATCGTTTTAGATATAGCAACAGCCTTCGACTCTGTATGCCATGAGATTCTCCTCTACCGCCTAAGAGAAAAAGGTATCAGCGGATCAGCGCTCGAATGGTGCAGATCCTACCTGTCTGGAAGATGGCAGCATGTTCGAGCAAACGGGACTACTTCGGAACCATTTCAACAAAGTCAAGGAGTGCCTCAAGGATCATCCCTATCATCCTTGATGTTTAATATATACATCCAACCCATCTGCAAAATCATTAGATCCTTCAATGTTAGTTGCATGTTATATGCTGACGATGTGCTTTTATACATGCCAATATCATTAGATAAACTAGACCTCGCCCCTCTAACTAATTGCTTCAACACTATATCTGAGTGGCTAATATCACAAAACCTGCGAATCCAACACAAAAAGACGGAGGTTCTTTTCATCTCAAGGAACCCAAATTCCATTCCACCCAGCTGCGTTAAGGTAAATGATGCTGAACTACAAGTTAAACCTGTTATACGTTACCTCGGAGTGACACTAGACCAAAATCTCGACATGAAGAAACATGTAGCCAATACCGTAAGGGCGATCTACTTTAAAATCAGTTCCCTCAGACACCTACGCCCGTTACTCGAACCAGATGATTTCCGCACCATTTACCAAGCCCTGATTATTCCCCATTTCGATTATTCAAACTCCATACTACAAGGGCTCCCCCAATCCACCCTGAATCCCCTTCAACTTGCTATGAACAGTGCAGCGCGAGTACTCTTTGGCGCATCCAGGAGAGACCATGTGACACCACTCCTGAAGCAGTTACACTGGCTCCCCATTCAAGCCAGGATTTGTTTTAAGACCTTGCTGATGACTTTCAAAGCTGGCAATGAGCTCTCCTCCTCCTCTCTATCTGACCTCATCCAACCACTTGCACCTAACAGACCAAGAAAATCTGCAGAGTCCAACATGCTAGTAATTCCAAAAGAAGCAACTAAATGCACCAAAACAACAGCTAACAGAGCCTTCCAACTCTGTGCCCCAAGTCTATGGAATACCTTACCAGCACATATCAGAGCAATCCCCAACTTGAGTCAATTTAGAAAGGCCCTTAAACATTTCCTCTTCACCAAATATCTCACTGACATCTTCGATCCTCAGTCCCACTCGAATAACGAGCACCTCAACAATAATAGTAGTCAACTAGGCAAGCCCTTGCAACAGGCGTCCCCTACAATGTAAACACCAAACATTATCCTTTCTCAGTACACCTCATATGTATATAGTGTACCCTTTTTCCAAGTTGCATTTCCTGTGTAATGTAATGACCAGACATATTTAAGTTGTCGGATGTTTCTGTTCCATGTGAACCGCGCTGATTGCAAATAGTGCGGTATATAAGAAATATAAATAAATAAAATAAATAAATACATTTTTGATTTTAGCCAGCAAAAAAGGGTATAAATTCTGCCCATTCAATTCATTAAAGAACCAGAATGTCTGCATTTCTACAGAGGTGGGTTTAGAGGCACTCTGGGGGCAAGGTATAAGGCTTTAGAGAGTGGTAAAAATCACCTGCTCTCTAAAAGCATTGTGAAGGCACACAAGTAGATGATATCACCTGACGGCACCAGGATAGAACAGCTCTCCCCAGAGATCAGGACTACTGTCCAGTGCAGTACATGTATGGAGCTTGCCATGCATGGCAGTCTCTTCTGTTAGTTCCAGAGCTCAAGAACGAATGCAACTCTCAGGGAAGTGGGAGAGACTGTGGGCCTAATTAATCCTGCTATCTACAGAAAACACCCGTTACAGATGAGAAACAATGGTTTTTCCCATCATCAAACAGAAATGAGTCAAACAAGTGAGTGACCCCCTAAGTTTAAGGCTATTCAGATACTAATGGACTGTTCACTGTCCAGGAGCAGCCTAGTTAAAGAAAGGTGTGAGTTTTGTCACTGTTACAAACACAGGTTGGACAGCGCAGATCTATCAAATGCACTCCGACTGCGGACTGGTCGAGGCACCAATATGAAAGTGAAGGTGTGACATGAGCAGCAAGTCACTGCTTTGCATATAGAAAGTAATTTATAAGCGATGACATACTTTTAAGCACTAAGTGCACACATAAAAGGGGGTCATTTCAGTCATTAATGACCTTTTATAAAATGTCAACCAGTACAAAAGTATTCAAGTTACGTGATGGCACGTATTTTGCTGGTGTGTGTGTACACAGGCAGAGTATATGCAGAGCACACCACTGTAGATTATAAAACAGGGCTCGGCAAATCCCAGGCAGTAGGTCACCATGGCAACTATAAATAGCACACTCTGGTGCCTGGGATTGCATTGCTCCCCCATGTGTCTTACTATTCCTGCAGCATTGTTCACTCCTCCACCGCGATCAGTTCTGCATGTAGCTTGAGCCACAAAGAGGGGGGAGGGGAGAAGTCGGGTTCAATGTATGGAGGAAGAACTATGCATCTGTAGAAGAGAGAAACAATTCCAATGAGGTCAATACCGCATGATAATAATCACTGTACCAGCCTCTGCTGGAATTTGTGCGAGGTATTGGTATTTCAAGAGAGGGATGGGGGTATATGCTTAGAGAAGGAGCCAAGAACAGTTAGGCCCCGATTCTATGAGGCAGATAGCGGCATTTTGCCTGCCGCTCCCCCTGCACAGAGCCGCTGTGAGAGCTGTGGGGGATGTGGGCAGGGCAGAGAGTGGGTGGAGCAGGAGCAGAACCAACCCCCCAGACGTACAGGGTCGATTCCAGTAACAGCCCTGTATGTCCAGGGACTGCCAGGGGGCCACCCTGCTTATTCCAAGACTGAGGTGGAATAAGCATGGGGCGTCCCTCCTACCCTGCCCAGCAGCCCTCCTCTGAGATGAGCAGTCCCTCTCCCTGGAGCAAGAGGAAGGCCAATGTAGGTCCCCGCCGCTTGATCGGGGCCCTCGCTGCCCCATCGGGGTTGGGCAGCAGGAAATCGGGGTCCAGGTGGGCATCGGGCAGGAAGTGCCACGTGGAGGACAGTGCTTGGGCAGCTGGGCTGTCTCCCAGTGCCCAATCCTTCACCCAGACGTGCCCCATAGTGAAATCGGGCTCCACATGAATAAGCATACCTTGCCAGCCAATTCAGAATTAGATGAGAGTGAGAGCTTGCATTTTCACTGCTAGTAAAGAGGTCTACTTGAGAGGTGCTCCAGGCCTGAAAGGTATACTCCAGAGTATGTTTGTCCAGTGACAACTCATGAGATTGGAGGATTCTGCTGAGCTGGTTGGCTATATGGTTCTGAATGCTAGGGAGGTAAGAACATAAGATATGCTATAGTGGGTCAGACCAAGGTCCATCAAGCTCAGTATCCTGTTTCCAACAGTGGCCAATCTAGGTCACAAGTATCTAGTAGTTTCCCCAAAAGACACAGGTTCCACAATGCTTGTATTGGGGCAAACAGTGGATATTCTGGGTCCACTTTAATAATGGTTTATGGACCTTTCCTCCAGGAACTTGTCCAAACCTTTTTTAAACCCAGCTATACAAACAGCTTTTACTACATCCTCCGGTAGCAAATTCCAGAGTTTGATTACACGTTAGAGTAAAAAAATATTTTCTCTTATTAGTCTTAAATAGGTTACCCTGTAGCTTCATTTCATGCCCCCTAATCTTTCTATATTTTTATGGCATAAACAAATCGATCTACATTTACCCGTTCCAATCCATTCATTAATTTATAGACCTCTATCCTATCTCTCCTCAGCTGTCTCTTTTCCAGGTTGAAGAGCCCTAACCTTTTTAGCATCTCTTCATAGGGGTATCCTTCCATCTCCTTTACCCTTTTGGAGGCTCTTCTCTGCATCTTTTCAAATAAAGCTATATCCTTTTTAAGATACGGTGACCAGAATTGCACACAATATTCAAAGTGCGGTCGTACCGTGGAATGATACAGAGGCATTATAATATCCTTTGTTTTATTCTCCATTCTTTTCCTTATGACACCTAGAATTCTATTTGCTCTCTTGGCCTCCGCTGCACACTGGGTGGAGGGTTTTAACGTTATCCACGATGACACCTAAATCTTTTTTCTGGGTGGTGGTTCCTAATGTGGAACCTTGCATTACGTAACCATAGTTTGGGTTTTTATTTCCTAAGTGCATAACTTTGCACTTGTCCAGATTAAATTTCATCTGCCATTTGGTTGCCCAGTCTTCCAATTTATCAAGATCCTCTTGCAATTTTCCACAATCCTCATGGGTTTTAACAACTTTGAATAGTTTTGTGTCATCTGCAAATTTGATAACCTCACTCGTTATTCCACGTTCCAGGTCATTTATGAATATGTTAAAAAGCAGCAGACCCAGCACAGATCCATGGGTACTCCACTAGTTACCTTTCTCCAATGGGAAAATTGGCCATTTAGTCCACTCTCTGCTTTCTATTTTTAACCAGTTCCTGGTCCACAATAGTACAATGCCTCCCATCCCATGACTTTAATTTTGCCAAAAGTCTCTGATGAGGGACCTTGTCAAAGGCTTTCTGAAAGTCCAGATACACTATATCAACCGACTCACCTTTGTCTACCTGTTTATTCACACCTTCAAAAAACATAGCAGATTAGTAAGACAAGACCTTCCTTGGCTAAAACCATGTTGGCTGTCTCCCATTAAGCAAAGACTATCTATATGTTCAGTAATTTTATTCTTTATGATGGTTTCCACCATTTTACCCGGTACTGATGTCAGGCTCACTGGTCTGTAGTTTCCCAGATCACCCCTGGAACCCTTTTTAAAAATTTGAATTTGTACACAACTGGCAATGACAAAGTCCCAAATCCTTGCTGCTTCCCACCATATGAAATGAAACAATTTTTCAGACTGCAACGAGGTCCCTTGAATAAGCTGTGAGATGAGAAGGGGTCCTCATCCACTATTAAAAATATCTGTTGGGGACAAGTTCTCCAAATGGGTTAATTTTGAGCATACTATGACAGTCATGAACCTCAATCCTAAGCCAGCGTATGTGGAGTAGGTCTCTCAAATTTACCCCTAATATTTGCTACAGTACTTGCATCGTGCAAAAGCGAATCTCCTTCTGGAGTTTGTAAACTGTATGGCTAGTTTGTCAAGGTGTGCTTGGAAATTCCTTTTAATCGTGCCTGTGACACTCAACATGATGGGAAATATCTCGGTATTTTTCTGACACATTTTCTTGATACTTTAAGATCTTCTCCCACTCAATGAAATTCACAGATTGGCATTGATTATAGTCCAAGCGACTATTCTAGTGTTGTTGTACTTTACCACTATGTCCGCCTTCCTTACAGCCAGCTTTTTATCAGTCAGAATGAGTGTATCCCAGGTGTATCCCAGGTGACTCTTAGGGTCATTATCCAACTGCTTTTCCAGTTCACAATGTTATGTTTACAGAATTTCCAGTGAATAAGACATGCTACTTTATTATGCCTTTGTGCATGTCTGTTTTTCCAGTTTTTCAATGCTTGCTTTAAATCATCTTGTCTGTAAACCACTGTCATGGGCTGCAACTATCAATTTCTCATCATTCGGTTTCAGTTCACCTCTCCTTAATCATTCTTGTGTCTGGTCTTGATCGGCAAAGGGCTCCTGGTGTAACATTTTGTATTTTCCACAGTATCTGTATACTTGCCACTTGTTTTATCTTGTTTGCTAATCTAATTCTTAAAGAGATTATTTTCTTATTTGGCAAATTCTGTCGCTTCCTTCCTTGTGTGTGCTTATGGATTCTTTTTCATTCCTTCTACTTGTCAGAACGCTTGTCCAACTTTGATGATGGAGGCAGATTCTAGATGTTTACGTTCAACTCTGCATATTGGGATCTGATTATGCTGTTAAGAAGGCCTGGAGACCAATGAAAATAGCTCTGTATGTATAATGAATTTTTATAAAGCCCAGTCCTCCTTCAGCTCTAAGGATATCCAGTCTTGGCATACACTGGTTCTTATAAATTATCCCATGAGCATGGAGGAATTTTCTTGTTCGTATATCTGGTTTTTCAAGATCTTTAAGAGACCAGTGCATAATCTCAAAGCTGTAGGAGAGAACAGGAATTGCCAGTTGATTAATGGCTTGCATTCCGTGATGTTAAAGCACTTTTCAATAATGATTTTAATCTTCTATAATATCCATTACTGATCTTTTCTCTCAGGAATTTCTGCTTGATGGTCGTTCTTTCCTCTACTCCTAGATATTTATATATATCTTCCTGTTCAAGTTCCTTGATGTCACAGCCCTCAGTCAGATGTTTACATTCAAATCTGCATATTGGGATCTGATTATGCTGTTAAGTAGGGCTGGAGAACAATGAAAGTAGCTCTGAAAGGGAGATGCTTTCCATTTTGCTTAATTTCCTCTAAGAAAGATGGCCTTAGCATATCTGCCAAGGCCAAAAGTTATCCTGATGTCATCTGAGAAACGTTTCACTACACTGAGTTGTTCTGCTAATTGCTGGGCACTGGAACTGTAGAGCATCAGCTCATCTACAAATATAGAGTAGTAAGTGTGATGTTACCTCCTGGTTGTTACCTTCTTTAGGATTCATGCTAAATCCATATTCAAAAAGTTGATGAAAGTATTTATTGGATTAAGAGTCATACAAAACAAAATTAGCAACATGGATTCTCCCTGAAATATTCCTCGCTGGATCGTGATATTAGGAACGATGAACTATCTTCAGACTTCAAAAAGAGTGTGGATAACACATTTTCATGGTGAACTTAATAAACTCAAGTCAGGCTTTATTTTATACATTTCAAGGTAATTTGTTATCCAAGTGTGGGACAGCATCAAATGCTCTCTTAGGGGTATGTTTACTAAACTGTCTTAACGTGCGCCCGGCATTAGTGTGCAGGATGCCATAAAAGGAGTGGGCGTTTCGGTCTTAAAGTAGCAAAACGGGATTATCGAGCGATAACGAGCGCTGCGCACATTATCGGGCGAGACGCCACTAAGCACGTTAACGCGCGGTAATCTTAAGTAGGCGCACAGACATGCAAAAACAGAAACAGAGGTGTAGCACAATGGTTAATACACTGACTGATGGTACAGGGGTCATCAGTTTGATCCCCGTGTGCCTAATCCATAAGGCTGGCTGAGGCATTAGCTTTTCCATGTAAGTATTGATTTTTGAGGCATTTTATTTGTAGTTTAATTAGTGCTGCCAGCAAACACACCCTCACGTGCCGTAACCTAAGGTGCCGCATAAGGCACCCTATAAGGCACTCCATAGAGCACATTATAAAGTGCACTGTCCGCCAAGGCACCCTATAATGTCCCCTATAGGGCACCATATAAGGTGCTTTAGAGGACACCTGATAAGGCACCTTATAAGGTGCTTTATAGGGCGCCTTATGGTTACAGTACACTGAAGGTGTTTTTGCTGGCAGCACTAATGTACATTAAAAATAGACAATGCCTTGGATAGCCTTATCAAAGGACCCCACCATGGGTTTGAACCCATGATCTCTGGCTCCACAGGCAGTGAAGTAACCAGTGGGCTACAGCTCTATAGCTGCTAACAAACCCCTGGCTGGCTGCAGGACTGCACGGCACCACACAAACTGTCTGCAGTGGTTACCAGGATAGGGTTAACCCACCCGTACCCATGATTCACTGCACATGCAAATCAGCAGTCTACAGATGGGCACAAGATGGGGTATGCACCCCCACAGCACCTTGGCCTGGTAGGGGGAACTGACCGTGTGTGGTACTGGCACAGAGTAGCTACAGACCGTCACATTGTGCGGGTACTGTGCTCACCCTGGGGGTGAGGTGGGGTGCCCAGCACCAGGTCCACAGCACCTTTCATGACTGAAAAGCGCCATGCTGCAGGTCCCCATCAGTGCTACTGTGTGTGATAGGTAGTCCCTGCAGACACACCTAGGATACAACTGTGTCCTTCTGTATTTCTCAGTCATGTCTAGCCCTTATGGGCTATGATGCACATCCTGTATTGGTGCCATGGTTACATGATGTAGGTGAAGGGGGGGTGGTTGGACCCATAGGCGGATTATGTACCACCACACAACCCACCCTCTGGGGCTCAGGGTGGGAAACAGGATCACCCACCAACAGATCCACATTCTACCTCCCTGCAATGGTGGCAGTAGAGGGGACCAGCAACCCCAATCCTGCTGGGGAACAGACACCCTACAGAGCAGGCAATGCAGAGCTGTACACATCCATAACACAATAGCAGACAGACAGTAGGCCTGGAAATGCTCAGCTGCCCCCCACCACTACTATCTGACCTTCTCCAGCAGCAAGCCTCCAGCTGCTGCACCCTGCAAGGTGTTCCAGCATGACACATACTAGCTGCAGACAGTCTGCTAGCTAGTCCATAGTGCATGTTCCTGGAGGAGATGCGTGTACCCAGAACTGGGATGTCAGCATACACACCAAGCAGATAAGTCAGTGATTGGGCCCCAAAAGAGAACCCATAAATATCACATGAGAGAAATACTATATAGCACTATGGGGGAACCTAGCCATGCCATGGTCACTGCTCAGTCAGGGTGAGAATGACCTCCCAGTAGGACATGCTGTGGCCACCCTGTCCGTGCAGGTGGTGGCCGGGCACTACAATGTCCGAGCCATTGCCCTATTCTCTATACAGATGAATCCAGGCCAGGCCACACTATCCAGGCTATTCCCATCGTACCTTGCTCTTCATTATGCACATTGGCAGGCCAATACTGGCAACAGTGCTAGCAGTGTGGGCTGTGGAGGGTGTTTGCAGCCATCACACACTGGATAGACAGACACACACTCCCCACACCTATGCCAGCATTGTGCAACTATAGAGGTGTTTGGCAGCCCTGGCCACCGCACCAGTCCTGGGCACAGTGCAGGCATGGCTATGGTACGCAATACTGTTAGTGTTTACCACCCTGGGGAGTGACCCCGTCAGACACAAGACCTGTAGCACACTCCACAGACATCAGAAAAGTTTCTATGATGCAGCTCACTCAGAAAATTGTACCTAACTTCGGAATTGCTATCTGCCAGTAATCATAGCAACCTTTTGATAGCTGTGTACCGTATTCCCAGGTTTAGGGTGGCATTGCTAAGGTATGCAAGTGCTAGTATTGGGAGATGCACGCAGGGCCCAACATCCTGCCTCTCCAGGAGGCATTGGATAATGGAGCCTGTGGGTGCAGGTGTGTCTGCCCCTGTTGGCTGCTGCTTTAGGGCAGAGGTTCCCGACTCCAGTCCTGGTGGGCCAGACACTGTTCGGGTTTTCATGCTGTCCCTCATGAATATGCATGAGATACATCTGCATACGATGGGGGCGGGGCATAGAGATGCAGCACAGGCATCTTTATTAGAGACAGCATGGAACCTGAATGGTGTTTGGCCCTGCATTTGGGAGACAGTGCTCTAGGTAATGCGCATGTTTATGGTGTCTGTGCTCTGTAGGGTAAAATGTAGGTGTTTTGGGCATATTTACGTCATCTGCAATAAAGGTTCTGTCTGTATTAACATGTTTTAGTAGTGGGTAAAATATGGGCACTGGGTTGGCAGGAACCACAGCTGGGACTTGAACCTATGACCTTCTGCTTCTAAACACTGGTTGTGTGCACTGCACCACAGTGTTGCCACAGAGACAGTGCATTCCCTGGTGATAACATGACTGTTCGTCAGACAGGGCCTGTCTGTCGCAGTGCATGGCACCCACCTACACAGGGCTAGGCCACAGTCTGCTCTGGGCAGCTGCCACTGCCCCCTCCACCACCAGTATCCCTCTGCCACCATGCTGGCATGCCCTTCTGCTGGTGGTGCTGGTGGAGCGCAGTCTCAGGCCATCCAGTGTGTGGGTAGGTGGCTTCCTATGGTGCGGGTTGGGGTAGGGGTGCCTGCATAGCTGTCCACGCTTCCCCCCAGCACCGCATGCCAATGTTCCGTGCCCTTGGGGGTACCTGCTGGGTACTATCCCCTGTGGCACTGTGGGGAGCACACTCGTGCCCATATTGGGCCCTCAGCAGTTGCTGTCTGGCTGCTCTACTGTTTCAGCATTCCTATGGGCCAGCTAGGCATCACCCTAGTCCGCACTGTGGCCCAGCTGCACCACAGCATGTGCCGCCTGCAGCCCTCTGTGTCCCCTTTTCCAGCATCTGTCCAGTTGCCCGTTCTGACATGCCCGCCCTGCTGTTGTGGAACATGTGCACGCCATAGGAAACCTGGCCAATGGAGTCGGAAACCCTGCTCAGCGCAATTTCACTGTGGGCTCATTCACCTTGTATGGGGACGGAGCATAGACCCTTCCGAAATTCATTTCTTTTTTTTGGTGCTTTCTTGGAAGTGTTTTTTGATGTTTCCCATTGATATCACTATTGCCCAGCTTGTTTATGTTTTTTTTACATTTTCTTCTGTTCATTTTCAATGTTTATTTGCCCTTTTGTTCCGTGCACATGTATCACACTTATCACTTTTTGTAGGTTTCCCTGGTTTTGCTGTACATTGCTGACAGAAATGGTTTCTTTTCCCTTTAAATCTGCTCTAACGCCAGGGTTTCACTGGCCTTAGTTTTGAGCCTCGGATGTCACAGCGTTAGTGTGTGGGGAGCCTCTCCCCTCCCACTCTCCGCCCATTGACCCTCTCTCTCCGCCCCTGGGGAGCCTTCCTCCGCCCTCGGGGAGCCTTTCCCCGCCTTCAGCGCTCGTTTGTGCCGCTGCGCGCATTATCACACGCTAAGGTACCTGTGCGCCTGATAAAGCGCCATTATTGCACGATAAGGTACCTTATCGCGCGATAACGTCGCAGAGTACACATTAAGACGGTATAGTAAACATGCCCCTTAGAGTCAATCCGTGCAATATTGAGATTTCTGCTTTTCCTAGTGCTGGCCATGATAACCTTATTCAACATTAGCAAGTCTCTGGTTCCATATGCTCTCCTCTTATTGCCCTTCTGCTCTATTGCCATGATGTTACTGGAATCAATATGGTCATATGTTCTGTCTGCCTTTATTGCAGTGAATAGCTTACAGATTGCAGATGGACCAGTTATGAATCTATAATTTTTGGGAATGTTACTTGGGTCCTTCTTTGGCCAGATAAATGTTCTTCCTGTTATAAACCATTCTTGTGTTAAATCTGGCTGCTTGATCAATTTATTTTTGCAGTTTACCAGGTCTTAGAGGAGTGATCTTAACTGTTTGAGCCAAAGGTTTGGTCACTTCATGTGGGCCAGGGCTCATCTGCTTTGAGGCTCTTTTTAATCTGCTTTCCAGCTCTCTTGTTGCTACTGGTGGCTGGTACATAGGTTTGGATGTTTACCTTTTCTAAATTCTCCTGTATGCAGGGTAATCACATTCTGCTTTTCAATTGTGCCCTACTGGATTCCTATATAGCTTTCTCAAAGTTTTTATACCATTGGGAAAGTAATTTAAAAACATTGCGTTTAAAAGAAAAAAAGTGTTAGAATTTTTTTCCCACATCTGTGGTACGTTTAAAAACACTGTAGGCACCAATCTGAGACATGCTTGTAGATGCCTCAGACTCAATGACTGGTCTTAACATGCTTTAGAAGAAAATAGTTTTGGGTGTGTTTAACAGTTACAGGATTAAAACTCACTATAGTTTGTTTCCATTGAATGTCTGCCCTCCGTGCTGGCATATTTCTATAGCCTGGTCTGAGCATACACCTTTATCATCTTTCTGTCCATCTGTGGATCAGAAAACAAGAGGAAGTAGAAATATCATAAAGACTAAGCTATGTTACTTACAAGGGACAGCTCGCCAGACTGATAAAAGAACCACTCAGCATCACCATTCATTGTGACTTCTAAAGCACTTCCTCACAATCTGAAGCAATGGGAAAAAAATCTACATAGAACAATTAGGAGAAACATGTTCTAACAAGATTGCTAAAAATATGTTCAAAAAATTAAAGGAGCAATGGCAGGAATCAACCATTTCTTTCCTGTGGCAGCATTTCCTTTAGCTGTGAATCATCTGTCAGGTAGCTAAATGCTCTAAACAGTTACTGTTCTTTGTCTTATGAAAAGAATGGCAATGCTTAAAGCATATCAATGAAAAGGATGTGTTCGTTTCAACAAAGAAGAACAATGTCCAACTATCAAGTCCTAGCAAATCCCTCTCCTTTGCCACAAATATTTGTTTACAGTACCTGTGCCAGATTTTCTGAAAAGCATAGCAGGGGTAGCTGTCACAGAATAGCAGCTCCAACCCAAAGTAAAAGGCATAGAGTGGGGGTAAGCTGAATGAAGCACCAACCTTAAAAACCTTGCTGGGCAGACTACATGGGCCATTCAGGTCTTTATAGGCCATCATTTACTATGTTGTTATGAAGGAGCCCTGTTCCTGAGCTCAAAAGTCTAATGTTCTTCTGATCCCCTGAAGAGAGTGTGAGGAGTCAGGAGGAGACTCCAAGGAGTTGGGTCCAGGAAGGCCAGATTCTGGACATTAATCCTGAGATGTGTTTCATCTGGAGGTATCTGAAGCATATTTGTCCTTGAAGAAGTAAGGAGAGTGGGAAAGAACTCCTGGGGAGAATTAAGGGAATTCCAGTTGTCCCAGTCAGTAAGTGCTAAAGGAGTTTGGGTGGATTGTGTCTATAGAGTTTACACAACTTTATCCTACAGCAACAAGTATGATTTTGAATATCTTTGACCTGTATACTACTAGGCCTTTTTCTGTTTGATGAACTTTCGGTAACCTACTTACTTAGAAAAAAATCTGCTCTTGGCCAAATGTTTATTTATTTTATTTATTTAACAACTCTTTTATACCGTTGTATCTACTAGTCGTGGCGGTTTACATAGAACTGATTGGAACAGAGAACTTAAACTTTACATGGAACACTTTGAGGCTAACTAAACTGTACAACAAACTGGAAATGCAGCGAGAAAGTGATCCCCAGGTCAAAAGGTCCCCCAGGAACATATGGCTCTATACCCAGAAAAATTATCCCAGACAGCATGAGCTACAGCCTTTGAAGAGTGTGTGCATAACCCATGCTTTTCTGAATTCCATCATCGATTTTGTCATCATACCATGTGATGATCACTGCTTCCCAAGAGGACATCTACCTGGATATTAGGCACACCTATTCCATTTGTGGAGTAGGGAGGAATAGCCAGGTAGCTAAAACCAACAGTCTGATATCCAAGAGGTCACAGTTCAGTTCCTACTAGCACACCTTGGGCAAGTCACCTTACCCTCCACTGCCTCAGAAGAATGCTTCATCTCTGGCTCTTTTCAAATCCAAGCTGAAAAGCTCACCTCTTCAAAGCCGCTTTTGGATCCTGATCCACATAGTCTCTAATGTGTTTCCTTACCATTGCCCTAGATGTATCCTTATCCTCACCTGTTGTGCTGTCTTGACTAAACTAAGTTCTGATGAGCAGGAATCATCTTTTACATGTGTCTGTACTGCACTGCGTAAGCCTTGTAGCGCTATACAAATGATCAGCAGTAGTACTAGGAAGAAAAGGCCTGGCAATCTACTTCAGGTCATACCTTGCAAAGGGGCTGCCGCTTTTGCCAGGAGTCAGCATTGACTTGATGGCACTTAAAAAATAAAACTCCACTTGCAAGTATTAGATCGAGTCGCCCCTTCTCAGATGGGTTCCTTCACCATTTGTCTGAGCAGAGTGCTTTGCATGGCATCCACAGCTTCTCTACTCCATTCTCATTCTGCAAATGGAATATCTCAATTCATCTCCAGCAGGCTAAAATATCCTAGCAGCAGCATCTGCCCTTTCATCTCTAACTTTGCGAAACTATAGCCAGATCGCTGTCCAGTTTCTCTGCTTGAAAGGTCTGTAGATAACATCCGTATGGATGAAAGCTCCATCTTCCCTTTCCAAGGATAACCCATATTGCTTCCTCCTTCCCCAAACCCTCTGCATTTCAGCTGCTTTAATACTAGTTTTCACATAAAGGGCTACTCCTCCACCCTTTCAGCCATCTGTCTCCCCTAAAGAGGTTATAGCATGATATGACCACATCACTGAACCATGTCTCTGTAATAAAAGTCTGCCTTGATCATGAGCATTTCTGCTCATTGCTTTCCAGCTTTTTTTTCTTGGCTTTTCATGTTCTTTATAGCCTTTTGCCTGGTTTTCTACTTTGATGTTGAAAATGAATTGTCACGATGATTTGTGTTATTTTTTTCCCCACTGCTGTCTTGCTTTTGCTTTTCCTGAACTCATCATCGGCCACCCCGATCCTTAAGTTTAAAAGCCTAGTAATAGGCCTTTGAGAGGGAGGGAGGCATATTTATAACCTTAACATCTAAGCTGGGAAGAGGCAATGGCCGCTGGATCACCAATAAGTGGCAACCACCCTCAGTAATCTCTTTAAAGAGCTGCCACCAGAAGAATAACTATGCCTCACTTTAAACCTTAGCAAAGTATTTATTTGGGGGGGGGGGGGTGAAAACGGGCCCACAAAGCCTTTACAGCAACATGATAAAATCAAAATAAACTTAACTACCTAATTTCTCAACAAATAGGGGTGTCCTACATGGAGCAGTGGGTTCACCCCTAAACAAAGACATGGGGAGGGGTGGCCTGCACAGAACAGCAGGTGCACCTACTCTTGCCATCTTACTAGGCAGACTAGATAGACCATACTGGTCTTTATCTGCCGTCATTTACTACGTTACAATGTTTTCACAAAATTGAACTTTAATGAGTTGCTTTGCATGCATTTTCAATGCAATAGCTGATTACATATGAATATAAGAAAGGCCATACAGGATCAGACCAAGGTCCATCAAGCCTAGTATAATGTTTCCAACAATGGCCAATCCAGGTAGCAAGTACCTAACAGTTTCCCAAAAAGCCACACAAATTTCACAATGCTTGTATTGGGCCAAGCAGTGGATTTCTTGGGTCCTCTTTAATAATGGTTTATGGATCTTTCCTCCAAGAACTTGTCCAAACCTTTCTTAAACCCAGCTACACTTACAGCTTTTACTGCATCCTCGGGTAATGAATTCGAGTTTGATTTTGAGTTGAGTGAAAAAAATATTTCTCTTATTAGTCTTAAATGGGTTACAAAGTAGCTTCATTGCATGTCCTCTAGTCTTTCTACTTTTTGATGACATAAACAATCAATCTACATTCACCCATTCTACTCCATTCATTATTTATAGACCTTTATCATATCTCCCCTTAGCCATCTCTTTTCCAAGTTGAAGAGCCCTAATCTTTTAAGCCTTTCCTCAGAGGGGTATCCTTCCATTCTCGTTACCATTTTGGTGGCTCTTCTCTGTACCTTTTCTAATTCTACTATATCCCTTTTAAGACATGGCAACCAGAATTGCATACAATATTCAAGGTACAATCACACCATGGAATGATAAAGAGGCATTACAATATCCTTGGTTTTATTCTCCATTTTTTTCTCTTATCATTCCTAGCATTCCATTTGCTTTCTTGGCCACCGCTGCACACTGGGCGGAGGGTTTCAATGTATTATCCATGAAGATGCCTAAATCTTTTTCCTGGGAGGTGGTTCCTAATATAGAATCTTGCATGGTGTAACCATAGTTTGGGTTGTTCTTTTCTATGTGCGTAACTTTGCACTTGTCCACATCGAATTTCATCTGCCTTTTGGACGTCCCATCTTCCAGTTTATCAAAGTCCTCTTGCAATTTTTCACATTCCTCTTGTGTTTTAACAACTTTGAATAATTTTGTGTCATCTGAAAATTTGATCACCTCACTCTTCATTCCCATTTCCAAGTCATTTATAAAGAAGTTAAAAAGCAGCGAACCCAGCACCGATCCCTGGGGTATAGTAACAGTAGTAATAGTAACCCAAACTATGGTTACACGATGCAAGGTTCCACATTAGGAACCACTGTCAGCATACATCAACATGACATTATGCTTAGCATAGGTGTCATGGCTGTTCCCAGACCTTGGATTTCAAGCAGCTTTGTTACTCTGGTGATATAAGTCTCAAAGCTTAATGAGAGTAGTTTACAAGTTGAGATTAACTCTGACCCCCTGGTGATGTCTGTCTCCGGGCCTGATGGGATTGGTCTGCAGCCCCTCCTTGCTAAATCAAGAATAGCAGACCTCAAAGGGAGGTGACTGGAAACAATAGCAGACCTCAAAGGGAGGTGACTGGAAACAATAGCAGACCTCAAAGGGAGGTGCTAGAGAAAATTCACTATAAAGGACAGAAATACTTCCTCTTTCTCTCTCTCGTCCTATTTTCATCGGACACACCTTGCCATGAGGCTCTGACACCCAATTCTCTCCCCTCCCCCTTGTTCTCGCTTTCTCTCCATATTCTTCTTACTATGAGGCTCTGACCCACATTTTCTTACCTCTCTCTCTCACACACACATTGAAGTAAACTGAAGCAGCTTTCTAACAACCTCCTAACTCTGTTCTGTACCTATGTAATAAGCCTATTTCGATATAAAAAACTCTTACACCAATTTTGGTTGTCTTATTTATGCTGCTTACCCTACTGTCTCTGTGAAATGAACCCAGGACCAAACAGAGAACAGACCAGAAGATTACATATTCAGAAGATTACATTTTATGGGGGCCGTCTCAGACTTCACAGCAGATCTCCAGTTGGGTAAGTAATAATTTTGTTTGATACATTAAAGTGGATTTCAGACAGGGTACGACAGGAAAATCAAAAGCCCTTTTACAATTGTCTGTGACTATGTACTATTGACAATTTTGGTTACAGGCTGGATTTAATGAAAAGTTCCAGTGATACCTTTGTTTTGTGGGTTAGACAAGGTGAGATTTTTATTGTCAAAAGGCTCTGTAATAATCCAGAATTTTAATATTACCTCACCTAGGGACATTAGAGTAGCTTGCAATTTTTTTATTTGTAGGTAGAGGCTTGTTACGGTTTGTTACAAGGCACAGATTTTTCTCTAGTATTTGAGCTGCTAAGAAAAGACAGAGAGATAGTCCAGCTTTAGTTTGGAAGTGGTACACAGGTAAACAGTCCCTCATTGAATAGGTATAATTTTAAGGCGTGGTCTTTACTCTTTACTGAACACCCATTAAATTTATGCCATTCCAACTATAATTCTAAGGGGTATGTTTACTAAACTGCGTTAGTGCAAATCACGTTAGTAACCGCGTTAGTGAAAGGAAAGCCAAAAAAGGACATGGGCGGGACATCGTAACGACTAACGCGCGTTCCAAAAACTAACGAGCGTTACAGGGCGCCGTGGCGTGTTACTGCGCGTTAATCGTATGAAGGCGTACAGACAAATCGCTGAAACAGAGCTGTAGCACAATGGTTAGTGTACTCACCGCTGTTACAGGCAGCATGGGTTCGAGTCCCCAGTGTGCCTAACGCAGAATGCTGCCCCAGGCATTACATTACATAGGGAATGAGGAGGCATGTTTTTCTTTACGTTCAGTAGTGGTTACTGCAAAACACTCTCGCAGTACGCGTAGCCATGTACGTTGGTACGTGCGTGGCTGCGTGCGTTGTTACGGGCGTAGCCCCGTGCGTTGTTACGTGCGTACAATCGTGCATGGGTACGTGTGTTTTTACCAGCGTGGGCACCTTATAGTACGGACACTTTAGGGTGTCTTGCACCTATGCACTATGCTAACAGATGTACGTGTGATGGCCTATGGTTTATCAGAGCCTGTGAGCAGGCGCTGGATCTTCCCAGGGTTGGATTGTGCCAGTCACACCCATGATGCACTGCACATGCAATGGTTACTGCAGTGACTGCTGATACAGGCATAATGGGTTCGAGTCCCCAGGGTGCCAGATGCATAAGGCTGGCTGACGCAGCATCCTGTACATTATATAGTGAGTGAGGGGGCATGTATATGTTTTGTTTGTTTTGTAGGGTTGCTAGCAAACACACCCACACAGTGGTGTACGCAAAGGTGCAGCAGAAGGCACCCCACAACGCACACCATAGGCTACATTATAAAGTGGAGTGTCCGCTGAGGCACATCAAAATGTCCCCCATAGAGCATCCCATAAGGGAACGTAGAGGGAGCCAGATAAGGTGACACATGGGGCGCCCTATGAGGCTCAGTAAGGTTATATTACGCTGAGGGGCTGTCGCTGGTAGCAGTCATGTGTATTTAAAATATATAATGCAGCAGACAGCCCTATAAAAGGAGTCCACTGTGGGTCTGAACCCATGACTACTGGCCACACAGGCAATGAAGGAACCACTGGCCTGCAGCCCCACAGCTGCTAACAACCCCCTGGCGGTCTACTGAAGGGCAGCAGGACACCACCCTAACTGCCTGCTGTGTTGGCTAGGATCTGTACCAATGCAGGCATACCCATGGTGCACTGCACACGCAGACCAGCAGTCCAGAGATGAACACAAGAAGGGGTACGTACCCACATAGCCCCCTGTTATGGTAAGGTGAAATGACTGTGTGCGTCACTGTCACATAGTAGCAACAGACAGTATCCCAACAGGGTGCCACATAAGAAGCTAGAAAAGGTGTCCTTTAAGGCAGCCTGATCCGTAGCACAATGGGTAAGACACTGTCAGGTGGTGCAGGGTCTGTGAGTTCAATTCCCCCTGTGTGCCCAAGGACCAAAGCTGCCTGCAACAGTACCCTCCACAAACAGTAGTCACTCATATGTATAACCAGTCACACCTCTGTTTAAACCATAGATAACCCCATATTTTTGTCGGACACAAAGAACCTGAGAGGTGGGAAAAAATGCCCACCTCCCCTCGTTGGGAGTGTCCGTTTAATCCAGAGAGCCTCAGCCCCCAAAGGTAGAAAACAGTGTGAATCTGCAGCCAGAACCGGGTGTGTGAAACGTACAAAGTCAAATATATACACAAATCATTTAATAAAGGAAAGACAACGTCAAACTGTGCTTGAAACAATGCAGGGAACAACCCAATTGTCCTGCCATTGGAATCCTGCAGGAAACACCACCAGGACATGCTTTGTGTGGCACAACTATGGGCCCTGTACTAAGTGAATGTGTCCCTGCCAGGTGGGCGTATCTGTGGATGAGTGTGCGTCTTGACCCCCACACTAGGGCAGTAATGTCATAGGTAGTCTGTTTTGTACGTCCAACAAGTTCTGCTGGCAAACACCCACTCACAGGGATATAACCCGAAGGTATCATATAGGGTAACCTTTTTAAAGCCACACCAGAGGGCAAAGGCTAATGTGCACTGTCTGCCACAGCACCCTATAGGGCGTTTCACAAAGCGCCCCATAGGGCATGTTATAGGGTCCCTGATGAGTCACTGTGAGGAGTCTGCAGTGTGAGGGGTTTGCTGCTGTCAGCACCAATGTAAAGCAAGATAACAAAATGCCCCCCAAGGTGCCCAAAATGATCCACTGTGTGTTCAAACCCATGACCTAGGGGTCCCCCCAAGCATGGAAGCAACTATTTGCTCATATTGCCAGTGCAAATAACACATTCCCAATAATAAGGTGGCCAGCTCCTGGAGCAGCACTGTCAAATGAACCAAACACCCACACCAAAACCACAGAAGGTGCACTATGTACATACAAGGGATGCCTGACAAGGAAACAAAGCAAGGTCTCAGCAAACAAGGGCATATGGCAAACACAATCAAGACCAAGGCCATGATCATTACCAAAAATATAAGGCCCAATAACATCACAGACCCCTTGCCAAAACTGAATGTCACAGGCAAAAGCAAAAGCAAAAACAAACATACTATGGTTAGTGTGCGCAAGAAAATGCAGATGTCCGTAACACCTGAACCACAACCCCCTGAATGTGCACCGAGGGGCGCCATGTCGTCACCCAAGGTGCCTGCTGGGGTGCTAAGGATATGGTTGTATGCAACAGTACCCATGGTGCACTGCAGATGCACAGCAGCAGTCCCGAGATGACCATAGGAGGGGCTAGGCACCCCCAGAGCGCCTGTGCCGGAGAGGAGAAATGAATATGTGCGCCACTGTCATAGAGCAGCAAAAGACAGTAGCCCAACAGTGTGGGCAAGAAGAAGCCTGAAAAGGTGTACCAGTACGGTGTCAAGACAGGTGTCCAAAGCTAACAGCAATATGAGGTACATAGGGATAGGAGAATGCTGATGGAACCGTGGCCCATAGAACAATATGGCACGGTGCTCCAAAAATGGTATGTTTGCAAAGGTCAGTGTGCCCTAGGGGCTGAAAGGTGTGCCTGGAGGGGCTGCAGGACCTGTGTGGAACAGAGACAAATGTAGTCCAAACACCACCTAGAACCCATAGTAAAGACAATGAACAGGCGACAGATGGAGGGCGAGTAGGGAGTTAACGGACCCACAACCCTGACAGCATCACACGTGTCTGGCAGCAGCGCAGACAAACATGGCGGTAGCAACAGCATCCCCGCAAAGGGTGTTGGCACCCTGGAGTACCGGAAAACCAGTGTGTGGCAGGTGAGGAGAATATGTGTCCCCCAGTGGAGGGTGAGGTGGCCAGAGGAGTGAGTCTAAAATGCAGAACAGGCACAGGACCACCAAGCAAAAAGAGACGCTATGCAGACAACGGTAACAGGGTAGGATACGGGGCAACAGTCCACAGCAACATACAGGACACCTCACACCACAATGATGCAAATAGATGGACCAAAGGATGGACAGCAAATGTGATCAGGATCATATGAGCGGCCAGGATGTAGAAGCCAAGAAATGAGTGTTACAGCGTCCACAGGTACCAGTGCTGGAAAGGCAGAAGAAAAGAGAAACAGAGAGAGTGCAAAGCTATGACCACTAGGATGGAAAGCACTGCAGAACAGAAATGACCACAACACCACACTGAGGCACACAGAAATGGATGCAGACAGGATCACAGCATGTCAACATCCAAAACCACAGCTGCGTGTCAGGAGATGAAACAACAGAGCGTAGACAAGATGCAGTAAACATGTGGAGGAGGGGTCCACAGCCAACACCACAGTCCACAGGTCGGATGGAAGACACATATGAACAGGTCCACACACACACACACACAGCAGAAAATACAACACAGTGTAAACAACATGCAACTGATCAGGGGAGTGACACATGAGGGGTGGAAGGGGATAGGCCAATGGAGGGCCATGTGGATGGGCTGTGGAAAGGGCAATGGACTGAAAGAGGAGCATGTTAATGACCAAAAGAGATCATGGATGAGGCCCAGGCAAACCCACATCAGCAGCACCAATGCACAGGTAGCCCAGCACATGCACAACCCCAGGAGGAGAACTACAATTAGTCCAGACAATGTGGCACAGGGCCAGCAAACATGCCACACGGACATGAACAGCTCAACCATGGATGGGTGGGCGGAGATGTGATGGGGCTGCACACATGATATGGCCAAGTAAGCAGCAAACAAGGAAGGAAAAGACAATCTCCAGGTGTCACCCAAAAGGTCAAGCACACGAGTGTCAATGAAATGGGCTGACCAAACCACCAAATATCCAAAACAACGCAGGTGCAAACATCTGTCCCCAACAGTCAATCACCAGACCCAAGCCGAAAGCATATTCAGCAGTCCGGTGCACCATATGACGTGAAGAACGACATGGGGACCTGTGTGGCAGCCAACGTCGCAAGGACACACCCAACCCACGTTGCGACGCCACCCACCTGTTTCTGCCTGTGGAGCCCACACACCCTGACCACCCCCCGCTGGTGCCACCCAAAATCCAAAGCCCTAACTCAGCAGACGTTGCAAACAGACAGTAATATGTGAGGTGGAGGGTCTCAACATGACATGTCCGCACAGTGTATGCACTCACTGTATACACACCAGACACCATCCCCAGCAATGAAAAGACTCCGGTGACAGCATGCAGGGTGACAAGGCCACATGCCATGCCAACAGTGACGGTTCAAAAAGCACCAACCCATGTACAGCTCATCACCCCCCCCCCCCTACTGCAAAAAACGAAACACCCAAACAGGTCATGGCAGCAACGGCAGGTAAGTCACCGCAGGAACAGTAACAATAGGCCAGCAGTGAGTCAGAGAAAAAGGCCTGTGTCCAAGGTGCAGGGGACTATCTCCCTGTGTCACCAACATCCAGGAACACGCTCACATGGGTGCTGTGGCCAAGCACATATGGATGACGAGATCACCAGATGCAGTGGAGCACATGTGTCAACATTGTTGTCTGTGACCTGTGCGAAAAGATGAAGATATCAGGTAAGGGAATGGCACACCCACCCACGACCCCTGGAGGACAGAAAGGAGACACACACATAAAAACAGCAACACACAGAATGCATAGATAGCACCACATGACATGGCCACAACACTGAGCACAGTGCACATGGACCACTGAAGGAGATGTCCCTGAAGACCAGGACACCATCCCAATATGTTCATGTAAATGCACATGACACGCATACACCCCAGGGGTACAGAGCATGTGCAGCAGTGGAGGCACACAGAGATAACAACGAAGGACATCCTGATAGCAACAGGCAAAATGCAGCATCAGCACGTGGTGTATGTCCCAGAGGATGGAAGGTGAGGCCCATCTGAAAGGTACACCAGTGGCCTGACTGGGAATGTCCGTGTCAGGCAAGAACACAAAGAGCCCCAATAGCGGATGCAGACACCAATGGACGGCGGACATCACCACGTCTGCATGGGTAGCTGTGAGAGGAACATGTCCACGGTGCAGTGTGTTTTGCAGAAACACAATGTTGATGTACATTGGATCACCAGCTAAACTTTGACCCATCTGAGAAAAATATATGACACATGTGCACAATGTACATTAGCCCACAAGAAGAAGGTAACAGAGGGATGATGGAACATAATTGGAGAGGTGGCCAAACACATCCCTACAACACATATAGGCAGGGAAGCGCATACTGAACGGTCATGTAGACAGGTCAATCAGAAACAGTAACATACACAGTGTGAAAAGGTAAGCATGCCAGAAGGTTCAGATGGCAGGACCCCCAACACTGAACGACAAATGGAGACACACAGCACAGTACATGCATGAGTTGCACAAATCTGTCAAATGACCCAAATGGCTGTGGCTGTTCAACATACCCTCCAACAATATAATGTTCTGTGCCCGAGTACACACACAGCCGCACAATGTGTGTCCAAGATACACCATGCAGACTCTCAAGATGTGAACAGGTAATGGCCACATGTGTGACAGATGGAAGCTAAGGGTGATGGAGCAGGGATCCAAACACATGTGCATCACCATAGGAGCAGTGGAGAGAAAACAACATATATGTGTCTAGCCGTGACGAGAGCAATGCAATCCTCACTATCTGCCAACTCACCCGAGTCAACAGGAATGGTGCATATATGAACACACACACTCCCCACATGCAGCACAGCCTCAGGCAGCATAGTACACCAATCCGGGTGGGCCTGGAACACAGAAGCTCATCCTGTGGAGCCAAGAACAGGACAGAGATATGGAGACATGAGATGGCAGTGCTGCACAATCCTCACCCCACCTAACACATGGCTAACCCAGAGACACGTTCCCAGCACACCCATAACTTACAGATAAAGATCTCCTCGATCAGATGTTGCCTGGCTGCCATCCCCGCATGTGTGTCACCATGGCCAGATGCAGGAGGGCACACAGGATCCGCCCCAAGATCCTCATTAATATCGACTGGAACATTGTGCCTGAGAGCAATGTTGTGGAGGATGCAACAGGCTATGATGATCCTTGCCACAGTCAGCGGTCCGTACTGTAAGGCCCCGCCAGTCCTATCCAGACACCTGAAGCGACTTTTGAGAACGCCAAAGGTGCGCTCAATCACTGAGCGACTGGAGGCATGGGCCTCATTGTTCCGTATCTCTGCACCTGTCCAAAGGAGACGCACAGGGGTAAGCAGCCAGGTGCGACACCCATATCCTGCATCACCTGCAAAAATTAATGGTACAAAGTCACATGCGTGCTGAGCCACCAATGGAATGACAGAGGTGGCAATACAGAACTGGACAGCCGAGAGGCTGTGCACACAGATATGAGGCAAACGCAGTGCACACAGTGGTAGTGGATCAGAGGCTGTCGAGGCCAGGGGCAAATGACCATGACATGCCGATAGGGGCAGTGCACACGCATGTAACCGTGTCACAGGACATGTGCCAAAACTTTGGCGACAAAGAGCAGTGGTGGGAGCTGTGAAGCAAGATGCCGGACATTGTCAAATAGCACCCGGGGGTGCAGGGATGCACAGGTGTGCAAGTAGTTGGCTGGCCTGATCTGGCGCATACACAGCATAAGCCACTAGGATACATTGCGTGGGTGGTGCGGGGGAAACAACAGGCGGTGGTGGCAGGGGACCCTGAAGACGGTGGCCAGACATGCAGCAGACATGTGTCATAGTTGAAGCCCCCACAGCACATCTCACGTGTAGCCCACAGCATGCCCAGAGAGAGAAGGTCGCGTATACAGAATGGCCACCATGAGGATGGGTCTATGCCCCCACCCCCCAGGGTGGCACACCTCCAACCATGCAAAATATGGGCTGGCCAAGTGACTGACCCCACTGGGAGACATGTGTACAACTGCCAGTGCAGTATGCCCGTGCCCAGATGGGGAGGCCATGGGCATGTTGCATGTGTAGCTCACAGGCATGGAGGGGACACATCATATGCATCACGATTGCCCCTGGACACAGTTGCTCTGAATAAAGAAGGGCAAGGCCACGGAAAAAATGACACCACATGGCTACTGGAACACACATGTGAGAGCAAACAAACACACATGGTAGACAGAGAGATGGGTGTCAGTGAACATATGTCTGTGACCAAGACACCAGTGACACGACATGAGGTAGTGAGCCACACCCAATAGTCTACACCCAAAAATAACCCGCAATGTCAGGCATGCAGTGGACAATGGTGACAATGCTGTATAGACACACACCTACAATAGGTGCATGTCATACACGTTGAATACCCACCCAGCAGGACATAGTCACCATATTGACCAGCCTCAAACTGGCCAAACACTGCCGAGTTCTGCAGGATATAGGAGTCATGGGCAGACCCTGGAAACCGGGGAACCACATTCAGGATACGCATACTTGCATCACAAACAACCTGCACATTGAGGGAATGGAAGTGTTTGCGGTTGCGGTACACAACCTCCCTGTCGCGTGGCGGGACAAGGGCAACATGTGTGCAATCTATAGCGCCCATCACGTGTGGTATCCCAGCAATCCTATGGAATGCCTGTGCCAGGGCCGCCCAATGTTGCCTCCCGTTGGGAATTGCTATGTAATTCCCAACCCGGCTGACCATGGCACGCAGCACCTGGTGGAGACAGCGGGAGAAGGTGGGCCGACTCATCCCACCCACTGCTGCCACCGAGGATTGAAAACAGCCAGAGGCAAAGAAATGTAGGGCAGCCAGGAGCTTGGTCATACCCGGTATAGCATGTGACCGGGCAGTCAGGGGCTCAAGGTCAGGTCTGAGTTCCTGATAGAGCTCCCTAATGGCCCCTGTGTCCAGCCGGTAGAGGGAGAATACCTGGCCCTCTCTCAGGTCCTGAAGCAAGACCCTGGGCCTGTAGAGACGCCCCAGGCGGTGTTGTGCCTCAGCACGCCTACGGCGCCGTTGGTCACCCACACCCGCCTGTGCAGGCCCCACAGCTGCAGGCCTGAGTTGCAGTGGCATTGCACCCATGTCCAGGGCCGCAGCCCCAGGAACAACATCTCCCTCCTCCGGAAAAAGCAGGTCCGCCAGTTGGACCAAAGCAGTCACTGCACCACCTGCATGCGCAGTCTGAGCCATGATAGACACAGGTTGGAGGAGAGCTGGGTTAGAAATAGTGGTGTGGGTGGGGATGGACATCACATGATCGCCACACACCTGGGGGAATAGAAGCACCCAGAATACAGCAAACATAAGAGTTACCTGAATGAAATGGCACCGCACGCTGTGTCGCACGTTCCCATAATGCAACCGCGGCCAATCATCTACGTTTCACACTCATGTACGTGAGTCCCAGAGATGTCGCAGGGTGTACATAAACTGCGTATCACACTAGAAACCACACCCAGACGCCAATATAGGAGTGACATACAATGCATATGCCCATGAGCAGGGAACAGAAGTGGCGGTGCAACGCGCGTAACGAAGCGTGCAAAGTCTGAGTGATGTCACGTATTGCTGCAGCATCCAGCGCTACTACTAAGGTGCAGATAAACAGCAATATACCGAACATGGGAATATGGGCACCAGCATCACACACAACGAAACTGTTTTAAAGGGACGTGTAGGCGGGATACGTGAAATGGCACCTTCTGCCTACACGAACACATATGATGTCACTTCCAATTCTCTCCCCTCCCCCTTGTTCTCTATTGCTTTCCCTATTCTTCTTACTATGAGGCTCTGACCCACATTTTCTTACCTCTCTCTCACTCACACACACACACACACACACGCATTCATTGAAGTAAACTGAAGCAGCTTTCTAACAACCTCCTAACTCTGTTCTGTACCTATGTAATAGGCCTATTTCGATATAAAACTCTTACAACAGTTTTGGTTGTCTTATTTATGCTGCTTACCCTACTGTCTCTGTGAAATGAACCCAGGACCAAACAAAGAATAGACCAGAAGATTACAACCACCACCCAGGAAAAAGATTTAGGCGTAATTGTGGATAACATGTTAAAACCCTCAGCCCAGTGTGCAGCGGTGGCCAAGAGAGCAAATAGAATGCTAGGTATCATAAGGAAAGGAATGGAAAATAAAACAAAAGATATTATAATGCCTCTATATCGTTCCATGGTGAGACCGCAACTTGAATATTGTGTGCAATTCTGGTCACCGTATCTTAAAAAGGATATAGCTTTATTAGAAAAGGTTCAGAGAAGAGCCACCAAAATGGTAAAGGGGATGGAAGGATACTCCTATGAAGAAAGGCTAAAAAGGTTAGGGCTCTTTAACCTGGAAAAGAGACGGCTGAGGGGAGATATGATAGAAGTCTATAAATTAATGAACGGAGTGGAACGAGTAAACGTAGATCGTTATCAGAATATAGAAAGACTAGGGGACATGCAATGAAGCTACAGGGTAAACTATTTAAGACTAATAAAAAAAATATTTTTTCACTCAACATGTCATCAAACTCTGGAATTTGTTACCGGAGGATGTAGTAAAGGCTGTTAGTGTAGCTGGGTTTAAAAAAGGTTTGGACAAGTTCCTGGAGGAAAGGTCCATAAACCATTATTAAGAAGGGACCCAGGATATCAATGCTTGACCCAGTACAAGCATTGTGGAACCTGTGTCTTTTGGGGAAACTGCTAGGTACATATGACCTAGATTGGCCACTGTTGGAAACAGGATACTGGGCTTGATCGACCTTGGTCTGACCCAGTACGGCATATCTTATGTTAGTACTCCACTATTCACCTTTCTCCATTGAGAAAATTGGCCATTTAACCCTACTCTCTCCTTTCTATCCGTTAACCATTTCCTGATCCACAATATTATACTGCCTCCTATCACATGACTTTTTAATTTCACCAAGTCTCTCTCATGAGGGACCTTGTCAAAGGCTTTCTAAAAATCCAGATACACAATAATCGGCCAGCTCACTTTTTTCTGTTTATTCACAATTTCAAAAAAATAACACAGGATTACTAAAACATGATTTTTCTTGGCTAAATCCAGGTTGGCTTTCTCCCATCAAACTACAACTATCTACATGTTTAGTAATTTTTCTTTATAATGGTTTCTATCATTTTTCCCAGTACTGACGCCATGCTCACCAGTTTGCAGTTTTCCGGATCACCCCTGAAACCCTTTTTAAAAATTGGCATTACATTGGCCATTTTCCAATCTTCAGGTACTACAAATTATTTTAATGACAGAATATGTGACTTTGCAAGAAAGCTTACCCCAAAAATGGGCTCTTGAGAAAATATTTTGCAAAAGGAACTTCATACATTAACAACCACAAAATCTTTCCTGCTCAATACTGGATTATAGTAAAAAGACAAATGCCACTGCAGACTGCAAGGGAACAAAGAGAGCAGATACCAGGACTGGCAAGAACAAAATTCAGGTTTTGAAACTCCTTTTTATTGACCCCTACGCGTTTCGGCCACCAGGCCTTCTTCAGGGGTGTTACTTGAGGGAGCTCTCTTTGTTCACTTGCAGTCTGCAGTGCATTTGTCTTTTTACTATTGACAAGACTTGTAGCAGAAGGTTTGCTCCCTCAAGTAACCCCCCTGAAGAAGGCCTGGTGGCCGAAACGCGTAGGGGTCAATAAAAAGGAGTTTCAAAACTTGAATTTTGTTCTCGCCAACACTGGGTTATGGCAATCAGCATATTTTTGAAATGCGTGCTATGGCTTTAAAAAAAAAAATACATATATTCAGCACTATTATACATATGGAGGGGAATTTTGGAAGGGACATCCAAATGCAATCTGGAATGTCTAAACCAGAACGTCTGAAAATAATGCAGGCATGTCCAGGTGCAGACACGATTTCACAAACGTGGACGTGCCTCCATATGGACGTCTGTGGGAGCATTTACATAGATACCCCAGAACCATATTCTAGAATGTGGCTATCTAGAATAGCCTAATGGTTAGAGTAGTAGACTTGGAACAAAGCAGAAAGGGTTCAGATTCCAATGCTGCTATCATTGACATTGTGCCGAGTACTGAACATAATAGCATGCCATCTTCTCAACATCCGCTTGATATTTTTTAGCCTAAACAAGCACTTTTCAGATGCCTGTATGTGTCTGAAGCAAATCTAAAACTTAGACGCAACGCCGGATATCCATGACATTTCTAAAATCAGGCGGGAACATCCAGGTTCATGGGAATGCCCCGGCCATGCAGGCAACATGTCCTCATTCAGACTTGGATGTCTCCAGAGCCGGCTTCTAAAATGGCTCTGAAGCTTTGGATGCCCTTTTTCAGATGTCCAAAGCACAAATAGGGCTTCAAAAATGACCCCCATGGGGTGTAATTTTATAAACTTTGCCCACATGCAAAAGGATTTTTATAAAACCACGCCATGGGATATACACGTGTAAGTATGCGTGGTGATAAGAATGCGCATACTTGTATATGACCTGTATGTAGGCACATCCTACGGTGGAGTGAGGATGGAGTTCTGAAGTGTGCATATTCTTTATAAAAGTATGTGTGGCCATGCCGATTGTACATGTGTACAGTATATAGCTCCTGAGTTGGTGTAAATGTCTGTGGCTTCAATCTATCTGTGATTTCTGCCAATTTACCCCTAGGATCTTATAAAAACACATAGGTGCCTTCTAACCTAGGTGACCTGTTTAAAATATTACACCCATAGCCAGTGGAACTAGCTGTACACATAGCGGCAATATTCTCCTGTTATATTTTTAATTTAAAAAAGTACATTCTGCACAATACCGGGATCTTGGTAATCACAGTAAACACATACACAGAAGTATCATATTCAAAATAACATAAAATAAAAAAAATAAACTACAAATTAAAAAACAGGTGACCCAGCAGCTCCTGGGTTTTCTTGGCAGTGTGACCAGAAGTAGATTACCAGGCCATGGAGGGTTAAGTGACTTGCCCAAGACAACAAGAAGTGCTAGGGGAAATTTAAGTCTGCTCTCTTGGTTACTATTAGGATACTCCTTCCTCCACCATATAACCAACACCACAAATAAATCACTTGTCTACAAAGGAGTACTACTAGCGCAGGCTGTCTTTGCTAGATGCAATTCCTTGAATGAACAAATGCGGCATAAAAACTTATACTACATAAAGTCAAAGGCCTGTTGAAACTGCTTACAGAAATTCAAATAGTGAGAGATAAAGTCTGGAGATCTGCTGTAAGGGTATGCCAGAATGTTGGCCCAACAACAACAAAAAAGCCCTCTCACATATGCTGACCGAATGAAAAAAATCTGACTGAAGGGATATCTAAAAGATCACCTCATTTGTTATTCACATTTCCAGGTCATTTATGAAAATGTTAAACAGTGGGCCCAGCACATATCCCTGGGGTACTCCACTATTCCCCTTTGTCCATTGAGAAAATTGGCCATTTAGCCCTACCCTCCGCTTCCTTTTAACCAGTTCTTGATCCACAATAGTACACTGACCCCTTTTTCATGAAGGACCTTGTCAAGGCTGTCTGAAAATCCAGATAGACAAAGCTGAGCTGGTTGATATAGTGTATCTGTTTATTCACACCTTCAAAAAAATGTAAGAGATGAGTAAGATGAGACTTTCCTTGGCTAAATCCATGTTGGCTTTCTCCCATTAAACAACTACTATCTACATGTTCAATAATTTCATTCGTTATAATGGTTTATACCATTTTACCCACTACTGGCATCAGGTTCACCAGTCTGTAGTTTCCTAGATCACCCCAGGACCCTTCTTAAAAACTGGCATTACATTGGCCATTCTCAAGTCTTCAGGTACTACAGATAATTTTAATGATAGTACCTCTAATCTCATATTTCAGTTCTTTTAGAACCCTTTGATGTATACCATCCAGTCCTGGTGATTTGCTTCTCTTTAGTTTATCAAATAGTTGTAATACATTTTCCCGGTTTATCAAGACTTGTTTCAACTTTTATGATACATCATCTTTAAATAGCATTTCAGACATGGCTAATTTCCCTACATCTTCTTCAGTAAAGACAGAAGCAAAGAATTCATTCAGCTTCTCAGCTATGGTCTTATCCTCCCTTAGCCCTCCTTTCACCTCTCTAACATCTAATGGTCCTACTGACTCTTTTGAAAAAGTTTTTATTGTGCATATTTGCTTCCATGGCAAGCATCTCTTTAAATTCTCTTTGTCTGCCTTATCAGTGCCTTGCATCTAACCTGCCAATGCTTATGTTGTTTCCTATTTTTGTCATTTGGCTCCTCTTTCCATTTCACAAAAGATGCTTTTTTTGGCCACAACAGCATCTCCGTCCTCAACTTTAAACCATGCTGGCAGTTTGTTGGACTTCTTTCCACTTTTCTTAAAGCGTGGACTATAGCTGGTCTGGGCTTCCAAGACAGTGTTTTTGAATAACACCCATGCTTGATGTAAACCTTTAATCTTTGCAGCTGCCCCTTTTAGTTTTTTCTTAACAATCTTCTTCATCTTATCAAAGTCTTCCTTTTGAAAGTTAAAAGCTAGTGCTGTGGATTTCCTTGCTGTCCTTCCTCCATTTATTAAATCAAATGCAACCACGTTATGATCTCTATTGCCAAGTGGCCCGAATACCGTTAGCTCTCGCAGTAGAACCTGTGTTCCACAAAGCTTCCCCTCTTGTTGGTTCATGAACCAGTTGTTCCAAGAAGCAGTGATGTATTTTATCTAGAAACTTTATTTCCCTAGCATGCTCTGTTGCGACATTGATACAGTTGATACCGGGGTAATTGAAATCACCCATTACTACTGCTTGCTTCGCTGATTTCTTTTGGCATTCCATCATCCATCTGTTCATTCTGGCCAGGAGTTAGTACACCTGCACTGCCATCGCCTTCCCCTTTTTACATAGAATTTCTATCCATACAGATTCTATAGTGTATTTTATTTTCTGCTTCAAGACAAAGCCCAAGATTCTGGACAACTATAGGTGGGTATAAAGAAAGCCTCTCAAAGAAAGAAAGTATCTAAAGGATCCTTATGGAAGAGCCCCACTAGCTGTGGAATGGTGGACAAGCTCAGGTTAAGGAGAAGTCTGGAAAATCTGTCAGTGAACACATACAGAGAAAGAATGGAGGCCCAGTCTCTGACCTGATTATCCAGAGCCCAAAATATGCTTACGCTTAATATGTGGTACCACAGCCCGCGTAACCTTTATTATTTATTTATCCCTCTTTCATTTATATCATTGCTACCCCAAGGGCTACACAGCAGTCCACAGCAATACATAATTACACATATAATCATTTCAACATATCATAAAACAATTAAAATACAGTAGTAAAGGATAATCAATGGAATGCAAGCGAGTATAACCAAGCTTTGCAATGCTTTTGAAAAGCAGAAAGGTCTTCCATCTCTTTCAATTCCAGGGGAAGGCAATTCCATTGCAAGGGTCTCCATTAGTAGCTTGTAATTTAATGCCTTACTGGCAGGGCTAAAACATCTTGGCCTGCAGGGCAAAATGTTCAATTTGGAACATAATTATGAAGCTGTGATTTCAAATAAGAGGGAGCTTTTCCTTGAAGAGACTTACAGATCAGGAGCATAATTTTAAATTCAGTCCGCTGGTGTTTAAGATGATCACAATTTCTTGAATTACAGATTAATCAGGCTGCTGCATTCTGCTGTAACTGATGTCTTTGCAGCTTTGGCAATCTAATATAGATCACATTACGATAGTGCAAATGAGTAAGAATGACTACTTGTGCAACTATTTGCAAACCAGATCTATTCAAGTATGGATGAAGTTATCTAAGATTCTACAGGTGGAAAAATACAAGTCTGTACTACTGAATTTATTTGTGCCTTCATAGTGAAAAATGAGTCTAATTTAAATACCTAGTGCCCAAACTTCCTCAACTGGAGCTAAGCGACAATTTCCTAATTTAAGGACTGGACAAGAAAGGAACATTTGTTGATCTCAAACTCAGTGTCTCTGTTTTTGCTGGGTTTAATTTAGGTTTATTCAGTGCTGACCACTCCTTGTAAACTTGAGGCAATGGAGGATTAAGTGACTCAATCCAAGTACCATCTTAAATTGTAAGCCCTCTGGGGACAGGAAAATACCTACTGTACCTGATTGTAATTTGCTTTGAACAACTACTGGAAAAACATGAGTTAATTACTAAATTCAAATATTAAAAATTATAAAAAAAACAGGCATCAATCTGCTGCAAGCACTGGTTAAATCTGTTCTCAGATGCTAATCTTTCCCCAGCGGACAATAAATCTGAAAGTCATCAGCATATAACATATAGTTTATACCTGCCCCATCTAAATTCTGTGAAAGGAGCTGAATATACACATTGAACACTGAGGACAGAATTGTCCCCTGAGGAACTCCTGATAGTAAAGGTCATGCCTGTGAGATCATATACCCCCACTGCACACTGTAGTTGCTTCAGGGCGGGGGGGGGGGGGGGCAGCAAAGAGCAGCTGCAATCAAAACAATACAATAGTCCCTGACAGCCAAACAAACACAAACAGCCATCAGTGCGCACTCTCACTCGCAGGGAGAATGGACAATTTTCAAATAGCTGATATACCCAAGCAATTGCTTTTGGGAATTGCTCTGTATCGGACATGAAGTTTAATATTTAAAAGTATGTGGACCAATACTTAAACACTGTGAGGAACATTTGTTTAAAATGAAAGCCATATACAGTATGCTGCTGCTATCTGGGTAGGCAGCAATGCTGAATATATAGACAGTGCTGACAGCCGTTGCTATGGGGGTTATTCCAAAAGTCAAATAAGCGTTTGCACATGTGCCGAGGACATTTATGTGCTGAAAATATCTACGCATGTATTGCGGTATATGGCACTTGTGCACATTTATCTCTCTTGCATGGGGATGTCCGTATACGTTCCTGAGAAGGCGGAACAGAGGCGTGGTGAGCCACAGAGACATGTACAGCATATTCTCTTAAGGGCCGTACATGTTTACAGCCTTTCCCAGAGATGTGCTCGTAAGTCCTACCTGAGATTTGGAATAAGGCCAGGACTTAGAAAAGGTTCTGCTGTGTTCTACAACGTGTCTCTGCAAGTGAGTGTGCGTGCATGGTTTGAGGGTTGCACAGGAGGATCTGGTGTGCTGATTTGCAATTCAGGGAGGACATGAATGCCTGACCAATACTTGGACCTTAAGGATGACCACAGTGTCATCAGGTTCCACTGTGATATGGCAGCCATACATCTGCTGTTCCAGGCACTGGGAGACATGACTGATGTTGTGCTGACATTCCCCAGATTGTGCCATAAGGCCTACATCCTTACCCAATCCAGGATCTATGCAAGCTGTGAGAGTGGTGATATATCGGGAGGCTGGTTACCTGGTATGATGGCATAGGGAATCCCCCTCCCATGTAGGCCTAACTAGAGGAGCATTGCCACAAAGAAGACTTTGAGAAGGCAAACAGGGATGCTCCAGAGATAGCAGATGTTTACAGACTGAAATAAGTCAAGTCAGAATGAGGACATTGTATGGGACAGGTATAGCCACATGTAGAGATCTGCTGTGAGAAATGCCAGTGTCCAGATACATGGGAAACAGATGCCAAAGCCAGAAAGCCATAGTCATTAAAAAGCATACTTTTGTAGCTCAGCAATATTATGCATCCTTTGGGGAATAGCAAAGTTAGTTTAGGTTGTTGTGAACCTGGTAAAGGCCCATACTTATTTTTTTTAAAAAAAAAAAAGAGTGTTTTTAGAGATGACCAATGCAAGAAAAAGTTTAAAAATGCTTCAGTTTATCTTCTAATATATTACAGTGCAGAGATTACTTTGCAGTTTTCTAGGCATGAAAAAGACTAGTGTTTGCATCAATATTTATCTTTCATCGGGTTTTATGTCTAGTTTGCATCAACAATATACTATCAGTGAGAAAAACAGCTTAGGAGACACATGTTTTAAACGAGGCGACGTGGCCGTCAGAGGCATCCACAGGTATATCTCAGAGATGAGCACAATCAGAAACTGGCAACTTTCTAAAATACAGTAAGTGCAGGGACGTCCAAAACCATTCTAGCATTTCCCCCATGTCCCTTAAGAGTAACAGGAATGTGATTCTCCACTTCACTGCATGGCCTGTGCCTGCACCCGTGTGTAGTTCTCGCAGTGGATATGTGCATGGGCTGGCTGAACAGCATGTTGCCCATGCCGAGACAGACATGTCTATGAGGCGATACTAGAAACGTGGGCACATCTATATCCCTGAATGCAGAATTAGAATGCTATCGTGTCCATGTCCGATTTAAGGCCTATATGGAATCTGTCTCTGTGTACTAGTAGGGATATTCAGCCACAATCAACATAGCTGAGCTGTTTAAGTTAGGATAGTTTTTTGAATAGTACCACGGTGGTCAAAATGAATTTTCAGTGGCACTCTCCATATGATCCTCCATCAAATGCAATAACTGAAAACAATATAGCAGTCACAGTAAAATAAAATTTCCTTAGGCAAAATATGCAGGAGTTTAAAAACCTCAGAAGGTGCCCTTAATGCTATTGCTGATTTACAACCATGAGAAAACCCTTACAGAGCACTAAGCCGTTAGGACTACTTCTAACAGGTGGCAATTTTACCCATATGATGCCAATGAAAATTCTTGCATAAAGGACTTAGCTGGACAACATGGACTGTACAGACATGTACTTTTACAGAATTGTTTCAGGAGGGTTAAAGTTGGGGCTCATCATGATTGAATTTAAATTATGAAAATTTTGGTGGGGGAATGGTGCTAAGGATCTGAAAGAAAAACAGAGGCGGCGGGAGGCGGAGCCAGCGGTGTAGCAGGATGGCTGCTTAAAAGCTCCGCTCTGGCGATCCCTAACAAGAATACTGCGATTTACCCTATAACGCCTGACTCAGCACTGCCTCCGAACCCTGCCCCGATTGCCTGACGAAGAAAGGGGTATGTCGAGCAGCAAGCCCATGAAGCTAGGCTTCTCGGCAAGTACTAATCCGGGCTCCAAAAGGGCAAAATCTGATCCCCTCTCCCCCCATAAGATGGCTGCCTCATGGGAATCCGATGAGACAATAAGAGAATTACTGGGGAAAATCAGATCGGTAAAAGACCTGGTAGTAGCGAACGGAGACGCTCTGGTGCAAGCAGACTTACATGATATGAAGGCACAAATGAAGGGGCTCGCAGGCCCCATGGATAAAGTGGACGCTACTGTAGCAACACATGAAGAACAGCTAGGCTAACTCAATAGGGCCCTTAAAAAGTTGGAACGCATGGAGCTGAACATGGATGATCTCAGCAATAGAAACAGGAGGAATAACATCAGAGTAGTGGGCTTCCCGGAGAGTGATGAAGGCCCCAATATAATCACATTCCTGAGAAAGACGATACCTACATTGTTGCGGTTGAAATTTTCTGGACCGATGGAAATTGAAAGAGCTCATAGAGTACTGGCTCAGACAAACGCTCATACCCGGAGACCAAGACCGAGACCAATAATTTTCTGCCTCTTAAGACATCAACAACAAGTAACACAGATATTGGCAGCTGCAAGAGCCCATACCTCATTGACTTTCGAAGGGCACAACATCTCCTTCTTTCCTGACTTCTGCAAGGCAACAGTTGAAAAAAGGAAACAATTCTTGGTGTTGAGACCCCGGTTACAACACCTGCAGGCTCCATATGGGCTTTTCTATCCTGCGCGGCTCAAAATAACGCTAAATAACCACTCAAAGTCTTTTGATGACCCTGTGGTAGTATTGCAGTTTATTGAAGAGCAAGAGGCCTTAAAGATGCAGCGATTGGCCCCTACTCGTAGGGGTTTCCCTCAACCGAAGGAAGCAGATGAACACTGGAAAGGTGTATTGATGTTATACTTCCATGGTAAGCCCCCCCAGGGTTTCCATCGTAAACGGATGGCCCAGATGAAAGACCTTGCCGAAGTTGGTGACTTTCCGAGCAGGATGAACTCTAGAATTTGAAGCATCTGTTAGTATGTAGATTACATAACAGGTAGACTTGGGAGTAATAAATAAGCAAAAGAGAAGCATAGGTAATGCTCTACTATTATCTTAGAGGCTGGGCCTGGGACAAAACAAGAGAACTATACGCTATCATAATACTCAGAATGTGTATATATGTGCAATGGGATTGGCAAGCGTGTAACATCAATTCTTAGCTAAAGTATATTCTGGAATGTATAATCGTAATTTGTTATAGTTTTTTTTTTGCATAGCCCTAGAGGGGATTTACAAGATAATAAATAAACATTGGAAATAAGAATAGGGGCTGTGATGGGATACTATGTTAAGGAAACAGGGTTTTGGGGGGTTTTTCAATCTTTTCCTTCCATCAGGGATGTGCAGCACCATTTTGCAGCGCACGCTTGTTTCACCCACTTAATTTCCACCTCCTCGCAGAGGTGATTTTGACGCCTTGCAAGCCTCGCCCAACTAAGATTAGTCTAATGGCACCTACTATCAGGAGACCCTAGGGCAGATCGTAGGATGTCCTGTGATCCCCAAAACACAAAACAATCATGAACCCCCTTAAAGTATTGTCCCTGAATGTAAAAGGAATAAACCAACCTATTAAGCGAAAGAAGATACTTGCGTACTGCCAGAAGCAAAAAAGCTGATGTAATAATGCTTCAAGAAACTCATCTAGCCACCAAGGAGACAATGAAACTAGTGCTGGGAAAATACCGCCTAGCGGCACGTGCCCGCAAGTGGGAAAACAAAATGGGGTGGCAATACTAATCTGCAACTCGCTTAAGGCTCAGTTTCTCTCTACCAGAGCTGACCTCGAAGGTAGGCGGGCTAGTGTGCACGTAATGTTAGAGAAAAGGCAACTGGCATTAATCAATGTGTATGCTCCAAACTGTGATAGTCCAAAATTCTTCCAATTCCTGGCAGAAACGTTTCAAGAGCTTTCCTTCCTTCCTATTATAGTAGGGGGGGGGTGGATTTTAACATGGTCTTCGACCCACTAATAGATTGCAAACCCAGCAGGACAAACAAGAGAGGTAGAGCACTGGCAGTGTTGGTCTCCATCATGGAAGATATGGGAATGGTAGATATTTGGAGGGTGTTACATCCATCTGAAAAAGATTTTACCTTTTTTTCACACCCACATGCTTCTCACTCTCGGATAGATTTTTTCCTGGTGCCCCGAACACTAGTCAAGGAAGTTAGAAATGCAGACATCTTAGGCACTCATATAAATCGGACCATGCAGTGATAGTGCTGATCTTGATCATACAGCGGAACATACCAAAAACTACGTCTGGTCCTTCTCAAGATCACTGCTCGCAGAGGAACCTTTTAAACTTTATGACCAGCAGGCCATTAGAGAATACTTTGATACTAATATCCCAGCAGACACGTCTATTTGGGCATGGTGGGAAGCATTTAAGGCCTCAATGAGAGCGAAGATAACTAGCTTCACCATTGCTGCTAGCAGAAAAGCGAAAGACAAGCTCAAGGCCCTTGACCAACAGATAAGGGCGGGAGAAAGAATATTGCAAAGGCAATTTAACTCTCTGGCATTAATACACCTCCAAAAACTAAGAAATCAATATAACGAGATACTTAGTAAGGAAGTGGAACAAAGTGCCTTCATGCAGCAAGCACGATACCATACAGAGATGAACAAGGCCGGTAAACTGCTGGCTACAAATTTAAAACAACGCGTTAAATCACATATCGTGACTATAAAGGACGAGCAACGGGGTCCTTTGACCAAAAATAATGAAATAAACAGAGGCCTTTTGTATATTTTATACACAATTATATGCTTCTGAAGTGGCCTGCGACAAACCCGCTATGAGAAACTTTCTGGAACAGACTGATCATCCTAAACTGGGTCCCGATCAAATAGCACTCCTTAGCAAAGAGGAATTGAAGGAAGCCCTCTCAGACATGAAAAGTGGGAAAGCTGCAGGCCCTGATGGAATTCCGGTAGAATTCTACCAGATTTTCATAAAGGAACGATGTCCTCCCCTGATGATTTATTACCAGCAACTTCAGGAGCAAATCAACAACACTGGAGCTTTTGCTAATGCTACAATGGTAGTACTAGAAAAACCAGGAAAAGATCCGGAATTGGTGGGTAACTATAGACCTATTTCACTTTTGAATGCAGACTACAAATTGTACTCGTCTGTCTTGGCTAACCGCCTCAACAAAGTTCTCCACTCACTAATACATCCAGATCAATGTGGTTTTGTTACAGGCAGGTCCACAGCAGATAATTCCCGACTATTATGTAATCTGCTAGAAATAGCAGAACATCTCAACTCACCTTTTATTGGCCTGTCGCTGAATGTCGAAAAGGCTTTTGATAGACTAGAATGGCCTTTTCTATTTCAAATGCTGAAATGGTTCGGATTTCCAAAGAATTTTGTGAACACCATCCAGGTTCTATATTCCAATCCTATGGCAAGAATTTTGGCTAACTGAGAGCTCTCAAGGTCTTTTTCCCTACATAGGGGTACACGTCAAGGTTGCCCGATGTCGCCTTTATTATTCAATCTGGCTTTGGAACGTTGGCACTACTTATTTGACAATCAGCCGAGATTAAAGGAATCACAGTAGCGGATCTATAAATTAAACTGTCAGCCTATGCAGATGACCTTCTGCTCTTTCTCTGTCCATCGTCAATCTCCCCTTTATTACAGCTGATAGATTTACTCTCGGTTCTCAGGATACAAAGTCAACTGGACAAAATCGGTTGCCTTTCCTATAAATAAGCGAGACAATGGCACTATGGTGCAGCAATTTTCCTTTCAATGGGAACCTTCTGCTATAAAATATTTGGGGGTCCAATATCAGACTCCGTTGGATGAAACTTTGCAAATAAACACAGAGAAGCTAAAAGAGATAGCACGTTCTTTCACTCTGAAATGGACCCCCTTACATCTCACTTGGTGGGGCCGACTGGAGTCCATTAAGATGGTTCTGATGCCAGAATTAAACCATATACTTGGTATGATATCTATTTTGTTTCCAATATCTGTGTACAAAGAGATAGAGCGCACCTTATGCACCTTTCTTTGGAGCAGGAAAACACTCAGGATAGCTCTGAAGAAATTAAAGGCTTGCAAAAGCGAAGGGGATGTGCATTTCCCAGACTTTCACTGGTACCATCTTGCAGCATTACTAAAACAAGGAGGCCTATGGATGTCAGGAGAGACCCTTGCACAAAAGCCAATATGGGTGGAGTTAGAAGAGCGCCTGGTCCACCCCTGCCCAGCCAGATTAATCATGGGAATGAAGTAGCCGGACGCATCTAAAGTGGGGCGCATAATTATATCTACACAAAGAGCATTCCAAAGTATCCTACCTCACATCAAATGCCTTTATGGCATAACCCTTTATTCAAAATCAATAAAGTCTCCTTTGTCTGGACAGAATGGCAGAGATGCGGTATTTAGTTGGTGGGACACCTGATAGACAGAGACAAGTGGAAGACATTTAACTCGCTACAAAATGAGTTGGGTCTACCATCCTCATGTCACTTTCAGTAGCTACAACTCAAGCACTGCATTGGTTATCTGAAAAGAAAGCCCAGCGATTACTCACAAACATGGGGATTGGAGAGGATTATGGCGGAATTAAACTCCAAGAATATACGCATATTTCAGAACCAGCAAATATAATCAGGTCAAGGGCTTATGGAAGATATGGGAAGAAGTCGGCTCCAATCTAACACAGCAGTCCTGGAACTTCCTATGGGCCCTCTAATCCGTACTTCAAGATCTGCTGCGCTTACGCAATCAATGTTGTTCTTCACACACAGGGCATTTATTACACCAGTTAAGTTGGCCAAATGGAACAAAGACTTGACCCCTTGATGCTGGGCCTCTCAGAAAGAACAAGGCACCATGAAACATATGTTTCTGGATTGCCCTTACATTCAGGAGTTTTGGGTTCCTGTCGAACAGGATTCAGCAAGTACTAAACTTTTCTTTTCCTCTGTCATGGCGCATAATAGTACTGAGATCCCTAGCGAAAATTCCTATATGTTGGCAAAAAAGCACTTTTTTGTACTAAACTTTATGAAAACGATTGCCATAAAAACAATCCTATCTAACTGGAAAGATCCAACAAAGTTAAATTGGCATTTATGGTGGAACCAACTGTGCCTATACAGTAAAGCACAGGACAAAATGTCTTGCCTCAGAGGAAAGGTGGTAAAATCAAACAAGTGGTCTGCTCTAGATCTGTATGCAAATACTGCTATAACTTGATAGCTTTTCTCCTGGCCGGGCTTGCAAGATGTCGGAAAAGGAGAGGAGATCAAAGGTTCTGGTTGTTGTTGTAATTCATAGTTCTTGTTAATTATTAAATATGTATCTATGTGAAGTATGTAAAATTTAAAAATATCAATTTAAAGAAAAAAAGAAAAAGAGAGGAGGCACAAAGCTGTAAGTTCACCTAGGTGTGTCTCATACGCTTATGTCAGCCCTGTGTGGTTTGGAACCATGCGCTAACTGTTAACGGTGCAAAATACAGAGTAGTTAATGCCTCTTGCTGCAGAAGCAAAAATGTGAAATAAAGACTTTTTCAAGTACATTCGTAGGAAAAAAACTGTGAGTCAGTTGGTCCATTAGATGATAGAGGGGTTAAAGGGGCACTAAGAGGCGACAAGGCGAAAGCGGAGAGACTGAATGAATTCTTTGCTTCGGTCTTTACTGAGGAAGATGTAGGGATGTTACCCATGGCTGAAGTGGTATTTAAAGATGCGGAAGAATTGAAGGAAATAGCGATACATCGGTAAGATGTATTATAACTATTAGATAAACTGAAGAGTAGCAAATCACCTGGGCTGGATGGTATACATCCAAGGGTGTTGAAAGAACTGAAATATGAGATTGCAGACCTGCTATTAGTAATCTGTGAATTTTCATTAAAATCATCTGTAATACCTGAAGAATGGAGGATCGCCAAGGTAACGCCAAATTTTTAAAAAGGGTTCCAGGGGTGATCCGGGAAACTACAGACCGGTGAGCCTGACGTCAGTACCGGGAAAAATGGTAGAAACCATCATAAAGAATAAAATTACTCAGAATTTAGATAGTCATGGCCTAATGGGAGACAGCCAACATGGCTTTAGACAAGGAAGATCTTGTCTTACTAATCTGTTATATTTTTATGAAGGTGTGAATAAACAGGTGGACAAAGATGAGTCGATTGATATAGTATATCTGGACTTTCAGAAAGCCTTTGACAAGGTCCCTCATCAGAGACTTTTGGCAAAACTAAAGAGTCATGGGATAGGAGGTAGTGTACTACTGTGGATCAGGAACTGGTTAAAAGATAGAAAGCAGAGGATAGGGCTAAATGGCCAATTTTCCCAATGGAGAAAAGTGAATAGTGGTGTACCCCAGGGATCTGTGCTGGGTCTGCTGCTTTTTGACATATTCATGGGATATACTTACATGGGATGAGGGTGAAGGGAGATAGATTCAGGAGTGATATGCAGAAATATTTCTTTATGGAAAGAGTTGTGGATCCATGGAATAGTCTCCCAGTGGAGGTGGTAGAGTTGAGGATAGTAACTGAATTCAAAAAAGCATGGGACAAACACAGAGGATCTCTAAAAGGTAAAAAGGGGACTGTTGTAGTTGTTGATATGGAAGGACAGACTAGATAGGCCATGTGGTCTTTTTCTGTCGTCATGTTTCTATGTTTCATAAATGACTTGGAAAGGAGAATAACGAGTGAGGTTATCAAATTAGAAGATGACACAAAACTATTTAAAGTTGTTAAAACCCAAGAGGATTGTGGAAATTTGCTAGAGGATCTTGATAAATTGGAAGACTGGGCATCAAAATGGCAGATGAAATTTAATGTGGACAAGTGCAAAGTTATGCATCTAGGGAAGAACAACCCAAACTATGGTTACACGATGCAAGGTTCCACATTAGGAACCACCACCCAGGAAAATGATTTAGGCAACATTGTGGATAACATGTTAAAACCATCGGCCCAGTGTGCAGTGGCGGCCAAGAGAGCAAATAGAATGCTAGGTATCATAAGGAAAGGAATGGAAAATAAAACAAGATTTTATTTTAATGCCTCTATATCGTTCCATGGTGAGACCACACCTTGAATATTGTGTGCAATTCTGGTCACCATATCTTAAAAAGTATATAGCGTTATTAGAAAAGGTTCAGAGAAGAGCCACCAAAATGGTAAAGGGGATGGAAGGATACTCCTATGAAGAAAGGCTAAAAAGGTTCTGGGCTCTTTAACCTGGAAAAGAGACGGCTGAGGGGAGATATGATAGAAGTCTATAAATTAATGAATGGAGTGGAACGGGTAAACGTAGATCGATTGTTTACCTTATCAGAATATAGAAAGACTAGGGGCATGCAATGAAGCTACAGGGTAAACTATTTAAGACTAATAAAAGAAAATATTTTTTCACTCAACGTGTAATCAAACTCTGGAATTTGTTACCGGAGGATGTAGTAAAGGCTGTTAGTGTAGCTGGGTTTAAAAAAGGTTTGGAGAAGTTCCTGGAGGAAAGGTCCATAAACCATTATTAAGAAAGGACCCAGGATATCAATGCTTGACCCAGTACAAGCATTGTGGAACCTGTGTCTTTTGGGGAAACTGCTAGGTACGTATGACCTAGATTGGCCACTGTTGGAAACAGGATACTGGGCTTGATGGACCTTGGTCTGACCCAGTATGGCAGATCTTATGTTCACTTCAAGTATTAAGTGCATCTGCATTATCTATAATGCAGTTAGCAAACAGTAAGTGTATTTCTGCATAACTGTATGAGAAGATGCAGGGCACATCTCCCAAAAGTAAATGCAGAGGCTTTACAATTCCCATGTATTAGTTTTTGCCATTAGCACACAAATGCAAATTTTAACTATAGTATACTTTAGTAAAAGATGTCCTATGTCAGCTACTGCAACAGAGCATGCAAAAGAATTTATTAACCCATTTTGGACAGCTCGCAGATGATTTATTAGATTTGTTACACTCAAACTATGAAATACTGGCAATAATAAAAAAATATTAAAACTTTGCAGAAAATAGAAGTTTCACATAGTGTATGTTTTTCGTGCACTGGTCCAATATAGTATATTGTCCGTCTTCAGAAAAGATAGGATTCAGTTTCAATATTCATTGACATAAACATACTGTATGATACTATTGAAACTGCAGTTTTCATTTAAAACACTTTATTATGATATAATATAGTTTGTCAACAGTCCATTCTGATAGCGGAATATGATACACGTGAAAACACTTCTGATGCAGTGTGTCGATATTGCACCATTGAAACACCTAGAACAGAATGCTTGACAGCAATTAGTTTCGACAACATATTAGCCCAGCGTATGAAAAACATACAAGGCCGATATATGCATCAATAACTCTGACACTAAGTAGCTTACAGTTATCTAAACCTATTTTCTAAAGTCTACAAATACTTTTATTTGCAAAAGAAGAAATTAGACCTTACCTGCTAATTGTCTTTCCTTGAGTTCTCTCCGGGCCAGTCCAGGCAAGTGAGGGTTGTCAACCTTCTCTAGCAGCTGAGGACTGAAAAACTGAAGTTTTACTGAAACAGTATCTGGCTCCCTCTGCTGGCCGAACCTCAGTCTAAACTTACAAAGCAGCAGAACGATAACCAAAAGAGAAACCAACGGAACCCGCATAAAACTACGAGCCCCACACTCCGTACTCTAACATATGTCAAGCAAGGGCTCTTCCCTTGACCATTCTCCGTTGAGAAGTTGGGTATGCACATGCTCTTGGTTTTTTGGGGTTTTTTTTCCTTTTTTCCCCAATATATCCTTTGGAGGTTGTTAGCAACGTTCGCATAACTGAAGGGAATCAGGGAATTAGCCCCGCAAAAATCCGAGGGAGCCCCACAGACCATAGCAAGCATTGGCAATAAGCGGAAGATCTAATACTGACTCTTCGGAAACTCCCGCGCCAATCGACAATGTCGTGGAGCCCAGCGGAGCCTCGCCAAGGACACCGGGTGGGGCCTGGACTGGCCCGGAGAGAACTCAAGGAAAGACAATTAGCAGGTAAGGTCTAATTTCTTCTTCCTCATCGTCTCTCCGGGCCAGTCCAGGCAAGTGAGGGAAGTACCAAAGCAGTAACTATCCCTGGGAGGGGCCTGCGAGACCCCCAATGATGGCCGACGCTCCCACATTGGCGTCACCCACGGCCTGCACGTCCAACCGATAATGCTTCGAAAAAGTGTGCAACGACGACCAAGTCGCCGCCCTACATATATCCACCAGTGGAATTAGAGCCAGCTCAGCCCAGGACGTGGCCTGGCTACGAGTTGAATGAGCTCTGAAAAGCTCCGGCGGCGACTTGCCGCTCGCCTGATAAGCCGCTGTTACAGCACATTTAACCCAGCGCGCTATGGAGGCCTTGGAGGCAGCTTCCCCCTTTCTAGGCCCCCCAAACAAAAACGAACAGCCTGTCCGATTTGCGAAAGGGTTGAGTCCGTCGAAGATACCTTTTAAGTACTCTACCTAAATCCAACTTTCGGAGAACCAAATCGATGGGCGTTCCCTGGCGATCCGGAAAAGTCGGTAGGGAAATAGACTGATTCACATGGAAACTGGAAACCACCTTTGGGAGAAAAGAGGGCACGGGACGCAACATCACCTTCTCCCGCGTGAAGTGCAAAAAAGGCTCTCTACACGAAAGTGCTTGAAGATCCGACACACGCCTAGCCGAACATAGGGTCACCAAGAACGCAGTCTTCCAGGAGAGTTCTTTGAAGGACACCTCTCTGGCTGGTTCGAAGGGAGGCTGCGCTAGAGCCTCCAATACCAAATTAAGATCCCAAGCGGGAACGATGGAGTGAACCGGAGGATGCAAGTTCTGGACTGCTCTCAGGAACCGCAAGATATCCGGATGTCGAGAGAGAAGCATCCCCTTAATCCTACCCCGAAAACATGCCAGTGCGGCGACCTGAACCTTGAGCGTAGCGAGAGCCAATCCCTTCTCAAGACTGCTTTGTAAAAAAGACAAGACCTCCAGCACCAGAGCGCCGCCCGGCCGCAGACCGCACTCCTTACACCAGCGTTCAAAAACCCGCCAGACGCGAACATACGCTAGGGAAGTAGACAAGCGTCAGGCTCGGAGGAGAGTGTCGATGACTGACGGCGAATAACCTCTACACCTCAACCTTTCCCGCTCAAGAGCCAAGCCGTAAGCGAGAAGCGGTCCACGTCCGGCATGAGAAGCGGTCCCTGAGATAAGAGATTCGCACGCGCCGGAACCGCCAAGGATGGTCTACCAGCAGGCGGATCAGATCCGCGTACCACGGGCGCCAAGGCCAATCTGGGGCTACCAGAACTACCCGTCCGCCGTGGCCCTCTATCCGCCGTAGGACTCGGCCTATTAAAGGCCACGGAGGGAACACATAGAGCAGCCCTACCGACGGCCACGGCTGCGCCAGAGCGTCCAGACCTTCGGACATACGTTCCCTCCTCCTGCTGAAGAACCGACTGGCCTTTGTATTGTTGGAGGTGGCCATCAGATCCATCGTCGGCTGTCCCCAACGGAGGATTAGGTCATGGAACACTGCTGCGTTCAACTCCCACTCCCCTGGATCTACCGCATGCCTGCTGAGGTAATCCGCCTGCACATTGTCTCGGCCCGCCACATGAGCCGCTGAAAGAGCTACCAGGTGGATCTCCACCCAGCTCAGCAACCGTTGACTCTCCTCTAAGAGAGCCACGCTGCCTGTACCGCCCTGCTTGTTGATGTAAGACACTGTCACAGTTGTCGGAGAAAACTCTCACCGACCAGCAGACGAAACTCTTGCAGCGCTAACCGCACCGTCCGAAGCTCCAGCAGGTTTATGGACCAGGTCGACTCCTCCGGCGTCCAAACTCCTTGAGCTATGTGAGACTGGCAGTGAGCCCCCCAGCCTGCGAGACTGGCATCGGTCGTAAGGAGTAACCAATCCGGGGACCGCAAGGGCATGCCCGCCCGGAGATGAGCGGGATCCAACCACCAGAGCAGACTGTCGCTCACAGACGGAGCGCGAGGCAATCTGCGAGACAGGGGGTGATCCTGAGGAGACCACCTCGAAAGCAACGCTTGTTGCAACGGTCTCATATGCGCCCGAGCCCAGGTCCAGGGTTTTTTATTTATTTATTTATTTATTTATACAGTTTTGTATACCGCCTTATCCTTCAATCAAAGCGGTCACAACACAATTGGGGGATACATTTAACACATGGGGATATGAGACACATTCACTAATACTTACAGGGAACATGGGCAATGGAGGGTTACGTGGCTTGCCCAAGACCACAAGGAGCATCTGTGGGACTAGAAACCCCAGTCCTTCCGGCCCAAGGTGGCTGTCCTCTAGTGGGATTTGAACCCCCGACCTTCCGGCCTGAAGTACCTTGCCCCAACCACTAGGCTACTCCTCCCTCTTTGCCGCCATGGAACCGAGCAGTTGCAAGTAACGCCAAGCCGTTGGTGCCCTTAGGCGCAGAAACGCTCTCACCTGCTCCATAAGCTTCTTTATCCGGGGCTTGGGCAAGAACACTGCTCCTACGCTCGTGTCGAACAGCGCCCCAAGATACAGGAGTTGCTGAGTCAGCTGCAAATGACTCTTGGACTGATTTATTACCCAGCCCAACCGCTCGAGTAGGGCTACCACCCAAGCAGTGGCCACCGTGGAATCCGCCACAGACGGTGCCCGAATCAACCAATCGTCGAGGTAAGGGTGTACGAGCACGCCCTCGCGCCTCAACGCCACCGCTACACCACAATCACCTTTGTGAAGGTTCGCGGCGCCGTGGCCAGCCCAAACGGCAACGCTTGGAACTGAAAGTGCCCCATGGGTACCGCAAAACGCAGAAACTTCTGGTGCTCTGGTCTCACCGGAATATGAAGGTAGGCCTCGGTCAGGTCGATGGAGGTGAGTACCTCCGTGGGCTGCACGGAGCAAATCACGGACCTGAGAGTCTCCATGCGAAAGTGCGGAATACGCAAACAGCGATTCACGTGTTTGAGATCCAATATAGGATGAAAAGACCCCTCCTTCTTGGGAACCACGAAATAAATGGAGTACCGACCTGACCCTAACTGGTCGAGTGGAACCGGCACCACCGCCCGAAGGCGCAATAAGCGCTGAAGGGTCTCGGACACCGCCGCTGCCTTTTCCGCAGAACCACAAGGAGACGCCACGAAAGCGTCCCGCAACGGACGCGCAAACTCGAGGGCATAACCGTCGCGTATAATTTCGAGCACCCAGAGATCTGTTGTTATGGTGGCCCAGACAGAAAGGAACCGCTGCAGCCGTCCCCCCACCGGGACTTCCATCTGGGCCAACCTCACTTCATTGGGGCTTTTTGCTGGGGTTCTGCTGGGTTTGGAAATAACCCTTGCCGAACCCTCGAAAGGACTGACCCCGAGCCACAGAGCGTCCTCTTTGATAGGGGACAAAACGAGATCCTCGGAACTTGCGAGTCTCCCGCCCGGCCACTCTGTGGCCCCCAGCAGGTCGTTGACCCTTCGGCCTGTCCTCCGGAAGGCGACCCCCTTTGGAGTCACCTAAATCCTTCACAATCTTATCTAAAGCTGCCCCAAAAAGCAACGTGCCCTTGTAAGGCAGCTTTGTAAGACGTGTTTTTGAGGAAACGTCCGCCGACCAATTGCGCAACCAGAGGAATCTCTGAGCCGCAACCACTGCTGCCATAGACTTTGCAGAAATTTGAACAAGGTCATAAAAAGTATCCGCTAGATAGGCTGCCGCCGATTCCAGCTTCGCGCCGTCCTCCTCGTCGTCTTTGTTCTGGGACCCTTGAATCCATCTAATGGAGGCCCTAGACACGTATGCCCCACAGAAGGCCGCTCTGAGCGACAGGGCGCAAGTCTCAAAAGTCTGCTTTAGCAGAGCCTCTAGCTTTCTATCCTGCAAGTCTTTGAGGGCCGCCCCGCCCTCTACAGGAATGGTGGTTTTCTTGGTCACCGCCGACACTAAGGCATCAACCTTAGGCAATCTAAGCAACTCCAGCTCCTCCTGCGGCAACAGATACAAGCGGGCGATAGCCCGAGCCCCCCGCAGCGTTGCTTCTGGGCATTCCCATTCGGACTCCACCATCTTCTTCATTACGCGGTGTACCGGGAAACACTTCTGCTCCGTTTTAAAACCTTGGAGCAGAGGATCCTCTAATGGCTGATCCTGAGCCGGAGGCAGCACAATATTCAAAGTGGTCAGCGTCTGAGAAATAAGAGCACCCAATTCCTCCTTTCTAAACACCCTGAAAAGACTAGGATCGTCGATGACCCCCAACTCCCCCTCCTCAAGATCAGTCCACTGATCCAGAACAGGATCCAGCAAAAGCTCACCTTCTTCCACGCCGGGAAGCTTTGAGCCGGGTACACCAAAGCTATCGGTAGCCCCTTAGGTCCCATGGACAGCGCTGGAGGTACCTTCCCCCGGGTCCAAAAGAGAAGCTGCTGTATCCAGGCCCTGGGAGGGGAGAGGGGCCAAGTCCTTAACCTGAGCCTGATGCCACTTTAAACAATATGCCTTATGCATAGCCAAAATAAAAGCCGCTGAAAAAGTGCTCTCCAAAACCTCCTGCCCTGCAGGCAATGTAAGTGAAGGAGCTTCCTCCACATTAACTGGCTTCTTAGCCTTTGCCTTTCTCTTAGAGGAGCTTTTGTGTGCAGAAGGCAAGGGAGCAGATGCCGCAGACATGGCCGCCATTCCTGAGGCCGAAGAAAGACCCCCCAGGAGCTCCGGCGCCTCCGACCGAGGATCCATGCCGACGAATCGCGCGGCAAAACAAAATTGAATAACGAAATGAAGACCGCCGAAGAGACTGCTCCCAGCAAAACCCCGGCGAAGCTGGACGCACGGAAACCGGCAAAAACAGCACTGCGCGGAGCGCACCAACTGTTCCTGCAGGCAAAACCAACGAACTGACTGACCTGAGCCCGAGAGGGAGCCGCCGACCGCGGAATTGACCCAGCAAAGCAGCTGACCCCCCGCTGCTAGCGGCGGCGTGCTTGCGACTCCGGAGGCTGACAGATGGTCTCTGGGGCTCCCAGAACCACTTACCTCTTCCCCCTCTGGGCCTGGAGCTGAAGTCGAGGCAGGCTCTGCCTCTAGCGCGCCGAAGGATTTCAAGCCGGTATTAGGAAAAGAGCACGGCTGAAGGGGAGAGCCCTGCTAGAACCCGTACCCTCTAACAGTAAAATAAACTAAAACTAGATCAAATCAAAAAATAAAAACCTAAAGCCAAAAGCAGAACGAATCTCCGGGAGCCAGACAATAGACGTTGTCTTCAGCTGCTGAGGACTGAAAGACTGAGGTTCAGCCAGCAGAGGGAGCCAGATACTGTTTCAGTAAAACTTCAGTTTTTCAGTCCTCAGCTGCTAGAGAAGGTTGACAACCCTCACTTGCCTGGACTGGCCGGGAGAGACGATGAGGAATAGTAGTATTATAGCTACTTCATATTTTTTTGTGATCTTTTTATGTTGAGCCGCCAGTACCGTCAAAATTGGCAAACTTTGAATACCTATTAAACTAACTAGATCTCAGATAAAAAAATCTGTATATAACGCTTTTTGATATAACGATAATAGCTAACATAGTTCCATTGAATTTAGAATCATTAATTAGTAAACAGTTGAGTAGTAAGTATGGAAACCTTATGTATGTAAAACATACGCTGGTCCAAAATGGGTTAAGTATACACTCTTTCTAGTTAGTATGGCCATTTCTTTTCTAAATAAGATAAAAAATTCTCTCTTGGTGAGCTATTACGATTCCCTGGTTTAGCTGGACTAAGCCTGCCCCTTAATATTAACATGTAACAAATACCTTTTTCCCTTGTCAAAGCGGCAGACAACTATATGTCCTAGAAAGCAAGGTTTCTCAGTAGCAGTAACTAATCTGTTTTTAAACACACAAAGCAGCTCACCTTTTTGAAAAAAGCCTTCTCCACTTAGGACAGTAACATTCTTGCTGAGTATTTCTGCCCTCACTGTCACTTGAGGTTGGCTTTCTGCCAGCAGTTCAACTCCTAATGTGACATTCATACCAGGGCGGATGGTCAACGGACATGTTACTAGAAAGGTTGGACTAATAGAAAAGGAAAAAAAAAGATTAAGAACTACAGTTTCTATCTGAAACCGAATTCAGAAATTGTGAAAAAAATGACCTGAAATGTACTCTAAAATTAAATTGCCTGTGCTACAGTGCTCGTTATTCTCACCAATAAGTCGCCCCCGCCTTTAGGGATAGGTAACACAGGCATCTAAATCGGGTGCTAAATTCTAAAAGCACCTATAAAGCCCCCCTTCTCTGTCAATGGGCGCCCTAAGCCCAGTTCCATTGAAACCTGCTACGGATTCATGGCAGCTGGTTTCATACAAGCCGTTTTGGCTCTTCTGTTAAGCAGAAGTGTATATTCTTTAGCACCGGTGCATTCCCAGCAATGAGCTACATCTTATTACTGCGACGGTCCAGCTGCTCTTTTATGTGCTTTCAACTTCCTCCTGCGATCATCCACGATGATGCCCCTATCGTTTGTATACGCAACGCACTATTCCGCACTAAAGGCCCACAGACGTGTCTTTTCCCCCCCGAGTCTGCGCTTCACAGCCTGCGGTTTAGCGCGCCCTATGCTGCCTTCCGCGCATACCCCGCACACGATGAGGAGGCGAGCAGCGCAAAGAGCTGCAGAGCCCCGAGAAAGCCCAGCGGCATCCCGCCGGCGCCCCAGCGACTCGGCTCCAGGGCGGCTCGTTCGTTGACTTCTGCTGGCTCGTCCTCCACCTCCGATGTCGAAACACGTCCAGTCGCTCGGCGTTTATTTTTAACTTTCAGCCCAAAGCCACCCTTGAGCAGCTCGTGTGCCAGGGGCGTGCCCGCCCCCACCCTGCACAGCGGGTCCTGCCTCCCTGCTCGCTGACTCAGAGAGAGAGCTGAGTGTCTCTCTCCCCGGTTGCTCCTTCCCTTCCCTTGCACGCTGCGTTTGGTCATTGGAAGTTCGTAAACAGCTGCCTAACGTCTTCCACTCGATTGCCTGAGTACTTTAAGCTGCTGTGCAAATGACTTCGGCCGGGGTTTTCTATTAATTTAGTACTACATCCTTGCTGTGGCGAGTACCACTGTTTCTGTTAAGCTAAATCGCCGAACGTAAACATAAACGCACGTTCATTAATATGATTCAGCACAGAGTTATTTTTACAGCCACTGTCCTGAACAAAATCCGCAGCCCCCTCTACTTAATAAAGAGCAAAGATCTTACACTAATCTGGAGATGATTTAGCTGATTGGCAGCTGAGCCATAGTCTTACCGCAAAGTTGTTAGTGATATTAATTGGCACTTCTGAATGCTAGTTCTTTTAGTGCTCGCGTTTAATATGCTTTAGTAAAGTTAACATGTTCCTCCTAGGCTGAGGGGCCAGACTAAGACAAACCACCCATTCAGACAGCAGCAGTACGGGGCAGTGTTAGTGGTGGAGGACTATTACATTTCTGTGACATCAGCAACAACACTGCCCTTACCTGCACGAAAGAAAGGCCTGTCAATCTGCTTCTGTATCTTGCCATAAAAACCCAATAGATAGTTACAACAAAACAAATTGTAGTACCGCAAAATGAGACCCCCAGATAAGAAAACACTCAGTGGGCTACTGGGAAAGAGATGAAGACACTTAAGAGTAAAGCTGGCATTTATGAGTTAGTGGGATCAAATCTCTTGGGATGTTTGACTGCTGATGTAGCTCTGTATGAAATGAGAGTCAGAAGCTGCAAAGATGTGTAATTATCCAGAGGGTCGCCAGGAGTCAACAATGACTCGATGGCACTTAACAACAACAAGCTGTTAGTATGACTCTTAGCACACATAATTAGCATATTGTGCCTGTTACGGTTAATGTTGAGGTTTGGAAATCTAAAATTGATGCTTATGTAATTTTTTAAATTATGCAAATTGTTTCCGTTAGATTTACTATCCAGGCTTTAATCTTCTGATATTTAAGGCATTATTTCTAACATGGGAAAATTAGCTACAACTTTTTCTGTTTAAGGGGCATGCTTATTAAAGTGTGCTAAGCACTTCACTTGGGATTTCATATATGGTAACCCATTAGTGCAGGCTCACACTAAAGGCTAAAGTGTGGTAAAATCTGCATGGCAAAATAGCCACGCTAAGTGCTTAGATCAATTTGTGGCAGGAACTGGGGCGTAGCTGCATTGACAGCACATGGTACATTACCATGTATTAGCTGTTAGGACTGCCGATAGCGTGGTAGCATTTAATGCTACTGCCCGCAAGTTAAAATCATATCTCCCCCTCCCCCAAAAAAATATCTGTCCCTCCTCAAGATCACCCAGCCCTCCATTCTGATCCTCTCTGATCACCATCCCTGGCGACGCTCCAAACTGAGCAGTGACAAAGATGCCTCCCTGAACAAACTACAACAACATCAAAGAATGATCAACAACAAGAGAAAGGAACATCACACCAACACCCTCATGCGCTCACTTAATAAACCTCGCAAACTCTTCAACCTAGTCAAATCACTCACAAAAGATCCATCCACAAAACAACCAATAAGAACTCCAAGCCCAGATGAATTTGCCACCTACTTCCAAAGCAAAACCACATCGCCAACAACCAACCCAGCAAAGCATGAACTACCCAAGACCCCCCACAACCCCACTGGCTCTACCTCACCGACCCTGGAATCCTTCTACCCATACCCTCCTGATCAAATAGAAAGACTCATCAGTGGGATCAACACCACGACCTCCCTAACGGACCCTTGTCCACCCTTCTGGATCAAACAAACAAAAACCTATCTCAGCCCAATCATAGCTAGAATCGCCAATATATCACTAGCTGAAGGTACCCTTCCACCCCCATTGAAAACAGCAACCATCAGACCTCTGATCAAAAATAACAAACTTGACCCATCTTTAGCCTCCCCTTCCTAACCAAAATCATAGAAAAGATCGTGTACCAACAGACCCAAGACCACATCAACTCCTACGCACCTCTAGACCAGCAACAGCACGGATTTCGGCAACAGCATGGTGTGGAAACCCTTCTCACGACTCTTCTTGACAGACTCCATACAGGCCTCGATAAGAAAAAACAAGGCTTCATCCTCATATTTATGGATATCGCCTCAGCATTCGACACTGTCAACCACAACCTTTTGCTCACCCAACTCTATCAAAAAGGCATAAGAAACTTAGCCTTAGACTAGTTCAAATCCTACCTATCTGACCAACTACAACAAGTCCAAATAGACAACCAGGCATCCAGGCCATTCCAACAAACACAAGGGGTCCCCCAAGGACCTTCCCTCTCATCCCTACTATTTAACATCTACATACAGCCAATCTGTGCTATCATCCAATCATTCAACATACTATACCACATCTATGCCGACGATGTGTTACTATACACTCCATTCATCATTGACAAGCCGGACTACTCGTCCATAGCTGAATGCTTCAACTCAGTCTCAGATTGGCTTATGACACCAACCTGAAGGTCAACACCAATAAGACTGAGGTCTTATTCATATCCAAAGACCCCACATTTACCCCACCGCCTTCCCTCAAAGTGAAAGACTTCAACCTCATAACCAAGCAAGAGGTCCGCTATCTGGGAGTAACAATCGACCAACGCTTGCCATGGGAGACCCACACTCAGAATATCTCCAAGACAGTCTACCACAAACTAAGAATCCTCCGCCACTTACGCCCTCTCCTTGAAACCTCGGACTTCCGCTCGGTGGCTCAAGCTCTCATCCTCCCTCATCTAGACTATTCCAACATCATCCTTCATGCCCTCTCCTGTCACTACAACTCGCCATGAACACAGCTGCCTGCACAATCCTATCTGCGTCCAGATACGACCACATCACTCCCATTCTAATTCAGCTTCATTGACTCCCCATAGCAAGTCGCCTGACCTACAAAGCAATGCTACTCACTTTTAAGGCCCTGCATACAATGTCGGCAACTTCGCTCTCAGAACTGATACAAAGAACGCCGGAGACCAGGACCAGGACCAGGAGAACATGCATGGTAAACTCTCTCACGACTCCTTCAACAGTAAGGACCTGCACCCAGTCAACCAAGAACCGCGCCTTTTCCCTATTTGCGCCAGCCCAATGGAATGCCCTACCCCTTACAACTTTTAGGAAGGCATTGAAAACATATCTCATCCAGCTAACGTACAACCTCCCACCCTAGACCAGCCACACAAACGGAAACAGCCGATGGCGCACTACTGTAAATATGTGCCAGTAATGTAAATATGAGGATCAGCAGACAGCCCATCACTGTGAATATGCTCCAGTAATGTAAATATGTTCCTAGTTATGACTTCTGTAATGTAAACATGTTCCTAGTTATACCCCAGATGTAAACTCCTGTAATGTAAATATGTAAATATGTTCCTAGTTTAACCTCCGATGTAAACCATGTTAGATGTAAACCATGTAAACCATATAATATAATCACTATGTTTTCTGTGTTATTGGTAACACACATTCATATGTTTTATGTAAACCGCACTGATCTGTAATAGCGTGGTATATAAAAACAAACAAATAAATAAATATCCCAATCTTATCATCTCCCATGATGAACCCCATCTGAAATTAGACTACCCCTGTAGAGGACCCCATCAATAACCACCCACTGAAGCGATCTCTTCTCCACATGCAAACCTCCGCCAGAGATTTACCTTCTAACCCCATTAGCAATCCTTGACTCTTCCCCCTTTTTCCAACTCCCTGTCTCCCTGGTAGTCTAGTAGTGGGCCACAGTGGAAGACGTTGCCCTCTGCTCCTACAACCTCTAGTGGTAATCTTGTGGTCCTAACACTATGAGATCATATAAGGACTATGAGATCATATAAGGACCTCTTGTTTATGATCAAGCTGTAGTTGATGTTTGGTATGATCAATAGAAGGAGCACTCTTTTTCTCATGCTCAATTATTTTTGCCTCTGTTCTATTTTACATAAGCATGTGGATTTTTGAAATTATTAATTTTAGGTCATACTCTGCTATAGTCTGACTCCCACATAAGAAGAATTGCAGTAATACTGAAAAAGAATCAGGTCTGTTAGGCGCTAATCCTCACTCTCTTGGTTGGGATCAAAAAGTGAATCATGGAAGATTTGCAAATGTCAGAAAGTAAATGAGTATAAAAGAAGTGTCACACTATATTCTTTTTCTAATCTTCAGTTTTATTGTTAATTTTCAAGTAACAAATTATTAATTCCTATAAAAACAATGAATATATGAAGAACCAAAATATTGATATGTTTCGATTGACTTACATGCATTCTTATTTTTAATTTAAAGCTTTTTTCCATTCAAATTAAGTCACCCTTTTCCCTGTAAAAATATACAATATATACACACAAGTTGCATTTTTTGCAAATTCTGCTTGCTTATTTTTAGTGTCTGTATACATGTTGGTACTTCTCACAGTGAGTTTGTTTACTCTGCTGGTTGATGTACAGGGCACACTCCCATTCCTTCCCATTTCTTTATCTTTTCAAGAAAAAATGGGACACGTGTTGAGGTAAGCAAATATCACTATGTACTGAACTTGCATGGACCACAGTGGAGAAACCCTCACGAGGGTGAGAATAAACTCACTGTGACTTTGTTACTATTAAATAGCCCAGCTTAGGGACATGTTTACTAAAGCTTAGCATGTGCTAATGAACTTTAGCGTGCACTAAGTTCCTCATGGCCTATTTTATTTCTATGGGCCACGCGGTACTTAGTACATGCTAATATCTATTAGCATCTGCTAAGCTTTAGTAAACATGGCCAGGGCCAAATTTAAGCTCTCGGTTCCCATAGGCACCAAATTTAGAAGCACCCATTTTGGTCGGGGGGGGGGGGCAGAGTATATGCAGATTACCCCCTCCATACTTTCTTTAGGGTTATACCTGCTATTCTGTGCAAGTTAACCCTCCTATTTTTTTTAAATATAATGATTATTTAAGTTTGCTTTGATTAAAAAATAGAGGTAAACTGCATGGAGAGGCAGGTACAACTCTTAAAAAAGAAGCATAGAGGGGGTCAGTCTACATAGAGTAGCAGATACAACTCTAGCCACCTTAAAACTGAAACAGGACTCAAGTAGTGTGGCGGTAGAGATGGGGAGGCGGGGGGAGGGGGTGTTTGTGCTAAGAAGGAAGGATTCAAGATCTTCTTTGTATGTCCTCTGTGTTACAAGGGACAATTAAATAATTAGCATTCTCAGCAGGAGGAACTGTCTTCAAAATGCCTTCTAAATTTTAGCTCTGGAGGCAAGTGCCTCTGTTGCTTATGCACAGATCCCGGCCTGAACATGGTCCTTAGTTCCAGAAAAAAAAAATCCCTGCTGCAATTAGCAAGTTGCAAAAATAATTTTTACCAATATCATCACTCTTTTGACCAACTGTCTTGGCGGGTCATTGATTTTGTTCCCCCTGATCATGCGGTGACCGCATCTTTAAATTGCAATGGAAGGAACAGCAATGGATTTTTAAACATGGTTGCCTCCCCCCCCCCCGCCCCCCCCCCCATCTGCTTTGAATCTCGAGATTAATTGGACGAGCCTTTTTAGCCTCCACCAATCCTCCGAGGGGTTTCCCAAATATGTGGTTCTCCCCTTAATTGTGATTGGTGGATGTAATCATGATGTCAAATTATTTATTTATTTATTATTTAAACAATCATTTATATACCGCACCTTCCATAGATCAGTTGCGGTTTACAGAGAACAAGAACTGTACAGATCGGGTCTGTTTTACATGGAACATCGAATTGCAAGTAACAATATAAGTGATGACATGATAACTGTAGAATAGTAACGATAACAATAACAATAACAACAACAGTATGTCAAATGCCCATCTCCTGTATAAGACACATTTTTTGTGCTTAGCTACAGCCTATGTTTTTCGCTGGGAGTCTCTTTACGAAGCCTGAAGCAGAATCTTTGAAGTTTATCAGACTCAAAACATGCCATGTCGCGTTCTTTGTGTTCTCCTTGGGACTACCCTGGCACTTTGCTTCGTGGCTTTAGATAAGTACAAAATTATTTTCTTCACAATTTTACCAAAAAGTGACTACATATACACACCAAATATAATATAAGTGATTAAAATGGAGCGTATTGTTTAAGTGGGTTGGCTTTTAAATTTTCCTTTCGCTTCAAGTTTGTTTTTTTCAGTGGCCTTTTCACTGGTAGCCTTTTTTATATAGATAAAAGAATTTTTACAGCAAAAATTGGGTTTGTTTTACTATCTACATTTACATTTAGTATAATTTTTCTCTATTTTACTTTGTTGCTGCAGATTTGTCATTGGTAATGTAAGTTCATTTTATTTTGCTACCTCCCCCTTCCCTTTCTCCGCCCCCCCCCCCCCAAAAAAAAAAATGGTAGCCTGCATATTTACACCTGTAAGCAAATTTTACATAGCATTCTTAGAAGTGATAGAGCAAATGTATAATCTTAATGCCATTAAACATTTGCTATATACCTTTTGCTGTCAAAACAACAAAGTGGTGCACAACAAAATAACAACGTCTAATTATTTTATCATCAAAATCACTTACATTTAGCCAAATTAGAGCTTTGGGGAAAACTGTGTTTTTAAGTGTGATTTTTTTTTTGCACATTTATATGGTGAAAGTTCTCGTGGTTGATTCCATTATCATTTCTGTACTGCATCCCAAGCAAAAAGAACAGGAAATCACTCTTTTAAAGTCAAGTTTTAATGAAAATACTGCCACAGCAGAGCACTAAGAATGAGTATGACAAAAGGTCCCAGGTGAGAAGTCAAAGCAGGGGAAGTACTGGTAGTAACGCCACCTTGTACAGGGACATTCGATACGCATAAACTGCAGTCGCGCCCACAAAAATCGCATGCGGAAATATTCTTCATTATCTGAGAACTGTAGAATCTCGTGGCTTTTCTTCCTGCAATAGAAAAGGTTGAAATTGAATAGTATTGTTTGTATAATCATGCTCCTTTGCTTAAACAAAAATGAACCTCTTTCTATTTTAGGATTAAAAGAAAATATAATGGCTTGCCCCATTTTCTCTCACCCAACCATCCTTGAGGCGATGGTCAAAATGAATCAAATGTACATGCATGCTGAGAAGAGGCAAAGTGTATTCAAGACTGCAAAAGGCATCTCCAGCAGCACTCATAGTACAGCTTTTCTTTAAAAAAAAACAGTTGAACTTAGCAATGTAAGGCAAAAGGTTGCTTTAAGGGGCATGTTTACTAAGTTGGGCTAATGGGTAGCTCGTGTTGTTTGTAACTAGGTCTCATGTTATTGAATTGGACCTAATTACAAATACTACATGTTAACTGTTAGCCCAGTTTAGTAAACATGCCCCTAAGTGTACCATCTGCAGTATGTCTTAATTTTTTATGGGCTGTTTTTATGTCTGTTTCTTTGAATTCTTAACCAAGCCAAACATCGTGGATTATGACATGTCTTTTTGTTGGCTGAGCAGGTGTTAACTTTCCTTCGTGGAAGGATTGGGCCTCTGGTATGTGATCTGATGCTCCTGAGAAGCCTCTTAAAGCGACTATGAAAAAAAATCAAGGAAAGCCCATCTCCTGACAACCCATCCATACATTCTCCTCCCACCCCCTGACCACCACCCCACCCCCTCCTTCCCCTCCCCCCAAACCCTTCTACTATGGCTTTCCCTAGTGTCAAATGACATAATTTGGAACCCAGGTGTTCAATGAGACAGGATCAACTGGGTATCACGCTTGCCTACCCACTAGATGCTAGAGAAAGCCCCAGTAGTTGCCGGGGAGGGGATGGGGGTCGGGGGTCAGCGGTTGGATACAAATGTATATGGGCTGTGAGGGGGTATCAGAAAGTGGGAGGAAATGGATGCATGGACTGTCATGGGATGTTGTGGGGTGGGATTGTGATATGTTAATAAATCAAATCAAACCAAACCAAAATGTATTATTCTGCTTTTTACATAGCACTAGCAGATTACAATAGGAACGTCATACAATCTTACCACAAAAGAATGACAATATAATTGAAGCAGTACAATTTGGTCTGGTTGTTAGTCTTGGAGAAACAAAGCCTTCAGATGTTTCCTATATGACATATTATTGGACTGCACTCTCAGTCCAAAAGGAAGCTTATTCCAAGTACAAGAACCTTCATACCTAAAAGCCCTTTCCCGTGCCATGCCAATTTAATCAAAGAGAGTGGAGGAAATTCCAAGAAGCCCTCCAGATTGAAAAGGTATGACCCAGTCTACTAGCCAAATAACTTGGTGTTTCTTTAAGACTACATTTATACATCAAACAAGTTATTTTAAAATATACTCATGCCTCAACTGGAAACCAATATTCACCAGAATAGGGGTGTGGTGTGCGGTGGCCAGGGGCTCTTAAAATACCAGGCACACACACATTCACGGAGAAACAAAAAAACACTTATTGTGCTTCAGTCAGCATTCCCTCCCCAGTCTGTTGCTTTCACAGGCTGGTTCACAGCGCCCTTCCCCCAGTCCACAAGTTAAAGTTCAGAAGAATAAAGTCCATTCTGTCTCCATGGGCCTTTCTCCCTCCTGCAGCCTTCTGTGTTCTTAACCTCCCCCTGTGAGCCGTACCATCTCAGTCCTGAACTATGGGCTGCAGATTCTCTTAAAGGGAACTGTTGATAATCCCTTTGGAGAGGGACGGGTAATATTCTATGTTTATTTATTTTATTTAACAGTTTTTCTATACTGCCTTTGTCCAAAGCGGTTTACATAGAGCAACATAACAATCACAGAGGGATTGTTTTACATTAACAAGAAGATACAACATGGAGATAAATACGGGGTTAACTATGTGAGGGGAATGAGCTATGTTCATGGAGAAGTAATCTTCATCTTACGGGGGGGGGGGGGGGAAATGTAAGGTTGAACTGAACTGCTGATCTGGGTAGTATGATAAAGGTCTGTTTATGTATTGTCACTGAGTCCATAGTGTTCTCTGAAGAGATGTGTTTTAGTAGGTTTTTTAGTTCTGTAATGGATTTTGCTGCTCTTATGTTTTCTGGTAGTGAGTTCCACATTGATGGAGCGTAAAGGAAGAATGCTCTGTTAGTGGTCTGTTGTGTGGTTTTGGTCCTAAGCAGGTGGATATATACCCCACAACAGTTTGAAGATGGGCCATAGTTTTTTTTATCAACTGCAGCCTCCAAGTTGATTTGAGACAGTCCAATATAGTCTGCATTACAGTAATCCAATTTGCTAAGTACTGAAGTAACAGTCATTTTCAACTGATTTGTCCGGTCCACGTTACTTTACAAATTATTTGCAGCCCAAGTAAACAAAAACAGACAATGGTAGAAATATGTCTTAAAACAGTTAACAATCTAATTGTACTCCTAGGCTAGTTATAAAATCTGATCATCGCAAATGCACGCTTGGTAAAATAGGATAAGAACGTAATACCCTTTCTTTCCTGGATATCCACAAAGCAACTGATTTATCTGGGTTCGCATTCAAATTATGGTACTTCTGCCACCTCTTACTATGCCACTGCAGCTGGCCTGTTTTCACTATTGTCCCTTTAAGAGATAATGGGCTTGACCTGGGGCCTGCTTTCTGCTTTACTGAAGCCAGGAATGCACAATGTTCTTGCCTGCAGCAATGCAAGTTTATATTTACCACAGAAGTTAATTTTCTACAACAGATATCACAGTAGCTATCTGGATGCATTTACTGCAACCTGCTGCATTAAAAAAAAAGATACCTCCAATATGCATTCCAAGTCCTCTCCCACCCAGGGCCGGATTTATATTTTGGACACCCATATGCTATTACCCCTCCCTCCCCCCCCTCAATTGCTACATCCCAGATCCTTCCCTCCCCCCCCCCCCCCCAACCACCCTCCTGAATTCCTGCACTGGCCCTCAGGAGTAGCAACATCCCCAAAGTGACACTGAAGCATGGAGCCTCCCTACCTTCATGTTCTGAGCCTGACAGGCCCAGCTGTGCAGGCAAGGGGTTTCCATGGTAATGGGTAACTCATGCAGATAGAGGAGACAGTGCACAGCAGGGCTTGTCAGAGGCTCAGAGCACAAAGACAAGCAGGCTCAAGTTTCACTTTTGGAAGGTTGCTACTGCTGTGGCTGGCAATAAATAAAGGTAGGTCTGAATGGGGGTAATGCTCCAGCACCTATAAAATTTGGCACTAGAGGCAGTAGCCTATATTGCCTTTGCATAAATCCAGGCCTGTTCCCTACCTTTGATCTATATGTGTAGCTGAACAAGTGAAGAAAAAGAGGGAGGCCTTCATGAAATACAAGAGATCACAGAGAGAGGAAGACAGGCATCTGTATTTGGAAAAACTTAGAGAAGCTAGCAAAGTAGTCAAGAAGGCAAAGATTCAAAAGGAGGAGGAAATTGTAAATAGTTACCTGTTATCCAAGTTGCATTACCTGTTCAACTGTAAACACAAAGTACTATCGGAAATGTGTATTTTATTATTCATTGTAAACCGCACTGATGCTGAATAGCGCGGTATAAAAGAGACTCTAATAAATAATAATAAATAGCCAACGCAATAAAATGGGGGGATAAGACATTTTTCAGATATATTAGTGAGAAGAGGAAGGGCAAAAGTGGTATTGTCAGACTCAAGGGTGCAGGGGGGGGAATATATAGAAGCTGATAAGGATAAAGCGGAATTGCTTAACAAATATTTTTGTTCTGTATTCACAGATGAAGACCCAGGAGCAGGACCTCAGAAAACACCCACAAATAAGAACAGAAGCGAGGGACATCTTGAACTATTTTCAGAAGACTGTGTTCATGAGAAACTAGCTCAACTTAAAGTAGACAAAGTGATGGGACCGGATGGGATACACCCTAGAATACTGAGGGAACTTGGGGACGTTCTAGCAACTCCACTGACTAACCTTTTCAATGCCTCATTGGAGTCGGGAGTGGTGCCAAAGGACTGGAGAGAGGCTCATGTGGTGCCTTTACACAAAAGCGGAAGTAAGGATGTGGTTGAAAACTACAGGCCGGTTAGTTTTAACTTCGGTGGTGAGTAAATTATTGGAAACGCTGCTGAAAGAGAAAATAGTGAGGTTTCTGGAGTCCAGCGGATTACAGGATCCGAGGCAGCATGGATTCACCAGAGGCAGGTCTTGTCAGACAAATCTGATTGATTTCTTTGACTGGGTGACCAGGGAGTTGGACCGAGGGAGAGCTCTAGATGTGGTGTATTTAGATTTCCGTAAAGCCTTTGACACTGTTCCTCACAGGTGACTTATAAACAAACTGAGCACCCTAGGGATGGACCCTAAAGTTACTGCTTGGGTTAGAAATTGGTTGGGTGGGAGGCGACAAAGAGTACAAGTAAATGGAGCTCACTCTGAGGAGAAGGATGTTACCAGTGGTGTGCCCCAGGGATCTGTCCTTGGTCCGATTCTTTTTAACATCTTTGTTAGTGATATAGCGGAAGGGCTGTCGGGTAAGGTTTGCCTCTTTGCGGATGATACCAAAATCTGCAATAGAGGACTAGGCGGAGCTTGCAGGGAACAAGATGGCTGCCTAGTTCTCTTCGTCGTCTCTCCTCCCTCCAATAAATTGAATTTTTCCCTGGTTCAACATTGTGCTTTTGCTGATTGGAGTGTGGCAAATTTCATCTCATGATGGCCGCTAGCAAACCTACTAAATTAGAATACGCCGCCGCCCCGAATACCGGTGTGAAGAGGCCCAAACCCGATCCGCCTTCCCCGCAAAAGGCCTTGGGTGGACGTGAAAATCCGGTCGCTCTGCACGACCTGCTGGCTGAGATAAGGGCAGTTCGCGATATGGTGGTGACTAATGGCATCACGCTGAGCGGTGTACAAGCGGACATCGGAGAGCTGAAGGAGATCAAGGAGCAAGTGTGTGCCCTTACAGAGAGAGTGGGTGGACTAGAGATCCGAGCTGATGCCCTTCAAGCAGGTCAGTGCCAATAGCAAGAAAATCGGGTTGCTCGAGTGCAGTCTTGAGGACCTTAACAATCGCACAAGGAGGAACAACATACGACTGATTGGAGTCCCGGAGGGGGCCGAGGGGTCAAACCTAAAGGCCTTCCTAGCAACAACCACGGCCAGCTTGTTAAAGATTAAATTTGAGCTGCCTTTTGAGATCGAGCGTGCCCACCGCATTCCAACTCACACAGGCCCCAATGTGAAGCAACCGCGCCCTATCATAATGTGTGTGCTACGGCACTCCCATGCTTTACAGATTCTGGCGGCCGCAAGAGCAGCAAGGCCTCTCAAGTACGAGGGTAGAAATGTGGCATTCTTTCCTGACTTTCATAAAGCCACCGTGCAGAGAAGGAAACTTCTTTTGGCCTTCCGTCCTAGATTACAGCACCTACAGGCCCGATATAGGCTGTTTGCGCCGGCGAGCATGCGGGTCACCCTCCATAACCAGACCCGCACATTTGAGGATCCGGAGCAATTACGGCTGTTCCTTGAGGAAAAGGAGGCCTCCAGTATGCATTGAAGAGGACTGTGTATGGCAAGAGCTCTTCTTTTTTTTTGTTTTACACCAGCGGACTAGCTGGGGCGGTGCCGTGTGCCCGGGGTGAGCTCGGGGGTGAGCCTCTGGCGACCGGAGGTGGGAAGACAGCGGGACAGGTGCCCGTAGATCTGGCTGTGGACTGGCTGGGGTACTAAAGCAGTTTTGCAACAGAGGGAAATGGTTCCCAGGGAAAATTTATATTATCTGTTTATTATCTGTTTTCTTGATGTTAGTGAGGAGGGGGGGGGAGGGGGGGAGTATTGGGTGGGTTCTTGTCTTGTGGGTTCGCCCTCTTAATGTTGCCCCCTCCGGGGGGGTACTTGTCTCCTTGTGGCGGGGAAAGAATGGCTGCGTATAATATTCCTAAGCTGATTTGGTGGAAGCTATGTTTACTTGTGCATAGGATGATGGGCCTTTATGTTTTTATGTATCATGTCACCCATGTGTACTCTTAAATGTTTATCCCTTAATGTTAAGGGCATTAACAACCCAATCAAGAGGAAAAAGATTCTTTTATATTGTAAAAAGGAAAACGCGGATGTGGTCCTCCTTCAGGAGACTCGCCTCCAGACCTCGGAGGCACGAAAATTGGGTTAGGTCAGTATGTTTTGGTCTCCCATTCCTCAGCCTCGCTGAAGAAGAATGGCATGGTTACGCTGGTCCGGAAAAACCCTTGCCCCTGTGGTGGAGCACACTCGTGCGGATTTGGCAGGAAGGTGGGCGTCAGTGGCCCTGCAAATTCAGGGTAGGAAACTTGCTTTCATAAACATATATGCCCCCAACCAGAATGATATCACGTTTTTTCAGCAGATAGCAGAGTTGGCTCATACTTTCTCCTCCTATGATATCGTATTGGGCGGGGACTTTAATTTGGTGTTAGACCCCTTGTTGGACTGTATGCCCTTCAAAAGTTATAGGATGCAGCAAGCTACGCTGGTGATTCACTCGTTTATGAGAGGTCTCGGCTTGGCAGATATCTGGCGGCTAAAGCACCCTGCGGATAGAGATTACTCATTCTTCTCTCTCCCTCATAAGTCTCATTCCCGCATTGATTTCTCTCATCTCCAAGTCTCTGATCCCTGTGGTAGATAGAGCGGACATCTGTGCTATGCACATTTCTGATCATGCAGCCGTCACCTTCCAAATGTCTCTGGGAATGCATGGGGAGCGACCCCCTTTTTTTGTCCTTTGAAGGGCCCTGTTGGATGATAAGTTATTCCAAGCTCACATAGCCTGTAGTATTAGGGAATATTTTGCTACGAAACTAATGGGAGACACGGCAGGCTGGGCGTGGTGGGAGGCGTTTAAGGCTTCGATTAGGGCCGAGATCACTAGCTATACGATAAAGATAGATCGCGAAAAAAAGGCCAAGCTTTGTGCGCTTGATGCTCAGATTAAAGCTGGGGAGCGGTTGTTGATAAAGAGATCGGAAGCTGAGATTCTAGTGAGACTCCAAAGATTGCGTTATCAGTATAATCATATACTCAGTGAGGAAGCTGATTACGTCCATGGGCAGCAGCAGGCCAAATATTACGTAGAGAAAAACAAGGCAGGCCGCTTGCTTGCGAACACGTTGCACCCTCGGTCGGCTAAACGTCGAATTGAGATTATCCGGACGGATAGTCAGGAGGATTTATTCCAAAATCAGGAGATCGTTGAGGCCTTTCGGGGTTTCTACGAACAGTTGTATCGCTCTGAGACGACGTGCGATCTGGAGTGTTTTTCAGACATTGACTGCAGGTGTGCCTCATCCTTTCCTCTCCTTGTCGCAATCGGTGGAGCTAGAGGAGGAATTTTCGGTCAGGGAAATCCGAGAGGTGATAGCTTCAATGGCTAAGGGTAAAGCGTCGGGTCCTGATGGCCTACCGGCTGAATTTTATCAAACGTTTGAGATAGAGTTGCTGCCCCACTTGTTGCAATACTTCCATTTGTTGGCAGAGCAGCTGCCGATGACGGGTGCCTTTAGCGAGGCGAACATCGTGGTATTGGAAAAGCCGGGACGGGATCCCTCTAAAGTGGGAAACTACCACCCTATCTCTTTACTGAACGCTGACTATAAGATCTATGCAGCAGTTCTGGCTCAGAGGCTCGCCAAGGTTATGCCGGCTCTGATTCATCCAGACCAATGTGGTTTTATTGCGGGGCGCTCGACCTCGGACAATGCCCGACTGTTATTAAATGTGTTTGCCATTGCAGAAAGTAAAGAGACTCCACTAGTAGGACTATCATTAGACGCAGAAAAAGCTTTCGATCGACTGGAGTGGGAGTTTCTGTTCTGTTCCTTACGGTGGTTTGGTTTTGGGGAGCGGTTTCTCCGGCTCCTGCGAGTCCTCTATGCAAGGCCGACGGCTCGTATATTTGCCAATGGCATTGTCTCGTCCCCTTTGTGTTTACGTAGGGGTACCAGGCAAGGCTGCCCTCTTTCTCCACTTTTATTTAATATTGCCTTGGAACCCCTTGCCTTATTAATCCGTCATTCTGGGTCATTCTGGGGAGATCCGGGGAGTCGACATAGGGGACCTGCAAGTGAAATTGTTGGCTTATGCGGATGATTTACTAGTGTTTGCTCAGCCAGCTTCCTTACAGGAGCTCATGACGTTAATCGGAGAGTACTCACAGATCTCCGGGTACAAGATTAACTGGTCTAAATCTATAGCGTTTCCTTTGAATAAATGGACGTATAAGGCAGCTCTTGAGAATACGCCGTTTGCCTGGGTTGTGGATACGTTTAAATATCTGGGGGCCCGATTTTGTCGGCACTTGGACGAGATGACAAGAGTAAATGCACAAGTAATGTTGGACATAGTCAAAGATTTGACAGTGAAGTGGTCCCCCTTACACTTGTCGTGGTGGGGTCGGCTGGAGTCTATCAAAATGGTGGCGGCTCCGAAGATCAATTATATCTTGGAGATGCTTCCTATATCCCTTCCAGCTACGTTTTATAAAGCCTTAGAGCGGCTGCTCTCTAAGTTTCTGTGGCAGGGTAAGCCTCCACGGGTTGCTCTGCGGAAACTCCGAGCAAGGAAAGATTTTGGGGGGGTGCAAGTGCCGGATTTTAGGGTATACCATCAGGCATTTAAGCTGCGACAGGGCGGGATGTGGACCATGGCAGATCACCTGGAGGGCGGTCCAATGTGGTTGAAGGTGGAGGAGCAAATCGTAGCGCCTATTCCTGTCGCCCTTTTAATTGGCATGAGGCTTCCCGATTCCTTCACAGCGGGTCAAATAATATCGGCTACGCAGGCTGCGTTTCGATCTCTTGATGAGGGGTTGGCTAGGGACGAATCCCTATCCTTGCAGATGCCGATATGGTACAATACTCGGTTTAAAATTGGGCATAAGCTTATTATGTGGAAAGCCTGGCAGAATAAGGGGATCTGGACTTTGGATCATCTCATAGGCTCCCGTGCCTGGAAATCCTTTGAGCGGTTGAAGAGTGAGTATGATCTTCCTGCGGGGTGCTATTTTCAATGGCTGCAACTGCGGCACTGTCTCACGAAAGCCCAAATAGATCCAGGGAAGTTAGCCCCTGACTGGAAGCTGTTGCAAATAGTGGACTCCTGCTTCAGTGTCAAAGGGGTCAGCTCCTGTTTTTATGCTATGTTGCGGGATGGCTTTCCTCCCCAACTGTCCGGGTTAGAGAAGGCGTGGGAGGGCGATTTAGAGCTCTCAATGTCTCGGGTGGAGTGGAAGAAGCTCTGGACTCAGGTGCACAGAATTTCTAGGGGGGCCTCGCTAACACAAACATTATTTTTTTTAACTCACAGGGCCTTTTTCACTCCTGCGAGGCTGGGCAAGTGGGACCCCAAAAGTAACAATCAGTGTTGGTCTTGTGGGGGATCTCCTGGTACTTTGCAACATATGTTATTTAGCTGCCCTCATGTGCAGGAATTCTGGAGGCGAGTGTGGGATAGAATCCAAGCCGTCCTTTGTTTTAAGGGACAGTTGAAGTGGAGGACTATCATCCTGCGTTCTGTAGATGATGGGCTCGCCCTGACTAAGGATAAGTTTCATGAGTTTAACTTTATGATGGCTGTTGCTGTCAAGGTTATAATGCACTGTTGGAAAGATTCCTCAAAATTGGATTTTCTGTATTGGTGGAACTTATTGTGTATGTATGTTCGGTATGAAAAAGTCCAAGACAAGGCTCTGCAACACAGAGCAAGGACGGAATGTAATAAATGGTCCTGTTTAGATAAGTTTGCGGCAATGGCCAGGGTGTGTGCCTAAAAGTATTTCTATGCTCATCTAACCTCCCTGCCTATTCTGTTTGCTTTTCCTCTTCCTTTTCTAGGTAGGCAGCTATTATAAGCTGTTGTTGTGTTGGCCACAAGGAGACGGGGGGAGGGAGAGGGGAGGGGGGAAGGAGGGGTGTTGGGGAGGGAGGAGTTGTTGGGGGGGATGTAGGGGTGTAGGGTTGCAGTGGTAGACTGTGATTGTTTTGTAGTATTGTGTTTTTGTATGTGTGGTTGGAAAACTGTAAATATTAAATTAAAAAAAAAAAAAATTTGCAATAGAGTAGACACCCAGGAAGGGGTAGATAACATGAGGAGGGATCTAGCTAAGCTTGAAGAATGGTCTAGAATTTGGCAGCTGGGATTTAATGTTAAAAAATGTAAGGTCATGCATTTGGGCTGCAGCAATCCAAGGGAGCAATACAGTATAGGAGGTGAAGTACTTTTTGTCCACTAAAGAAGAGCGGGACCTAGGCGTGGTTGTGTCTGATGATCTTAAAGTAGCTAAACAGGTAGAAAAGGCGACAGCAAAAGCTAGAAGGATGCTTGGGTGCATACAGAGAGGAATGGCTAGCAGAAAAAAGGAGGTGATAATGCCTCTGTATAAGTCTTTGGTGCAACCTCATTTGGAGTATGGTGTGCAATTCTGGAGACCGCACCTTCAAAAGGATGTGAACAGGATGGAGTCGGTGCAGAGGGTGGCTACTAAAATGATTAATGGGCTTCATTATAAAGCATATGAGGACAGACTTAAGGATCTTAATATGTACACCTTAGAGGAAAGGCGGGATAGAGGTGATATGATTGAGATGTTTAAATACCTCCGTGGCATAAATGTTCAGGGAGAGAGCCTCTTTCAATTGAAAGCGAGTTCTGCTATGAGGGGACATGGGAAGAGGGTGAAGGGAGAAAGATTCAGGAGTGATATGTGGAAATATTTCTTTACGGAAAGAGTAGTGGATCCGTGGAATAGTCTCCCAGTGGAGGTGGTAGAAATGAGGACAGTAACTGAATTCAAAAAAGCATGGGACCAACACAGAGGATCTCTAAAGGTAAAAAGTGGACTGTTGCAGTTGTTGTTATGGAAGGCAGACTAGATAGGCCATGTGGTCTTTTTCTGTCATCATGTTTCTATGTTTCTATATCTCCACCATCTCCCAACCCTGATAAGACTCCATACCCCTCTACCCTGATTCCACCCCCCCCCCCAGCACTTATCAAGGGTGTCCCTGGTGGGTTAGTGGGGTGACAGGAATGAACCCTGGAAGCTCCTGCCCCATCACTGGCCCAGGTGGAAAATGGTGACTCTGACCCCTAGCAAACTTTTTGCAGTACTACCGCTAAGTGTCAAGCTTACAGTACTTCCACTAGGGATCAAGTTGACAAATAAAGAGCTTTACTCCTAGTGGTAATACCGCAAGATAAGAGCTTCTGCGCCAACTGCTGGCAATGATTATGTTGACACTAGATTACTACAGCTCCATTTATCAGAGACTGCCAAAGCATAGAATCCAACCTCTACAAAACACGGCAGCAAGAATGATATTTTGGATACCGAGAGGCACCCACATAATCCCTACATTAAAACAACTGCACTGGCTCCAAATCCTTCAAAGATCCAAATTCAAATCTCTCACTATCATCTTTAAGATAATTCACTAATTGGCACCAATCATCCTCCAACCAATGAGAGATCCAGAAAGGAGACATGGATAAGCTTCCACTACAAACCTATTGCTCATATCAAAGGCAAAAACTACTAAAGCAAAACAGCTAACCTGCAACATAGTGCCCTCCCTCTATGCACCAATGCTTTGGAATGTGTTACCGGAAAATATAAGCGCCACCACAGACCTACAAGATTTTTGCAAAGCCATAAAGACATTCCTATTCACGGACATTATGCCAACAAACACCCTCTGGTCCTACCTTACACAACCAGTCCCAACCACATACCCTACCACTGTTCCCTTGCAATACTCTAAAATAACAGATGATTTAATCTAAAGGTCTAATGTTCCACTGTATAATCCTACTGTATTATAATTCATCTTAAGTTCATATATGTTGTATGTATACCTCTCCAAGTTTAATTTCCTCCTTACTGTAAAGTTGTTGAAGTTATAATGTAAACCACCCTGCATGGAAGAAGGGGCGGTATAGAAGACCTATTAAATAAATAAAAAAGACTACTGCTGGTTGTCAGAGTCATCATTTTGCACCTGGGCTGACAGTGAGGCAGGAACATTTAGGTTTCACTTCTGCTCCCCCTCCCACCAACCCATCAGGGACACTCCCAGTAAGTGCTTGTGGAGATTGTGAGGGTGGGACTTTGGGAGCCTTATCAGGGTATGGGGCATGTTGAAAATGCAAATTGGGGGGTGGGAGGAGCCTTGGATGCAAATTGGGATCAATGGGGGGTTTTTGCAGTAAAGGCTGTTAGTGTAGCTGGGTTTAAAAAAGGTTTGGACAAGTTCCTGGAGGAAAAGTCCATAAACCATTATTAAGAAAGGACTCAGGATATCAATGCTTGACCCAGTACAAGCATTGTGGAACCTGTGTCTTTTGGGGAAACTGCTAGGTACTGTGACGATGAGAGCTGCCAGGAGCAGATGGAAATAGAAGAAAACAATGTTTGTGCCTTTAAAATGAGTGACAGACCAGATTTTTACAGAGTTTGCAAGGCAAGCATGAAAAAAATCCTGTCTCTGCTGAGGCTAAGCCACACCCATGCTCTGACGTGGGGGCAGGCTTGGGCACTGATTGTAAACACCTGTGCAGAGGCAAGGGAGTGGCAGACAAGAAACGATTTTCAAAACCTGAATCAGACCAGAAAGAGAGAGCCTGGGGAGAGGAGAAAGCGTTCCAGGAGAAAGGATTCCAGGAGAGATTCCAGGAGGGAGTCCAGGAAAGGTTCCAGAGGGAGTAGAGACCCCGGAGCACTGAGAGATCCTGGAGAGATCCCAGGAAGGAAGGAGTGGAGAAAGGCATAGGAAGTCTGACTTCCAGCTGCTGAATGAGGCCAATAAGAAAGGAAGCAGTCTGTTTCTGAAAAATGATCCTAAACTTGAAGCTAGCAGACGTATAGCTGGAAAGCTTACAGACGAGGTGGAACAGGTTGCAGTATCTAGTGTTCAAGAGCCACGGCTGAGGACTTCAACTGCTAGAAGGTGGGTGGATACGCTTGTCTGGGGAAGGAGCCAGAACTCACCTGAGAGCAGAGAAGCTGAACCAAAAACACTAGAGACGTTAAGGCAAGTGTTCCCAGGAAGGAAAGCTCACTCTCCCAATATAATTGATCCTTATCAGAAAGAACAGCTATGGAGCGAGTTTCAGAAGTTTTTACAGGACAGGAAGTCTGAGGAAGCTTGTGAAACTGTAGAAAGGGATAAGCATTCTGTTGCCCAAGAGGATATGCAGATCGATTCCTTTGAGCCAGAGTATAACACGGGGGAATCCCCAATGGATTGCTCTTTTTATTTGAAAGAAAACTAGACGCTGGTAAACAGGGCTCAGAAAGAAAAGCAAAACGTGGTGAGAAGCAATGTTTGCATAACTCTGTAATTGATAAGAGTTTCTTCTGAAGTAAAGAAGGTTTTGTTGTTAACCAAGAGTTTTGAAAAGTAAAGCAGCGGTTGTTAGAAGAAGAAGTTTACCTTTTGGTTGAATGAACACAAGAGACTACAACGTGCATGTTAACTTCTTTGATGAGAACAGCTGCCAGTGTTAGAAAGACTTTTGTTCAGCTTTCTTTAGTTCCAGTTATCCATGTTTTCCTCTTATGTCTGGAGAAGTATCCTAATGCCTGCGTTCTGAATTTAATGCTTATGGAAATCCCACAAAAATAAATATTCTTGTTGCCTTAACCCACGGTTTCACACTACTTTTGTCCTTGGATAAGAAAGCAAACTACAAGTCCCAGAATTCCTTACTGGAGACAGACACAGTAAAGCTTTATATAAGGACATAACAAGGCGGCCCTATGCCTGTAAGCCCTAGGGCCCAGGCTAGGGTATCACAGTACGTATGACCTAGATTGGCCACTGTTGGAAACAGGATACTGGACTTGATGGACCTTGGTCTGACCCAGTATGGCATATCTTATGTTCTTATGTTTTAATGCAGTGAGACATGATAACTGATTGCTAGTAGCATGCTCTAGCTGAATATGCAGTCCATACCCATCCTCCACCCATAACCTGCCCAGTTCCGTTCTATTACATGCCATGCAGCTAGCACATGAACTCGTGCATGCTATCTTGCCTGTGCAGTAATGGTTACCATGCTCATGCGCTAACTGTGCACAAATTTGTGTGCTAACGTTTGTAAGCAGGTCCCTAAGTTGTCTCTAAAATGTATCTGAAAATGTCAGATGCAAATGGGTTATTGTAAACGAATTAGATTTTTTTTTTACGTCATTGGAATCACAGCTGGGATCTGATGCATTGACTCTTCATTCACAGCTATCCAGGAATTCTTTCTCCTACTTTATATTCACCTCCCCTACTACATACATATAGTTAGGTCCCTGTTTACTAAAATGTGCTAAGATTTGCACCTAACACACACTAACTGCAAATGTTGAGGTGCGTTAGGCGCCAAGCCTCTGCAGTAACTGTTGGGTTAGGGTTAGGGTTAGGCATTCTCAACCTTTCTAGGGGGGCTGTGGCGTGGTTAACAGAGAGCAAAGTTCTCTCCCTTGTTTTAATTGCACCACAACATAGAACGCATCCAGCTACACTCTTGAGCTGTATTAGCAGTTTATGTGCAGTAACAATCTCCATGTTAACTGTAAGGTGCAGTCCCTGCCCATTCTACTCTCCAAAATGTCGGTTTCTGCATTAGCTGTTTACATTGGTAAGTATTGCATGCTAACAGTTTGCTGTTAGAATTCAGTAATGCCCTCAATGAACAGCTAACACAGATGGACATAAGGAGCATTGAAGCTACCTACTGTTTGGGATCCTGTCAGGTACCTGCAACTGAGACTGAATATTGTTGGAAACAGGATACTGGACTTGATGGACCTTTGGTCTGATCCAGTCAGCACTTCAGATGTTCTTATGTAAATAGGTATCTTAGGGTCCTCTTTACCAAGCATTTTTCCCATAGAAACAAAATAGGAGAAAACATTTATCAAAGAAGCTCCTTAGCCTGTTTTTTGCACTGAAGGTTTGGGGGGGGGGGGTGTGGGGGGGGGGCATGCATCAGGGCTGCTTCCAGAACAACAACTCCCTCCACTCCGGGTCTGTGGCTGCTGCCTTTGCAGACCTTGAGGTGACTCAGGGAGTGGAAAACTGGGGACCTGGCTGGCCATATCAAATACTGTTTTTAAAACTTACTTGGCTCATAGTAATCTGTTATGGAGACCACTGCATCCTGGGCACCGGCAACTTTGGAAACCCGGATCATTGGAACAGCTACACAAATCTGAGTTCCATTTATCTATAAGCAGAAAATATTTTGGATTAATATATTTTGAAATACAGGATGAGAACATGAAAATGGAACACACGGAGATCACATAACGTAATAATTTCAGTATACCTTTTAATAAACATCAGTACTCACCGAATAAAAGTAGAGGTTAACTTTATTATTTTCTGGTTCTACTTTTCTAATCAGCTCACTCTCAGCAATCTCATTGCGATTCAGCTGAAAGCCACTCAGAAATCCCACTTCCAGTATAGCCATGCCACTCAGGTTCCCACTTGCCGAACCAATATAGCTTTATTTCAGAAACAAAAAACAAAGTCTTTGTTTTACAATGCAAATGCTGAGGTTGATATTCAGTGGCACAGCTACTGTTTAAATATAGGAGGGATAACTTTATATAGAGCAGGGGTCTCAAACTCAAATTGCTTTGAGGGCCAAATGAGGACTTGTAAAGTAACCCGGGGGCCGCATAAGACACGGGGCCTCATTTGCATAAGGGGCCTCATTTGCATAAATATTTGCATAATGTTGCATAATGAGTGTATGGATAAAGAAAGACTAGAAAATTTCTATATTAAAATAATCCAGTGCCAACCGCCAGGCACATTAGGAACTACTACAAACACTGCCCATTTAGAACCCATAGCAAATCCCCCGTATCATAACAGCACTACCAGGACTCACAAAGCACCAGACCCTACCTGTCAAAAGGCAACACTGCAAATATTAAATCAATACATTTCAGAGAACAACAATACATGACCTACTGGGAAAAGAGAACAAGTAGCAATGTCAAATAGGAATTACATAAACAGAATACCTCAGCACTGTAGAAATAAAACTATAAATTAATTTCTTGTACTAAAGCACAGACATTAATGATGCACATTTCCCAGAGCTGACATATTCCAGTTAAAAAAGAGGCGCGTGTTAAAACAATAGTAGAAGCAATGTGCCCACAAAGCGGAAGTCCTCTGGCAGCGCTGCTGCCGGTGGAGGGAGATGCTGCAATATCGTGTTTTTGGTCACATTACCAGTCCTAAACCCACCCAGTGGCATTATCAGCCCTAACCCCCCCCCATCAGCCCACAGCACATTACCAGTCCTAACCCCCCCCCCCCCAGCCCACAGCACATTACCAGTCCTAACACCCCCCAGTGGCATTAACAGTCCTAAACCCCCCCATCAGCCCACTGCACATTACCAGTCCTAACCCCCCCCCAGCCCACAGCCCATTACCAGTCCTAACCCCCCCAGTGGCATTAACAGTCCTAAACCCCCCCATCAGCCCACTGCACATTACCAGTCCTAACCCCCTCCCAGTGGCATTACCAGTCCTAACCCCCCCATCAGCCCACAGCACATTACCAGTCCTAAACCCCCCCCCCAGCCCACAGCACATTACCAGTCCTAACCCCTCCCCCATCAGCCATGGCAAAATCGCATGTCCCGCAGGGCCCCCCCGGCCCGGCAGAGCCAGCCCTCCCTCCCTGCCTGCCTGTTTGCTTCCCTCCCTCCCTCCCTGCCTGCCTCAGTCCCTATCCTCTTCGGCTTAGAACCGCGAAGAGAGAGTTCCTCCCTCGCGACTCTGTTAAGCCGGCTGAGGCTTATGGGAAATTTCCCCTCTGCCCCGTCGAGCTTAACAGAGTCGCGAGGGAGAAGCTCTCCCTTCGCGGCTCTGAAAGCCGAAGAGGAGAGGGACTGAGGGAGGCAGGGCTGGCTAGAGAATTCCGGGTGCTGGGCAGACTGCCTCCTTACCTGCCGCGGAGAGCTGTGCACCCTGCTCTAACTCCAAAATGGATCCTCCAAAGCGCGTGGTGCCTCGTGGCGTTCCGGTGGCTGCTCAGACTGCTTCTGGGCCCCCCCCTCCTCCTTCCTGTCTCTGATTGGTGGAGGGCAGGCTCGTGACTCGGGTCATGTGCAGAGAGCAGACCAACACCACGCAGCCCCGGGAATCATACGGTGAGAGAAAAAAAAAAAGACCAAGAAAACAAAACAGTCGTGGCGTCGCGGGCCGCACAAAATGCTCTTGCGGGCCGCATGCGGCCCGCGGGCCGTGTGTTTGAGACCCCTGATATAGAGCATCTCAGTGGGAAAATAGATATCTTTAAGTCCACCTGTTTAACTCTACATAAGCATTTTATAAAGGACTTCATAAGCACTTAACCTTTTATTAAACAGATATACTCCCACTGAAGATTCACACTGAAATAACACCACGTACAACAAAAAAATTATCTTAGAAATGTACACATTAAAAAACAGCAACTTGGGCAGGGACAAAGGGTAAGACTGATCCAAGGATATCTGATGACCTAGGCAAATTTTAGCCAGGCACCCAGCCCTCTCCATAGTGCAGCATCTCCCCTTCCCTTTCCTACCCCAGGGTGCCCTGTATCTTCCCTTTCCTTCACCCTAGCTCCATGTCCAGTATTTCCCTTTCTCTTCCTCATCTTCCCGGATACTCCAGCTTCTTCTCTTCTCTTCCCTTCCTCTAGCTCCATGTCCAGTATTTCCCTTTCTCTTCCTCATCTTCCCGGGCACTCCAGCTACTTCTCTTCCCTTCGTCTAGCTCCATGTCCAGTATTTCCCTTTCTCTTCCTCATCTTCCCGGGCACTCCAGCTACTTCTCTTCTCTTCCTCTAGCTCCATGTCCAGTATTTCCCTTTCTCTTCCTCATCTTCCCGGGCACACAAGCTACTTCTCTTCTCTTCCTCTAGCTCCATGTCCAGTATTTCCCTTTCTCTTCCGCATCTTCTCTTCTCTTCCCTTCCTCTAGCTCCATGTCCAGTATTTCCCTTTCTCTTCCTCATCTTCCCAGGTACTCCAGCTTCTTCTCTTCTCTTCCCTTCTCTCTGCTCCATGTCCAGTATTTTTCTTTCTCTTCCTCCCTCATAGTCCAGCATCTTCTCTTCTCTCTCCCTCATAGACCAGCATCTTCTCTTCTCTGTCCCTCATAGTCCAGCATCTTCTCTTCTCTCTCCCTCATAGACCAGCATCTTCTCTTCTCTGTCCCTCATAGACCAGCATCTTCTCTTCTCTGTCCCTCATAGACCAGCATCTTCTCTTCTCTGTCCCTCATAGTCCAGCATCTCTTCTTCTCTTCCCTTCTCTCTGCTCCATGTTGAGCATGTCCCCTTCTCTTCTCCATTCCTACATTGCCCATCCTCTCCCTTTCTTATTCCCCATAATCCAGCATCTCCCTTCTCCTCCCCTCCATTCCTTATCCCTCCAGGTGTCCAGTATCTCTCTTTGTCTTCCCTACCCTCCACCCCCTGCGTGTCCAGCATCTCCCCCTTCTCCCTTCTCTATGTCCAACATATTCCCTTCCTTTCTCTTCCCTCCCCAATCCAGCATCTGCCCTTTTCTTCCCCACACCTTTCTCTCCAGCATTTCTCTACATCTTCCCTTTCCCTTGTTCTCTTCCCTTCTCCACTCCCACCACCACGCCCTACCTCTGACTGGGCTGTCCTAAAATACTGTAATGCGGCATGCATGGCATGGGGCCTCTGAGCACAGACACATGCAGGAGTTCTGCTGGGTCCAGCCGCCTCTGACACATGCTTTCTGCTGAAGGGAGCAGGCCTGGGCAGACCATTTTTTATGCTATTTGTTACATATAAGTCCACTATTTGTGTGTGCAAAAGCTGCCTAAGGCTTCTAAAATTCATGAAATAACATTCATTTAGCATGTTTAAAGGTATAAAACAAAAAAAATATGTCTGTGCAACTTAGATGTAGTAATTTCTGAGAAAAAAACAAAATATAACCTGGACAGGATTAATGGCATCCATCACTAATATTTGGTTGCACAACCCTTGGCAGTGATGATAGCCTCCAAACTTTTCTTGTAGCCATCTATAGGTTTCGTACATCTGTCTGCAGGTAGTTTCTCCCACTCTTCAATCACAATTTGTTCCAGCTCATGAATGTTTCCAGGATTCCTTTTACTAGTGGCAGATTTCAGCACTTTCCAAGAGCTGGATTGGATTGAGATTAGAACTCATTGCTGGCCAGTTTAAAACAGTCCATTAATTCCTTTTTAACCATTCTTTTGTACTTCTAGATGTATGTTTTGGGTCATTGTCCTGCTAGAGGACCCATGTCCTGACCTTCGCCCCCGACCTAGCTTTCTCACACTAGGTAGCACATTTCACTCCAAAATACATTGGTAGTCCTCTGACGTCATGATTCTTTTAAAGGGTTCCAGGGGTGATCCGGGAAACTACAGACCGGTGAGCCTCACGTCAGTACCGGGAAAAATGGTAGAAACCATCATAAAGAATAAAATTACTCAGCATGTAGATAGTCATGGCCTAATGGGAGACAGCCAACATGGCTTTAGACAAGGAAGATCTTGTCTTACTAATCTGTTATGTTTTTTTGAAAGTGTGAATAAACAGGTGGACAAAGGTGAGTCGGTTAATATAGTGTATTGTGATGAAGCTGAAGCCATTGAAGCTATAGACTTAGAAAAAAACACTTTATTATAAAGCAACTGACTCACAGAAGGTGCAGTTACCTAAAAATGCAGCTAGAGGGAGTAGGCACGAGGCTGCAGAAGCTAAGCTGACACACCCAGGTTTTGAGAATGCAGGAGCTAATCAGGTACACCTGAGTAGAGAGCCAGGAAGCTCAGTGGAGAAACGGCTTTATAAACAGTGCTCAGAAGGAAGAAAGCGGAGAGGATCTCAAGCTGAGAGAGGAACTGAGAGAGAACTACGAGCTGAGAGAGAAGCTGAGAGAGGACCTCAAGCTCAGAGAGGACCACAAGTTTGGAGAGGAACACAAGTTCAGAGGGGAACTGAGAGGAGACCTGAGAGAGGAACATCACATACTGAAAGGCAGAGAAGCTTGGAGTAGTTACAAGGAAGAGCTAAGTTCCAGGGAGGACAAGCCCATTCCAGAAAGCTCCAGAAGCCAGTATTCAGGGAAGACGGTGATAGAAGGAGACTGCCAGGTAGAGCAAATACCATCAGAGCACGTCTCAAAGATCCAAGGTACAGTTATATTTCCTTTCCAAGATGTGAGCCAGCTCCTAGAAAAGCTTATAACCCAGAGAGCCGTACTGATAGGAAACAAAGCTGGGAAAGGCTTGTGAAACCTTTACAGAGAGGCATAGTAAAAAGCCATAACAGTTATTTGCCAAACCAAGACCAGCAAGGCTGGGGAATATTGGAGAGATCTATTGAACTACAACCTGCCTTATCCAGGGAAAGTTCAGGACTAGCTGACAACACGGCTGAACAGGAACCTATGCAAATAGAGGTGATAGAACCAGGGCCGTTGCAGTTAGAGTACCCGATGGACTGCTCACTCTGTGTTTCCAAGAGTCTTGAGTCTCTCACAGAATTGTAACCAGCAGGACATGCTTTAACATATCTTTTTGCTTTTGCTAAGCTGAAAGAAGAAGCTTTGTATTTGTTTTTCCTCTTGGTGTTTTAAACCTGTTTGAACGCAAAGAACTGTGAAGCGCCTGTAACAGTTACTGACTTTGTAAATATTTTGGCATAAACCCGGAAGTAAGGTACATTCTGTTTTTGTCTTCCTAGATAACCTTTGCTCAACAAAGGGAATAAAAACCATTTAAGTTTAACCCTGCACCAGGCTCACAACTATTTCTTTATGAAGTGGGACTACAAAGACCATGATGCACCTGGTCTAGAAAAGTTTTTCCTTCTTCAACCAACAATAAGTGTCTGCCCTCTCCTTTCTGCACACTGCCACTAGGAGGGGCTGTGACAGTATCTGGACTTTCAGAAAGCCTTTGACAAGGACCCTCATCAGAGACTTTTGGCAAAACTAAAGAGTCATGGGACAGGAGGCAGTGTACTACTGTGGATCAAGAACTGGTTAAAAGATAGAAAGCAGAGGGTTGGGCTAAATGGCCAATTTTCCCAATGGAGAAAGGTGAATAGTGGTGTACCCCAAGGATCTGTGCTGGGTCCGCTGCTTTTTGACATATTCATAAATGACCTGGAAAGTGGAATAACGAGTGAGGTTATCAAAATTTGCAGATGACACAAAACTATTTAAAGTTGTTAAAACCCAAGAGGATTGTGAAAAATTGCAAGAGGATCTTGATAAATTGGAAGACTGGGCATCAAAATGGCAGATGAAATTTAATGTGGACAAGTGCAAAGTTATGCACCTAGGGAAGAACAATCCAAAGAGTAAGTTAGACTTACCTGCTAATTGTTGTTCCTTAAGGAACTCCAGTCCAGTCCCGGAACCATTGAGTCTAGAATCTCCTCCAGCAGCTTTGGAGACTGAAAACTTGTCATCGCTTTGATGATCTCCTCACATATATAGGCAAGGACCGCCCCTTCCACTTCAGTACCTATTGTCAAAGCAGACTCAGCAGAGCAACAAATAAGTAGTTAAACAAGTAATGAAAACTGATAACTCAACAACTAGCTCTACACCCCCCTCCAGGGAAGGCGTGCATTTGCAGACCTACTGCTGCGCTCCTCCCGCCTCTGTACTTCTTTGCCTTCTTCATTTTGTTTTGTTTTTTAACTGATTGACCAAGTAGGAGACCCTCGGGGGGTGACACAGTGCTGCACCAGAGCCCCCCCCGCTGCTGTCCCCTGACATCTGCCCCGCCTAGACTTCCACACCCGCACTGAACTTCAGGTTGAAAACTAAACAGCTCGGGAGGGAACTGGGACTGGACTAGAGTTCCTTAAGGAACAACAATTAGCAGGTAAGTCTAATTTACTCTTCCTTTTCGTCCCTCTAGTCCAGTCCCGGAACCATTGAGGATGTAACAGAGCAGTGAAAGTCAATGGGAGGGTCTAGCTAGCGCAGCCTGAAGTACTGCGGATTCAAAATGGCCATCCTCCGCCACCTGCACATCAAGCCTATAGTGCTTAGTGAAGGAATGCAACGACGAACATGTCACCGCCCTACAAATGTCCACAGCGGGCACCAGACTAAACGCCGCCCAAGACGCCGCTTGCGCCCTAGTAGAATGTGCCCGTAGACCTTCCGGCACTCCTCTGCCCTTCAAAAGGTAGGCTGACGTAATAGCTTCCTTCAGCCACCTGGAGATAGACGACTTTGCAGCCGCTTCCCCCTTTCGCGGGCCACCGAATGACACAAACAACCTGTCAGATCTACGGAAGGACTCCGTGCCACGGAGATATCACCGGAGCGCCTGCCGCACATCGAGAAGATGCAAACGGCTATCAGACCGCACCGCCTGCGCCCCCGAAAATACGGGAAGAGATACCGCCTGGTTCACATGGAAAATGGACACCACCTTGGGCAAGAATGCCGGCACCGTGCGCAACACCACCTTGTGATCAAAGAAAACGAGATAGGGTTCCTTGCGGGATAGCGCCTGCAACTCGGAAATTCTGCGAGCAGAACAAATAGCTACGAGAAACACCGTCTTCAACGTCAGATCCTTAACCGAAGCCTGCCCTAATGGCTCAAACAGCCGATTGATCAAGGCCTCCAACACCAAATTGAGATCCCAGGCCGGAACTGAGCATCTGCGAGGAGGCCGCATGAGCAATACCGCTCGCAAAAACCTCTGGATGTCGCCATGCACCCCTAACGACTTCCCCTGAATCTTACCCCGAAAACAGGAAATCACTGCCACCTGGACTCGCAAGGAACTGGCTGCCAATCCCTTCTCCACACCAGCTTGCAAGAAGGAAAGAATCTGAGGGACAGACGCCGCGAGCGGAGTAAGACCTCTCTCCGAACGCCAGCCCTCAAAAATGCGCCAAATCCGAATATACGCCAATGACGTAGACCGCCTACGCGCCCGCAACAAAGTAGAAATGACCGCCGAACAATAACCCTTGGCTCTCAGCCGCGCCCATTCAAGAGCCTTGCCGTAAGCGAGAATCGAGCCACCTGAGGCATCCTTAACGGCCCCTGTAACAACAGATCCTCCCGCTAAGGGAGCCTGCAAGGGACGTCTACCAGAAGCCGCACCAAGTCCGCATACCACGGCCTCCGGGGCCAATCGGGTGCAATGAGGATTACTCTGCCCTTGTGCCGCTCTATGCGCTGCACCACGCGACCTATGAGAGCCCAAGGCGGAAACACGTAGAGCAAACCTGCCCTTGGCCACCTCTGCGCCAACGCATCGAGCCCTTCCTACATGCTTTCCCGCCTCCTGCTGAAAAACCTGAACGCCTTTGCGGACTGGAAGGTTGCCATCAGATCCATGACTGGCGAACCCCAACGCTGTACCAGAAGAGAATACACCTCCGGGTGGAGGACCCACTCCCCCAGGTCCACCCTGCGCCGACTGAGAAAATCTGCTGCGGTATTGTCCACTCCGGCCACATGCTGCGCTGACAGGCACACCAGGTTCTGTTCTGCCCAGGCTAGCAGAAGGCCTGCCTCTGCCTCCAGAAGTGCACTTCCTGTGCCGCCCTGACGATTGACGTAGGCCACTGTCGTCGCATTGTCGGACAGCACTCTGACCACTTACCGCCTCAGCAACGCCTGAAACACTCGCAGTGCCAAAAACACCGCCCTCATCTCTAACCGGTTGATGGAGCATCTCCTCTCCTCCAGAGACCAGCGTCCCTGGGCTATGTTCCCTTCGCAATGGGCCCCCCACCCCAGCAGACTGGCATCCGTGGTCAAAAGTCCCCAGGATGGAGGTTCCAATGGGGTGCCGGTCTCCAGACTCTCCTTCCGCAACCACCATTCCAACTCCTTCCGAACGTCCGGAGGGCAGATTAGCCGGCGAGATAACGGGTCTGATTGATGCGACCACCGGCGCAGCAGCGCCCTCTGTAGTAGTCTCATGTGCGCCCTGGCCCACGGCACCACATCGATAGATGCCACCATCATTCCCAGCAGTTGTAGGTACTGCCACGCCGTCGGAGCCCATCGAGCCAAAAACTCCCGCACCAAGCTCCGCAGAGCATGAGCGCGGTGCTCCGGGAGAAACACCTCGCCCAACGCCGTCTCGAAACACACCCCCAAGTACTCTAGAGACTGAGAGGGGACTAACCTGCTCTTTGTCCGGTTGACCACCCAGCCCAAGCTTTCCAACACCTGTACCACCCGGGCCGTAGCCGTGACACTTTCGTCATGCGACTTCAAAATAAAACTTCAAAATAAAGAAATATACTCAAGAAAACTTAAAAGTAAAGATAAGCTAATGCCTATTCCTAGCTCTGCTTATTTGTGCTGAGTGAGCCTATGGCTCAGAAGCTTCTCCAGCTGCTTAGAGACTGAAACTACTGAAGTGGAAGGGGCGGTCCTTGCCTATATATGTGAGGAGGTCATCAAAGTGATGACAAGTTTTCAGTCTCCAAAGCTGCTGGAGGAGATTCTAGACTCAGTGGTTCCGGGACTGGACTAGAGGGACGAAAAGAAACTATGGTTACACGATGCAAGGTTCCACATTAGGAACCACCACCCAGGAAAAAGATTTAGGCGTCATTGTGGATCACATATTAAAATCCTCGGCCCAGTGTGCAGCGGCAGCCAAGAGAGCAAATAGAATGCCAGGTATCATAAGGAAAGGAATGGAAAATAAAACTAAAGATATTATAATGCCTCTATATCGTTCCATGGTGAGACCGCACCTTGAATATTGTGTGCAATTCTGGTCGCCGTATCTTAAAAAGGATATAGCGTTATTAGAAAAGGTTCAGAGAAGAGCCACCAAAATGGTAAAGGGGATGGAAGGATACTCCTATGCAGAAAGACTAAAAAGGTTAGGGCTCTTTAACCTGGAAAAGAGACGGCTGAGGGGAGATATGATAGAAGTCTATAAATTAATGAACGGAGTGGAATGGGTAAACGTAGATCGATTGTTTACGTTATCAGAATATAGAAAGACTAGGGGACATGCAATGAAGCTACAGAGTAAACTATTTAAGACTAATAAAAGAAAATATTTTTTCACTCAACGTGTAATCAAACTCTGGAATTTGTTACTGGAGGATGTAGTAAAGGCTGTTAGTGTAGCTGGGTTTAAAAAAGGTTTCGACAAGTTCCTGGAGGAAAGGTCCATAAACCATTATTAAGAAGGGACCCAGGATATCAATGCTTGACCCAGTACAAGCATTGCGGAACCTGTGTCTTTTGGGGAAACTGCTAGGTACATATGACCTAGATTGGCCACTGTTGGAAACAGGATACTGTGCTTGATGGACCTTGGTCTGACCCAGTATGGCATATCTTATGTTCTTAATATCTTTCAGGCTTCCAGTTCCTAAGGCAGCAAAACAGCCCCACATTATGGAACCTCCACCATATTTAACTGTAGGAAGGGTGTATTTTTCATTATAAGATTCATTTCTTCGCCTATAAATGTATTACTTATCTGCATTGCCAAAGAGCTCAAATTTGGTTTCAGCTGTCCACAGAACATTTTCCCAGAAGGATTGTGGTTTCTCAAGGTGGGTTTGGGCAAAGATCGGGCTACCTTTATATGGTTGTCTTTGAGCAGAGGAGTCCTCCTTGGCCTTTCCCCATAAAGTCCTTCTTTGTTTAGTATGTGGTATATGGTGCGGGTTGAAACCACTACTCCAGATTGCTCCAGGTCAGCCTTAACCTCTTTGGATGTTGTGCATGGTGTTCTAACAGTTTGCACTAACCTTTGAAGACTTCTTGGATTAATTTTCTTCTTCCCACCATGTCCTGGGAGGTTCTTGACAGCTCCATGGGCAGAAAACTTCTTAATAACATTGTGAGCTATAGTCACAGGAATTTATATTTATTTATTTATTTATTTAAAGTCTCTTTTATACCGCGCTATTCAGCATCAGCGCGGTTTACAATAAACAGTGAACATACACATTTCCAATAGTACTTTGTGTTTACATATGAACAGGATAATCAACTTGGCTAACAGGGTAACTATGTACAACCATAAAATATACAATATATACAATTTGTAGGCTGATCATGTGTTTGTGTGGTTTTAGACAGTAGTGATTTGGGTGGTCTTTGGAGATGGCCTTGTACCCCTTTGAAGTTTGATGATAATGGGTTTCTGATGGTCTCAGGCAACTCTCTTGTCTTCACTATTGTGAATATGGAACAGGAAATGAATGGGCCATTTTCATTTATCAGGTTTTTTTATATCGCTTTCAGTTCCAGCCTCAAATTGGAATACTACAAGATGCTCAAGGATCCATTTTGAATGATGCTGAGAAGATCAAGAAAAGGTGAAAAGAATATACAGAGTCATTATACAATAAAGATCAAGTGGACCAACAGCCTTTTCAACCTGTAGCTTATGATCAGGAACCATTGGTGATGAAAGAAGAAGTCGAAGTAGCATTGAAAGCCTTATCAAAGAACAAAGCAGTGGGCATTGATGGTATTCCCACTGAAGTATTATAGCAATTAGATGAAGCTGTTACCATTCTTATAATGCTCTACCAGGAAATTTGGAAGAAAGATTAATGGCCAACTGACTGGAAAAGATCTGTGTTTATATCAATACTGAAGAAAGGTGACCCGATTGACTGTGGAAATTATTACACAATTGCTCTGATCCCACATGCCAGCAAGATTCTATTCAAGATCATTCAGCAGAGTCTATAACCATACCTGGAACGAGAACTGCATAAAGTGCAAGCAAGGTTCAGGAAAGGGCGAGAAATGAGAGACATTATCGTGGATGTGAGATGAATCCTTGAAAAGCCAAAAGAATACCAAAAGGATATCCATATGTGTTTTATTGACGACAGCAAGACGTTTGACTGTGTAAACCATGAGAAACTCTGGGCCACATTAAGAAGCATGGGTATACCAGAACACCTGATCGTTCTCTTGCACAGCCTTTACTTTGATCTAGAAGCAACAGGTTGAATGGAACTAAGAGAAACAGAATGGTTTAAAATCAGCAAAGATATACGACAAGGCTTGTGATAAGGAAGCTTATCATAGCTCAGGTAGGAGCTATAGAAAGGATGATGTGACTCTGAACAAGCAACCTGTCAGTTCTGGTAGAAGCAAGAAAATAGAGTTTTCACATAAAAGACTACCAGTCCCAGAATGCACCAGGTTTCCAGCAGCCATGAGAGGGGCTGAAGTGAGAAAATGTGTGTGCAATCAAGAGAGCTATGAGGTAATCCCTAAGCACTCATCTCAAAGGGCAGGGCTTGATTCAACACAGCTGCACTGTGTTAGGGAGCAGCACACATTAGGAAAAAATAAGAATAGAAATTATTCTTCAGATAACAGTTTCAGGGAGAGCTACCAGAACAGCTTCAGAAAGAGATACAGAGACAGCAACGGCTACAAGCTCAAGCACCAGTATCACCTGGAGAAACAGAAGCCAAGCCAAGCGGATAGAGAAAGAAGGAAACTCTCTGGAAGGAAGAGAAGAAAGCCCATTGGAAGGTCTGGGAGATTCCAAGGCAGTACCCATACTGGGAGGTATTCCAAATGCCAGCAGAGTCCATTGGACTGGATTCAGCCAGAGGAATGGATTGGCAGAGATAGGAATCACCAGTGGCTACCTGGAAGAGAGAAGACTGCATGTGGAAGGGACTTTCAGACCAAGGCCAGAAGGTATGTGAGAGGAGATCCAGTGTCCAGGGATCAAGATTGGAAGGCTGGACATCAGAATTGGGATTACATATTGGCCAGGCTTTACAGAGAGGAATTATGATGGCAGGAGAGGCTCAGGTATGAACACTGATCCAGACCCTATCTATAATAGAGAATGGCAGCAAGGGAATAAGCATTCCCATGATAGTGCCTTAATGAAAGACTCATCTGTGCCAATGTATGATATTGACCCTATGATTGTTGATGAAGGGGGAGATACAGCAGATGAAACTATTTATATGGACTGTTCTCTATCTAAATGCTATTGCTAGTTTTTTCTGAGCAAACACATCAGCCATCACAAAGAAACCTAACTTTGTTCTTTATTTCCACTGCAAACAGCTTCTTAAAGCAGGATTTGGGCTCACACAGTAGCAGCCAGCCAGCTAAAGGCTTTCAGCTGGTCCATTGATAGTAATTAGGGCTGCACCTGATTGTGTGTGTGAGCAAGGGAGAATCACTGCTGAGATCGGCGTGGAAAAATAAGCAGAAGTTAACCTAACCAGCGAAGTTTATTCTTTACTTTGTGCCTTTGTATTTGGTAATTATTTGCTAAGAAAACATTAGCTAGTTGCCTGACAAGCTGAAGGTTGTTTCTGGTGGTTACTTTCTGACTTTTTGTTATCCATTTAAACACTGCAAGCAAGTAACCTCATTTATAGTGCTATCAAGCATACATGTGCTGGGTGAATTAAACCCCATCAATAAAAGAAGTATTTTATTGATCTTACCACTTGGTTTCACAACTCAAATTATTGTCATCAGCTGTGTTTGGGAGTGAATGAACTACAGTACCCACAATACCTTGCAAGAATCATATGAATATATGCATCGTCAAGATTGTGTAAGTTCTCACCCTAGGCAGCCGTCTGACAGGCTGCATACTTTCCCTCTACTTCTTTCATTTATATGCAGAACAAGTCAACAGAGAAGTAGGACTGTATGAAGACAACCGATATGTGAAGATTGGTGGAAGATTCATCAACAATCTTCGCTATGCTGATGATAATACATTAATGGCTGAAAGAGAAGACGATTTGAAACATTTGCTTCTCAAGATCAAAGAATATAGTCTTAAAATGGATCTGCACCTTAACGTTAAGAAGACAAAGATCCTGACAACTGGCAATATCTTTAAGTTCATCATTGATGGAGAAGAAATTGAAATAGTTGACAGCTTTAACTTACTTGGATCAACAATCAATAAAGAAAGGACTAGCAGTCAAGAAATCTGATGACATTTTGCTCTTGGTAGAATGGCTATGAAGGACCTAGACAAGATCCTCAAGAGCAGAGATGTCTCTCCCCATACTAAGATTAGACTTGTCCAGGCCATGGTATTTTCAATAATATCATATGGATAAAAAGTTAAACAGTGAAAAAGATAGACAGGAAAAAATTGATGCCTTTGAATTATGGTGCTGGTGATGAATACTGTGTATACCGCGGACTGCCAAAAGAACAGACCAGTCAGTACTACAGGAGATCAAACTAAAGCTTTCCGTAGAATCTCAGATGACAAGACATCAGCTTTCATACTTTGGATGTATCATGTGAAGAGCGAGATGATTGGAGAAAGACATACTGCTTGGCAAGGTAGACGGTCACTGTAAAAGAGGAAGGTTGACTATGACATGGATCAATACAATAACAGCTGCTATGGATACCACTCTATCAACAATGAGCCGCTTGGCTGAAGATCAAACAAAGTTTAGGTCAACTATCCATAGGATCACCAGGAGAAGATGGCACTTAACAACATCATTTCAATCAAAGAGGTTTACATTGTAACTTAAACTTGGTAATGTACATTAAACAGGGATATTGATAACTTGGATTTTTTTGAAACAATGGAGGGTTAAGTACCTTGCTCAAGGCCATAAGGAGTACTAGTGGGAATTGAACCCTGGTCTTGTCGATTCTCAAGCCAATTATCATTAGACTACACCTCCACTCCATGTTAGATATTAGAGTCATCATTCATTGGTTGATTCAAGCCATGTGAGTACTGACAATTAATCACAGGTATGTCTAATTTTACTGCAATGAGAATGTGGTTCTTCTGTTCAAACTGATTTGAATTGTTTATAAGGATGCCAATAATCATGTCCTATTATACTAAAACCCGTGAAATCAACCAATCTGTCACCCACACTATAAATGATTTTTCTATTAAACTAAAGTATTCATTGAACCGGTTAAATTAAATAAGTGTAATGCAATTTTTTAAGTGTAATGAAATTTTTTGTTGGATCACTCACCATGAGAGGAAATCCTCTCTTGCAGTAAGTCCTCTGTTTTAATCAGATTTAAAAAGACCCGAATAGAATTTACAGTCCTTTTAAATCTACTACTACTACTACTGAGCATTTGTATAGCGCCACAAGTCATACGCAGCGCTGCACAGACATGTAAGAGACAGTCCCTGCTCATCAGAGCTTACAATCTAGTCAAGACAGGCAACACAGAAGGTGTAGGCAGGGATAAAACAAGGGGGAAAGGAAAAGAAAAAGGAGATCAGGTGAGTCAAGATCCAAAAGCAGCAGCGAAGAGGTGAGTTTTCAGCCTGGACTTGAAGAGGGTCAGAGAAGGTGCCTGACGTACAGACACAGGTAGATTGTTCCAGGCATAAGGTGCAGCAAGGTGAAAGGAGCAAAGTCTGGAGTTAGCAATAGAAGGAAAGGGCACAGATAGAAGCAGTTTGCTAGAAGAGCAGAGTTCTCGAGGGGGTTTGTAAGGAGAGATAAGAGAAGAAAGGTAGTGAGGAGCCGCAGAGTGATGGATGTACAGGGCCACGACTGGAATCAGCCCTGTATGTCTAGAGTCAGGGTCCTGCCTCCGCCCCACCCATGATCATCCTTCGGCCTGCCCCCTCCCGCCCTCAACCAGAACTCCCTGCACAACGCTGATGTACGTGTGGGGAGCCTGGCTGTCCGAATTCGCTCCCTGTGAATAATGGGGGTGGGATGTCCAGGTCAGACATCCATCCCCACTATTCTCAGGTCAGAATGACCCCCTATATTGTCCAAAAGATACTTCAATGGCTATGAGGCCCACTCCTCAGTCTATACCAAGTCCCTTGGTGCACTCATCTCCTCCCATGGTTTTCAGTAACATTTTTATACTGATGGCTCTCAGATCTACCTCTTTATACCTGAAATCTCTCTGGCAATCCAGGCCCGGACATCTGCCTGTCTATCTGACATTGCTGCCTGGATGTCTCAACGCAGTTTGAAATTGAACATGGCAAAAACCGAGCTTCTTATTTTCCCTCTAAACCTACCTTCCCCCTTTCTCAATGTCTGAGGATAACACTTTACTACTCCCTGTTTTCTTGGCTCACAACCTTGGGATCATCTTTGACTCCCCCTTCTCCTTCTCCACACTCATCCAACAGTTAGCTAAAACTGTTTTTTCTTTCTCTATAACATCAGCAAAATTCACTCCTTCCTTTCTGAACATACTACTAAGACAGTTATCTACTGTTTAGTCACCTCTCGTCTAGACTATTGCAACCTCCTCCTTGCTAGTCTCCCTCTGAATCATCTCTCTCACCTTCCATCTGTTCAAAACTCAGTTGTGTGGTTAATCTTCCATCAGCCTCGATATATAACCCCTACTATAAGTCACTACATTGGCTCCCTATCCATTTCCACATCCAGTTCAGTCTTCTCCTACTGACCTATATGTGTGCTCATTATGCTGCTTCTCACTACCTTTCCTCTCCCTACACCCTTCCTTAGGAAATCCGCTCTTCTGATGGATCACTACTGTCTATGCCCTTCTCTCCCCCTGCCAACTCCAGACTTCGATCCTTTCATCTTGCTGCTCCTTATGCCTGGAACAAATTTCCTGGGTCTGTATGTCAGGCTTCATTTCTGGCCCTTTTCAAGTCCAGACTGAAAGCACAACTGTTTGAGACTGCTTTTGGATCCTGATCCACCTAGTCTCCTCTGTGTTTCCTTACCATACCCCTAGATATATTCTTGTCCTCAGCAGTTATGTTATCTGTCTTAACTAGAGTGTACAAATGATCAGTAGTAGTGGTATGAGGACCAGTTTTCACAGATCTGAAAAAAAACCCTTTGATTCCAATTGTTTTTATTTGCATAACTTTCCCTTTAAACCATTAACTTTCTTTATATTTTTACATTCATTTTCCTTTTTCTCTTTTTGTCTTTTTTCTCTTTCACCTCTCCCAACTGTTGATAATCATACTAAAACCTTCTGGTCAGTATTGCAATATACTTATCTTCACAACTTCGTACTGTGGCACACCTTACAAGGCCCATGTTTCTCTGCTCATTGCTTTCTCAGGAGTGTGTACACGTTGATAAGGAGAGATATAAACCCCTTCTTTTCAAAAGTTAATCACTATCTGCATTCAAAATGTTTTATTCATAGACCGGCTGCTGTCAAAAACTTTGAATGCTGATAGCGATTACCTGCAAGTTCTAAAAAAGATGCCTTACCTTGTGCATACATCTACTGTGATCTGATCTATGTCACTTTTGTTATCCTTTACATTTACATCCAACTCGAATGCTTCCATGTTGTCTGCATTTCTTCTTTGTCTAGCTGCAGGAATTGTGTTATAAAATATGTTGAGCTGAAGGACAAAAAACACACTTTAGTTTTCTTTCCCAGCATAGCTGTTGCTAGGTTGTCTTGTCGTTTTCTCCTTTTATCGCCCTCAAGTTACAAACTTCCTCTTCCACAAATGGAATGGCAAAGTGTCTCAGGGGATCCCTCACAGAGCAGGGGGCTGGAACAGCTTCTCCTTTAAAGTATATTCCTCAGATCTGCTGTCTGCCTGGCAGTTCTGATTTCCCTATTGATTTTTCCTAAGAGAAGGACAACTACAAATCCATGTGTTCGGTGGAGTAAACCAGGATTGTGTCAGCCTATCCTAAAAAATGGAGCCTGTTAGTATTCCTAACAGGATGACAATGGTGGGGCATGGCAAGCCTCCCTTACTGGGATTTCTGAAATCTTCAGTGGCATGCGACCCTTTAAAATCGGTCCTCCTTATGCTTAAATGGATTGGTGGGGACACTCCTGCGCTTGAACTTTGGAGGCTTCAAATCATAGGCAGTGGAATGGGGTGAGCAACAGAGGCCACAGCCCCACTAATATTTTAGCGAGCAGAATAAAAGACAGAAGTCTCCATTAAAAGCATAAAGCAGGATAAAACAGCAGGGAAAATAGGCATCCGAAGAGTAGCAACACCACACCTGCATCAGGGGTCATACAGCAGCCACAGAATCCTTATAACGTGGCATTTTGGAAAGGGCATCCAAGTACAATCTGGGATGCACAGGGCAGATCGTGCAGAAAAATGCCAGGGACATCTATGTTGCGGCCCTATTTTAGAACCTAGATGCCCCTGATGTGAACGCCTGTGCCAATGTCCACTATGAAACAGTGGGGCAGGGACGTCCATCTCAAGCAAGGTTGCAGACAGCTACGTCCCGCAGCATGGCAAAACAAAAACATGAGCTCCCTTTTCACGCCAGTGTTCATTGACAAATTGTAAAATAAAGAGGATATGAATGTACCTCATCATCTATACCTCCAGACAAAATGAGCCCTTTTCAGATGCCTATTCATACCCTTGAGCAGGTATAATTTTTTTTTGAATATTTTTATGCAAGTTTGGTACCAATTTTTTAAAACCAACATTACAAAAAGCACAAGTTTCCAAACCCTTTAGCTGTACTTAACCCTCTCCCCCGATTGATTCTACCCCCCCTTCCCCCCCTCCCCCCTGGAGGCATCTCATCTCTTAAAATAGTCCAAGAAAGGTAACCATAATTTGTTAAATCTCTCCTGCTTCTGGTGGCGTGTTGCTGTTAGTTGCTCCATCAAGACAATTCATCGCAGTCGACTCTTTCACTGATCCATTCCCGGTAGCCGGATCTGCTTCCACGCCCTAGCAATTTCACTGCGAGCCACTTGAACACACGCCCATATGGGGTGCTCATTCTTCCTAGTACTCTCTTCAGGCCAAATTCCAAGCAGACAAAAGCCCAGGTCCAATCCCATTCCCGCCCTGAACACATCCAAAATCCGCTCACCCACCTCCCTCCAATATATACAAACCATTGGACACTCCCACCACACTTGGAGAAATGTTCCCTCCCCCCCCCCCACACTGCCTCCAACACCTATCAGACACTCCCAGGAACATCCTATGCAACCTCGTCGGTATGTACTACCACCGATAAAGCAACTTATAGGAAGTCTCCCGCACCGCCACAGACATAGCTTGACGGACAATGTTCACATGCACTCTCCTCCATTCCTCCTCATCCAACTCTCTACCCAATTCCCTTTCCCACTCCCTATGATGCGGGAACTTCTTGGGTGGACCCCCCCTAAACCTCTATATATAAGGGTCATCAACCCCCTCGATTTCTCACATTTCACCCACAACACTTCTCTATCATCTAAAGCCTCCTCCCAGCTCTCTCGGATACCTTTTTGACTTAAAAAATGCTTAACTTACAGATGGGGAAAAAAGTCCCCAATATGCAAGTGGTATTTCACCCGAAGGTCTGAAAAGGAGATCAAGTCCCCATTCGCAATAAATTTATCAAAAGTATCCAGCCCCTCTCTCCCCCATCTCTTAAATACTCCCTCCCGTCCCGGAAGAAGTCCTGAAGTCACCCGCACCGGTGCCAGCAGTGAAAAGCTCGATCGCGGAGCAAACTTCCTCTGCGCCTTACGCCACTGCATTAACAGGTGCCACATATAAGGATTTTCCCTCCACCTCCCTCCAGGCGGGGGGCCCATCATCCAGGGTAAATATTTCAATCGTATCTCCGCCGCCCACTATTGCTCCACTTCCCGGAAGCGTTTGTATTTCCCACCCTTTTCCCTCCATTCAAACACCTGACGCAGCTGAGCCGCCTCGTAGTACCTCCCCAATTCCAGTACTCCCAAGCCCCCCCCTTCCCTAGTAGCATACATTACCCTTCCACTCACTCTGTGCCGACTATTCCCTCACACAAAAGCAAACACATGGCCTTGAAATTGGCGCAAGTCCTTCTGACTTACCCGAATCGGTAACGTTTGAAAGAAGTATAACAGACGTGGTAATAAGTTCATCTTCAGAGCCGCAATCCTCCCCAGCCAAGACAACTCCTCCCCCTTCCACCTGGCCATATCCTTCTTCAACTCCCCAAATAACGGAAGATAGTTCGCACCATAGAGACCTAGTGGGTTAGCCTTGACCTGAACTCCCAAGTATTGAATAGATCTATTTGCCCACCGAAACGGAAATGAGGCCTGCAGGCTCCCAACCACCTGAGGCTGTAACGTGAGCAACATCGCTTCCATTTTATCCCAATTAATTTTGAACCCCAAGAGTCCCCCTTAAGCCCGTAACTCATGCATTAAAACCAGGAGGGAGATGATCGGCTGTGTCAAAGTGAAGAGTAAATCATCAGAAAACAAGACAATCTTATGCTGGGTTGAACCCACCTCTATCACCTTAATATCCTTCACTGACCGAATCCTAGCTGCCAATGGTTCCATAACTAAAGCAAAGAGAAATGGGGACAACGGGCACCCCTGCTGCATCCCCCATCCCAAGGAAAAGAACTCGGAATAACCCCCATTGACATGAACCGCTGCCTCAGGTGCCGCATATAAGGCTTTATCCACGACCTAATTAGGGCCTAAGCCTATGTATTCTAATACTGCCATAAGAAAATCAAAGTTGACCCTATCAAAGGCCTTTTCCGCATCAATGGAAAGAAACATAGCCTGTTGCTGTTCCTTCCTTGCCAGCCAGCCCAGCTGAAGAACTCTCCGTATCCCATTCGCCGGTTGTCCGCCCTCAATAAACCCCGATTGATCCGAGTGAACCAGCCCCGGCATGCATGGTCCCAATCGCAATGCCAACACCTTAGCCAAAATTTTTACATCAATGTTCAATATGAGATGGGACGATATGATCCGCATCCTGCCGGATCCTTCCCGAGCTTAGGGATTACCACTATGGCCGCTTGATTCATCGACGCCGGTAGGGCACCTCCCCGCAAGACAGCGTTAAACACTCTCGTCAAGATAGGACCCAGCACCTCCAACACTCTTTTATAAAACACACCCGAGAATCCATCAAGTCCCGGAGCCTTGCCTGGCACCAGGCGCTTAATGACCCCCAGCACCTCCTCAAGGCCAATTTCCACATCCAACCCCTCCCCCTCTGATTCCTCCAACCTCGCACTCCCTTTCCCCCCATTCTGCAAGTACTGTCTAATGGCCTCGTCTCCCCCAGCCCCCCCAGTCTCCGCTGTATATAGTCCCTTATAGTAGTCCCGAAACTGGTCCCTAATGTCCCACCCTTTGAACAACATTTTATCCTGAGGACCTTTTATTTTCACAACAGCCTGTCTCCGTCTCTGAGCCTGTAGTTTAATGCTCAAGAGACGGCCAGATTTGTTATTGAATTCATAATATCTTTGTCTATCTCTCTCCAATTTCCAACTGAAGGGCATTTAACTGCCTTCTAATCTCCTCCACTTGGCCCCTCAGCCTAGACTCACCACTCTGTTTATGGGCCCTCTCCAACAACACCAACTGTCTGGTAAGGCGCTGGACTTCCTCCTCCCTCTTCCTCTTCCTCTATGCCCCCTCTTGGACAAGATGGCCCCTCATCACTGCCTTCAACCCATCTCAAAGGACCCCCGTACTAACTTCCCCATTATCATTCAAATCCATGTACTCACAGATCACCTTCTTTATCCGCTGAACTACCTCTTCTCCCTGGAGGAGGTAATCATTCAACCTCCAGAAAGTATGCCATCCAGCCTCCCATGGTGATCCGAACCACGCCTCCAGAGGAGCATGATCAGACCAAGTAGCCACTCCTATCTGTACTTTTTCTAACGCCTCCCTCCAATAATGATCCCCAAAGATAGTCAATCCGACTATACGAGGCATGCACCGCCAAATAGAATGTATAGTCTCTTGACAGCGGGTGAGCCAATTTCCACAAATCATCCAGTCCATATTCTTGCAAGCACTTCCGAAAATTCCTTAAGCCCGGATCCCTCCCCCTCGTTTCCCTGATCGCCCATCCAATTCTATATTACAATTCCCCTCCCCCCCAAAAGTTTTCCCAACTCTTCCTGTCCAACCACTTACCCATATCCTCCCAACGCCCCCCCCCCTGAGTGTCATTCGGGCCATACACTGAAACCAGTGTAACCTTCTCCCCCCCTATCTCCCCAAGCACCCCCACTGCCCTTCCATCTGCTTTCCTAAATACCTGCCCCACAATAAAAGGAACATGCTGCCTAATTAATATGGCGACTCCAGTCTTCCTATGGTCCCCTTCCTCCGCTGCAAAGAAGCATTGAAATTTGCCCGAATGTATCAAGCGCTCATCCCGCCTGTGCAAGTGGGTCTCTTGCAAAAAGGCCACCTGCCACTGCCATTCCCGCAACTCCCACCACAGCAGTTTCCTTTTCTGTGGAGAGTTTAGTCCCCGCATATTCAAACACCTCACTTTCAGACCAGAAGCCATTCTCTAAATCCATCCACCCCCATTCTCACTGAAATTGTGCCTCCCTCCCACCCCCCACCCTCCCCCTCCATCTCACAGAGCTCCTCTCCACATACCACTGAGGAAGGGACGTCCCCGTGGACGCTGTGCCTTCCCCCTTCCCGCTCTTTTAATTTAAAATGCATTAACATTTAAACACACATTATAACTTATAAATTATAAATTATATCTTCGCAACCCCCCCCAACCACTCTGCCCCCTCTCCCAAATCCTCCCTCCACCCTGACCATATCCCATCATCCAGCCTCAACAAAACCCCCAGTAGCTTAAACATCACACGTTCCAAGTCCCAGAATTCACTGATGTGGAGGCCTTTCCATTATTCTCTCCATGTCCCGATGCTTGCCACTCGCATCACCCGCTCCTTTTGGCCGTATGAAGTTAAACAGGCCACGATGTCTCTTGGCTTACCAGACCGCGGCAGCCCCAATGCTCTATGGGCCCTCTCCACCAGAATGGGCTCACCCTCGACGGTTCCCGTCTCATCCTGCAGCAGGAACTGACAGACTTTCTGTACCACTGCTGCCGCATTTGCAAACGCCTCTGATTCCGGTAAGCCCCTTAGCCGCATATTGTTCCGGCGTGAGCGGTTTTCAAGATCTTCTAATTTATCCTTTAATAAATCCTGCTCAGCTTGTAAGCTCTGCATTCGGGCCGCTGTCTCTACATCTCTCTCCGCCAACTGATTGACCAGCTCCTCCAACGTCTCTACTCGGTGGCCCAGTTCCCTCACATCCTCTTTAATTCCTGCCAAAGTCTCTTTGAGCTCCCCCCGAGTGGCGATGATCTCACGTTTCAGGGATCTTATCCAGCCCCAAATATCGCCTCTGGTGCATCCCTCATCGGTCCAGTCCAGCTCCTCCTCAGATTCCTCTCCCGACGCCATGTGCTCTTGTAGTTCTCGCGCCTTTCGCTCTCTGCCCTCCGCATACTGGGATTTAAATTTGGCCAGCTTCTTCCATACCGACATCTCCGATTCTCCAGGTCACCTCAGCCACCAACACCCCGCCTTGGGAAGGGGTAAAAGTCGCTAATTTCACCTTTATAACAGTGTCCTGACGGGAGCTCTCAAATTAAGCTGCCATTGCCCGGGTGATATCACTTCCTCCTCCTAGGTATAATTTTTGACGTAGCTCAGGACGTCCAGGATATTTCTGAAATCAGACAAAGATGTCCAGGTTCTTGGGAATGTCCCGGCCCACTATGCTCATGCTGAGGACATCCACAGACCCAGCTTCTAAATTGGTTCTGGGGATGTCTCTGTGCTTTGGACATCTCTATGTCTGTTTTCAGACGTGCAAAGCATGAAGAAGACTTCTAAAATAACCCTCTTTATGCACTTTTGGGAATCTACTGAAAAAAAGTTATTTAATATAGCAAATGTTCTCTGGATGTTGACGAAACACGGCTGTGTTGGGTCATAGTAAATATATTTTATTTGAGTTACTCTTTGGATTCCTGATTTTCCCTGCTGTGTTATCTCGCCCACCGATAATTTGCCGAACACAGCATCAGCAGCTAGAGAGTTTGGGAGCATTGCTGGAGATGAATTTGTTTGGCCCCCTATAACCAAAAAGGAGTTCCACTGCCCCCGCTTCAAATGCATGTGTTGATGCTCATGGAAGCTTTGACTGCACAGAGAGCAGGCGTCCGCAGAAGGAAGCCAGTTTTTGCCAAGTGACATCTTTTTTATGTTATTAGCTCCACAATGCACAAGTGAACTTCTTAACGCTATAATTTAACTTGATGAATGAGGGAGGGGGCAATTTTCATTTGACTAGTCACCTGGATTAATTAGCTTTGTATTTTATTTTGTATGTTGACAGTAAAAATAATTAAAAGTCTGAAACATAAAAAATTGGTCTTCTGCCTTTGGCAGCCTTCAGTTGACTGATGTAAATATGAATTACCTTTCTTGTATAGGGCTAGCGTTGTTCATAGTGGGTTAGTACACAGACTTATGAACTTAGCTACCAGTTTGATTTACCTGTCCTCCATTTATTTTGCAATCTTTAGCAATGACTTAACTTCTCAGTAAGTGCTTGATTCATCAAAATCTTTGTTCATAGACAAAGGATTTGAAGAAAAGCTTAATGAAAAAGGCAGTAAGGTGCCTATTTTGTAAATCTCTTCAATGCAAAAATTGATACATGGTAAATGCAAAGCTTGTTAAGGGTGTTCCTAGAATGTTCCCATACAGTTATTGCAAGACAAACTCTTTAGCACCCTATAGGTGTGCAGACAGCACAAATGCGCTTGCCATCTCCTAAGTAGGAGGCAATAAGTGCACCTGCATTACCTGTGCAAGTGACAACCCAAGGTAAGGTAGCATGCGCTAAATGCAATGCACATTTCACATCAATTTCCCACCCCACAACTAAGTATGCAGTTAGCATGGGAATCAGCCTGTGCTTTCATGCCACTGTGGTAACAGTTACTGCGCAATAATTTACAATCCATGGCTTGTGGTCCAAGGGTGGTATAGCAAATACTAATATATAAACTAATGGCTTAGCACATCTAAATAAAAGGGCCCCTAAGCTGTCTTAAATTGAAAACCTCTCTGGATCTTCCTGGCATTTGAGGGAAGGCAGGCCATGGAGTTAACATGGGACAAAAGTCACTACTGTGTGTTAATGACAGAGAAAGAAGTTCTCTACATCTGCCGCATTAGCAACTAAAGCACGTTAGCAATGGCTTTAGCTACAAGGTGCACTCCCCACTCTTTCCCTGCCTCCTTTCATGACATTTCATATTGGGTGTTTGCACAGATCGTTTTGCTTCTGAATTGAAAAGATCATAGACCTTCCAGAATTCTGCTATTCGCATCTTAAGCCGGGCTTGTAAACATGCCCATCTTACCCCTCTGTTGTTTTAAGAACACTGGCTCCCAGTGAGGTTTTGTACTCACTGTAGGGTTTTAACCTTAACTCACAAAGCTCTGTATATACAGATACCCCAAGTTACTTGGCTTCTCTGGTTTCTATGCATGTTCCGGCATGTCCCTTGCGCTCTATTCATAGAAATTGGCTAAATATTCCCCCAGCTTTGTTAATAAAGCTAGAAAGCATTCAATGGGCTGCATTGTTATCTAAAGCTCCTAACCTATGGAATGATCTACCACCTTCATTGCATTTGGAGGGTTCCTATAAAGTGTTTAAGACAGGACTAAGACACATCTTTTTCAAGTGGCTGTCAACTTGTGCCGTCATTGACAGATAACAGTGTCGTAGGACAGTTGCAGTATTTCTGGCTTATTTTAACGTCTCTATTTCTTTCCTTTCCTGTAACTTGGCTGGAGTTCTTTTCATTCGTTATGTTATTGTTTTGTGATTTGCTTTGACAATCTGCTTGAAAAGTAGTGTGATAAGAATAAAGAAACCATAAACCATAATGCAGTAATTAACATGGTTTAGTAAATAGGCGCATAAATGTTCTCATTTTCGTTGTAGATTCCTTGGAGCAGAAGTATTATGATCATGTTGGTTTTCTAGCTCAGCACTGTGTTTATACTGATAGCGCTAAGTAATAGGATTATTGACTGAAGGTGTCAGTGCTGATTCCAATGCCACACTATTTATTGGATTGTAAGTGAAGATAATTGCCAGTCTGAAAACATGTTACTTATCTTCTTAATACCTGAACAATAGCAAATCCATTTCCCACTGCTGTGACAGTTAGTACGAAGGGTTGAAACACATGCAACTGCAATGAAAAAATAAAAGTTAGAATGGGGGAATACATTTTCTGTTTATAAACGTCATATAACCGTATAAATATAGCAAACATTTACCTGATGGCTCTGTAGCACCAAAAGATTTTCAGAATTAATCTGAAAGGTTTTTTGCAAAGTGGATCCAGGCCCCGTAACTGAGATATGAAAACCAGTATTGCCAGCAGTGTACAGAGCTGCAAACTCAGATAAAGCTTGCAGAGCCATTATAGTATCCTGTGAAAAGTAACAAAGACATCAGTAATTTAGGGATATACACCATATTGCTGCGTTTGTCCTAAAATGATGTCACATAGAAATGGAATACAGTCCATTGGAAATGCATCCATCTAATACCATTGCAGGGTCATCATATCCTTATCTCTGCTACTGCTGAGTTCCAGTCCCAGACTGGACCTGAAGAAAAAGTGAATTCTTTGCAGGCTGTGAAATCTCTTATTGCGCCAACATAAAAATATTCCAAAGATGTAGCTAAACATGGGCATTCAAGACCACCTGGGCTCCTCTGTTCAGGTGAAAGGATCACACTTTATCAATGGGGAAAGCTCAGTTATACAAATAGATGTAGAATGTATTGCTATTGGCAATTTATATGTTTTTATGTTGTATCGTTCTACACTGCTGTGAGCATTCTATTGGTGATCGGGCCTACAAATTTACAATAATAAATAATATAAATAGCTGCTATGACTACTTTTATGGGCCAATATTTGGAGTGGAAGAGTAGCCTAATGGTTAGAGCACAGGCTTCATGACCAGGGTTTGATTCCCACTAGTGCTCCCTGTGGCCCTGGGCAAGTCACATAACCTTCCATTACCTTGGAAGAAAGGCCTGGCAATCTACCTCTGGTCACACAGCCAAAGAAAACCCAGGAGTCAGCATGGACTAAAAGGCACACTCTGCATTTAAGAGGACGTATCTGGTTAGCAGCCTTGCTAAAGAGATAAATTCACTGAGTGAGTTATTCAGTAACACTATGCAGATAGTGCCATGAATAGCGTCACAGACTGCTTTAGCACTATACTGATAGTGTCTGGTGGTCTGCGGATGGAGCTCGGGGAGAGACTTGAGTTATCCAGAGGGTGGTGATTTTTCAGGTGAGTTAGGACGACAAAAAAAGGTTTCCTAAATGCTATCTGGATAGCAGATGAATATCACAGCTATTCGGATATAGTGCTAGCCACTCACTGCACTATCCTGATATTCAGCAGCAGCTATTAACTACATTCTGTCATTGAGCATTTTTTTTTTTTTTACTTGCAGCAGCTGGCTTTGAAAAAAATCACTGATCATTGCAGGTTCAATATCGTCCCGTTTGTTGTTTACGTCCTTCACCACTTTTTCCTGACTAGGTGTCACAGTGGCGCTGCACTGGCTTAGGGGCAGATAGGACAATTCCCTTTTGATTCTGATTTATTTTATTTGATATACCGCCTTTTTCAAAGCATACAAACAGAGTCTGGTAGGAGAACAGGAGTGTTATGAATGTCCTCCAGGATCCATAATTCTGCATCTACTGCTTTCTCAATTTTGTAAACTTTATGGAGGGGGAGGGGCATATACAGTGGGATTAACGTGGTTAACAGACCTGCTCAGCGCGTTAATCCCGCTGAACGGGGTATTCAGCGCCACACACCCAGTTGATGCCACTGAATAATCCCCCCTAAACTTTCTGAATACCCCGATGCTTAGCGTCAGGACATTCTAGGGGTGGAGCAGGGGTGGCAACAAGGGTTAGCCGGTCAGCGGCGATATTCAGCTGCTAACCAGTTAATCTAAACTGGCTAAAGTTAGGCCCAAAAAAAACAGTACTAACTTTAGCCGGTTTAGCTATCTGGCCAGTGGCTGAATATCGCCGTTGACCAAATAACGAAATCACTATCTGGGCAAACTGGATATTAAAGTTACTGTCCAGATATGGGCCTGACACTGAATATCTGGACATTAAAGCAATGATGGCCAACCGCTTTAATCATGCTGGCTGTCGCAGCTGAATATACCCCCTGTATTTTACGTATTAGCTTGTCCATTTGCAGAAACCTTTGCCATAATATAGCTATTGATTATTATACATAAAACTATGCGTTTTCTTTTAGAGAAAATACTTTTAGGTGTCATATTAGAGGTAAAATTGTAAACATGCCTATGTGGCAGTTTTGGTGCAATATTGGCCTCTTATAAATTATCAAACAGTGTAAAAGTACGCACGTTGACATAAATGTGTGTATTTTGCCAGTAGGCACAGCCAGTGGCTGGGCAGAGAACTGGTAGAGATTGCAAGTACACATATTGATCATAAAATACCTTAATTTCCATGCGGACTTAATGTGTGCTGATTTGCACCTGTTATAGAGCAAGTGTAAATGTCTGTGCCTGAATTGAAGGCACAATTTCTGCCTACTTGTCTTTATAAAATAGAGGCATTTAGGCTGCCTTAACCTAGGCTCCCTGTTATAAAATTAGCCTCTTTTTGGGTAAAAGTGGTGCTCTATGGGTAAAAATAACCTGTTCCAAAATTTCCCAGCTGATATGTAGGTAAAATTAGGTGCCTTTAGCTCGTACACATGTAAGTTTACTAGCTGTTTGTGGAAGCAATCCTGAGCATGTGGCCAGGGAAGGGTTTTCATTTACATTTATACTGCTCAAAATTCAAACATCTATGCATAATTTAATCTAGAAAAATTGTACATCCTAAAAAGCAGTGTAAATGAAAGCACATGGAGGCCAATATTCAGCGTTTAGGCTCCTAAGTTTGGCTGAAATGAGTGGCCAAATTTAGGACCCTAACTTAGGTGCCTAAATTTAGGTGCTCAGCTTTTTTTGAATATTGATCCGGTGAAGGCACATTTTACAAATGATGCCCAAGTGCAATCTGGGATGTTCAAGCCAGAACATCAGAAAAAAAGGCAGGCACGTCCAAGTTTACACACAATTTCACAATTGTGGAAGTGCCTGATATGAACGTCTGTGAGGCCATCTACATAGAATAGAATCCAAGTCTGGGGACATCTAAGAGACATTCAATGGTGGTTAAAACACAAAACACCCAAAAAATATCATTGTGATTTTGGAGAGTACTAGGAATGGTGGAGTGTCATCGTCGCTACACCCTCTAGATGTTTAAGAGCCCAAATGAGCACTTTCCTGAAGGCTATTTGTGCTTGGAGAAGGTCTAAATGTGGATGAGTTCACAAACATCCCTGACATTTTGGTATCAAGCGAGGCCATCTATGTCCATTGCCCTACCCCGAACACATCTTTCCCATCTGTGTACTTATAAAATTATACCTTAAATCATTAGCAGATGATTATGTCAGAACCATTTCTAACCTGGGTAGAGGAATAACCTCCAAGGTTACTCCTTTGTTGACTGAGCCACTTCATGATAGGAATTCCCTCATGAATACGCTTCTGCCGGAAGTGCGAGAGCAATGCATATGAAGCTGTCTCAATATCTGATGAGTGTGGCTGCCAATAGTTAGATAACCCAGAATTTGAAGAAGACCAAAACTTGGTTTCAGCTTAAGTGACAAAAATTAGGAAAGAGAATGAAGTAATTATAAATGTAGCATTAATGAGCAAATGTTCAGAGAAGGAACATCAGATTAATAGAGGCTGCATAAGAACATAAGATATACTATATTGGGTCAGACCAAGGGTTCAGCAATCCGAGTAACCTGTTTTCAACAGTGGCCATTCCAGGTCTCAAGTATCTGTTTGGTTCCCAAAGGTATACAATTCCATGCTGCTTGTTCCAGGGGTAAGCAGTGGATTTCCCCAGTCTTCCAGCAACTCATTCAAACCCATTTTGAACCCAGCTATACCAATAGTTTTTACTGCATCCTCTGGTAATGAATTCCAGAGTTTGATTATGCACTGAGTGAAAAAATATATTCTCCGATTAGTTTTAAATGTGACACATTGTAGTTTCATTGCGTGTTCCCTAGTCTTTCTACTTTTTGAAGGAGTAAACAACCAATCTACATTTACCTGTTCCACTCCATTCATTATTTTATAGACCTTTATCATATCGTCTCTTTTCCAAGTTGAACCTTTTAAGCCTTTCCTCATAGGGATATACTTCCATCCCATTTACCATTTTGGTTGCTCTTTTCTGTACCTTTTCCAATTCTGCTGTGTTCTTTTTAAGATATGGTGACCAGAACTGCACACAATATTCAAGGTGCGGTCGCACATGGAGTGATACAGAGGCAATATCCTTTGTTTTATTCTCCACTCCTTTACCTATGATTCCTAGCATTCTATTTGCTTTCTTGGCCATGGCTGCACACTGGGCAGAGGGTTTCAACGTATGACCATGATGATGCCCAGATTCTAAGGTGTTTTTCAACTGAGATTATTCTCCGACGATAACAGGAGTAAGATAGAATTGATATCATCCTTTGCAAGTGTTTCAAATGGCCTCATTAGGTTCGTTTTCACATCAATAACTATTAAATTCAGCATCTTTGTTTTTTGCTACTTTAGGCAAGTTACCCCAACATCTTCCCTCTTCCTCTCCATAGTTTGATCCCTTCCCACAGTTTCCATGTCCAGGGGCATCGTTAGGCATGGGCATAAGGAGTCATGTCCATTCTTTATTAGATAGAGAGCAGCTGATCCACTTCCTAGCCCAGCTCTTCCCCTCCTGTCCATGTGGCAACTAATGGAACTGTGAAGGTCAGGAAGGAAGAAACTATAACAAATATCAGTGATGTTTTCATATGGGTTTTGTAGCCCTCCTCCTAGGTATACGGCCAGATAGAGGCTCACTCAATTCCAGGGCTAAGTCCCATGGACCTTCATCAAACCCTATCAGATTCTCCAATCAGGAAAAGGGATTTTTCACTTCAGAGTTCAGGCATATTGCTAGCAAGCTCAAGGAAACACTTCAAAGTAGTGCTGCTCCACAATAAAAGTCTCTACTGGGGTAAGTTTCTTCAAAGCACAACAGTTCACCCAGTAACAGTGTAAACTGAAGATTCTCAGGTTGAAAATGCTTTCTTCCACTCATTCTGGGGGAGGAGTAGCCTAATATTTAGAGGCTAGAACCAGGGAAGTCAGGGTGAAGATCCCACTGCTGTTCCTTCCAACTTTGGGTAAGTCACTTAACCCTTCACTGCCTCAGATTGTAAGCTCTCTGGGGACAGGAAAAAATACCACTGTACCTGAATGTAACTTGCATTAAACCTCTGAGAAAAGGTATCAGTTAAATCCTATTCCTTTGCATTTTTTTTTCTTTGGACCTTCAGTGGGCTCATTGACTCCGCAAGGAGCCTTTTATTTATTTATTTATATATTTAGACAGATTTTTGTTCCACATTATCCTTCAATCAGGGTGGTCACATCACATCACAAATGGGGTTACATTTAACATGAGGGTATGTGTAAACATTTAGACAGAACAATTACTTAACATCATTTAGACAGTACAATTGAAGGGTAACATTTAACAAGAGGGTGTTTAATAACGTATATAATAATCTTGTGTGTGTAGGTAGAATGAGTGTGTGCCTAGTTGGCGGAGGTGGTGGTGTTTCTGTTTGGGTATGGGATGTTGTCTAAATGTCCGTATGATTCTATAAATAAGAATGTTTTGAGGTCTTTGTGGAAGTCTGTGATGTCATTCAGTGCCCTCAGGCTCGTTGGAAGGGAGTTTCATAGTGTGAACGCCAGTAGTGATGGAGCTGTTTTTGAGGTTGTTTGCTTAGTTTTGTGATAGCCTGCAGGTGTGCCGATCATGTTGTCGTTATTGGTTCTTCTTGGTCTATTGTTGATATCTCTTGTTATAAGGTCTTGGAGTACGTCTGCTGAAAGATGGTGAATTATTCTGAAGATGATCATGAGTGTTTTGTATTTAGCTCTTGCCAGCATTGGGAGCCAGTGTAGTTGTTGTAGTTTTGGCACCTATTCCCTCAAATATTTGAATCTCTCTTTTGGTTTTTTTACTTCTTTTCATCCCTCCTTCTCTTAACTCACAGAGACTCCTGGATAAAGCACTCTCCTGTTTTCCTATTCACTCTCCACATATCTGGATAGGCAACTGATACATACTTCTCACTACTTCAACATAGCATGGGAGTGGAGGAGTAGCCTAATGGTTAGCGCACTAGTTTGAGAATCAAAAGACCAGCATTTGATTCACACTAGCACTCCTTGTGGCCTTGGACAAGCCACTTAACCCTTCATTGCCTCAGAAAATTCCAAGCTATCAATACCCCTGATTAATGTGCATTATCAAGTTTAAGCTATAATGTAAACCGCTTTGATTGAAATGATAAAGCAGTATAAAAGACCTGTTAAATAAATCTTTGTTCTCTGCTGGAACTAAAATTTAGAGGTTCCTTGTCCTATAAAAGATTTACACCCTTAAAGCAGAAACACTTTTCCACTTTATAGCTGGATCCCTTAAGAATAGCTTGATGAAATGGCAGAAGCACCCCACAGGGACTTTCTGTGTGGCCCCTTTGCTTTCATTACTGGACACCAGAGGCAGGCTTCCCCTCTCTCCAGCTCCTTGCTTTTGTTGGTGATCCTGGAAGCAGGACACTGGCTTGCTGCCCATTTCTTCCATCAGCTCCCAATGGACACTCAGGAACAGGAGACTGACCTTGTCCTTTCTTGATCACCTGCTTACTCTCTAGGGCAGGGGTGGGGAACCCTGGTCCTGGAGAGCCGCAGACCAGTCAGGTTTTCGGAATATCCCTAATGAATATGCATGAGATATATATGCATTAGAGATATCCTGCCAACCTGACTGGTTTGTGGCCCTCCAGGGCTGGATTTGGAGACCCCTGCCTTACACCTCTGTCATTTAAGATTGTGAGTGGGCAAGGTGCAGATGTCCTAGACATCGAAAGGGTATATAGAATGTGTCACATTCCTCCTCGATTCTCACCACCACCAAAAAGTTGTCTAATAGACAAGATTTTGGTGGTGGTGAGAAGTGAGGAGGAATGTGACACATTCTATCTAACCTTTTTGATGTCTTGGACATCTGCAACTTGCCCAAGGTATCGAATCGTTGTCTTCGTGAGAAGCTCGGCATCATGTGTAGAATCACAAGTGGTGGCCCACCGACGCCGATAAACTCTACCTGTATTAGGATGTATCCAATCTTCTCCAGTTTACAGGTAGAGTTTATCGGCGTCGGTGGGCCACCACTTGTGATTCTACACATGTAGTATATGTTTTGACATGTCCTTGCCCTCTAATCTATGTTGGGAAGACCTCTAGGAAAATAAAAGTGCGTCTGAGTGAACATGCCTCGCGGATTAAACAGAAGGTGATGTCAGCCCCCGTAGTTGAACATTGTGAGCTAATTCATCACCAGTCATTTTCTGAATTTACCTGGACTGTTCTGGACTATATACCTCCGAATCCTCGGGGTGGAAATCGCCTCCTGGCATTACAACGTCGGGAACAGCACTTGATTTTTGAGCTACAGGCTGTTCACCCTACCGGATTGAATAAGGAAGTTGAATGGTTTAGCCTATTATGACGCAATCCATGACACTAAGGGATTCCCCGATGACAGTGGGGTCTCCCGATTAGTTGATTGGAGCTCCCTTTAGAATGGCAGATTACTATTAGCCAATAGTAAGTCATTTCTCTCTTTAAAACTTCAGTATGGTGAGTTCACTCGGGAAACTTTTAAAAGCGGTGATTTGTGAGAGCGTGAACACTTGAAACAGGGCCAGGGGCCCGAAACGTACGTCGTGGACTGCTACAAATCCGCTGTGTGAAGATACTTTTTGGCACAAGGAGTGTTGGAACATTTCACTGATAATTTTGATAAGCTAAGTATAGCGTTTTTAGCTACACTATAATTAAAAGGGATAAGGTTGCCTGGTGTGACTGGGATACATTTCAGTCGCCTCCAGCCTTCTCCGACAAAAAGAAATTCTTTAGAATTGGGAGGTATTATTGTTGGGTTTGGTTTTATTCATTATGATTATTTACTGTTGACTGAACCGAGGATATATTTTCTGGAGTATAACCTTGAAAGACAGCAGGGAAACAAGTATTCTCCTGAAAGTGCTCCATTGGGAGATTCATCTGTGCCAATCCATGATATTGAACCCATGCTTGTTGAAGAAGAGGGGGTGATAGCAGATGAAGAATCTGTTTACATGGACTGCTCTCTGTCTAAACTCCTTTGGTGATTTTCTGTTATAAAGTACAGCAACCATCACAAAGAAATACAAACTTGTTCTTTAATCTACTCAGAAAAGTTCCTGAGTAGGGTTCTTAGCCACGCAGTAGAAAGCAAGCCAGCTAAGGGGTTTCAGCTGGATAACTGCTAGCAATTGAGCCTTACCTAATTGCTTGTGTGCTCTGAGAGAATCACTTCTGAATCTATGTGGGAAGATATAAGAAGTTTACCTGAAAAGAACAGTTTTTTTTCTTTCTTTGTGGATTTTGTTTGCTGTTTGATACATGCTAAGAAAATATTAGCTAAGCCTACAGAAAAGACCAGTTTGTTATCAACCAGGTCTTATTTCTTTTGCTTTGATTGCCTGATAAGTTAAAATGTTGTTTTCCTGATTTTGTTTTTTTTAAGTTTAACACTGAAAGCGAGTAACCTGATTTATGTGCTACCAAGCATATCTGTGTTGGGAGAAATAACCCCATAAATAAATATCTTATTGGCTTTACCCAAAAGCACAACTAATTATTGTGAGCAGCTGTGTCTGGTGTGAATGAACTGCATTGCCCACAATCCCTTGCAAATCATATAGATATATGCACTTGCCAAGACTGTGAAGATTCTCACCCAGGCAGCCGTCTGACAGCGTATATTAGGCAGTTCATGCCGAAGGACCTGATGATTGTGCAGATAGGCTGCATATAGATGTTGAAGAAGAGGGCAGAGAGTGAGGAACCCTGAGAGACGCCCTTCTTTAGTGGGAATGGGGTGGAAGTTGAGGTGCCGGAGCGGATATGCTGCCATCTGTCATTTAGGTATGAGGCACACCATGCGAGGGCGGTGCTGTGGATTCCCTTCTCGACAAGGCGGGACAGAAGTAGATCATGGCTGATGGAGTCGAAAGCCGCTGCGATGTCGAGAAAGATAAGGGCAAATCCTTGTTTGACGTTATCCAACCCTATCATTAGAGTGCTGAATAGGATTGTTAACAAGGTTTCCACGCCATGTTGCTCCCGAAACCCGTGTTGGCAGGGATCGAGGGGTGCATTATCCTCTATATGTTGGCTCAGTTGACGGTGGACTATTTTTTCTGAGATTTTAGCTAGAAGCGGTATGCTGGAGATGGGTCTATATGAGTCCATCTTTGTGTGGTCCAGTTTATTGTTCTTCAGCAGCGGTCTAATTGAAGTTTGTTTTAGGCTTTGGGGGAAGATGCCTGTCTGGAATGAGGTTCCGATCAGTTTTGCCAGGAAGGTACTAAGCTCAATCCGTAGGGTTTTTATCCAGAATGCTGGACATGGGTCATTAGGTGCTGTGGTGGTGTTTATATTCATAATGATGTCTTGTAGATGAGGCACCGATGGCAGGAAGAGCAGGTACAGAGAAACAGTGGACTTGCTGTGCTGTCAGCAGTGCTTTCCTGCTCTTAGCTAGGATTGGACCAAATAGAAAAGGAGCAGGTAGGCTGGAGATAATATGTGTTGCAGGATGGGGGATGCACATGTAAACATTGGCTTATTAGGCCAATGGGATGGCTGTGCTGCTTGCTGCTTCCCTGTTGACTGACACAGTCTTCAGGGATTCTTTTTATAGCTTCTGGTCCAGTTCTTCCTCCTCCTCCTCTTCCTTGAGCTACTTTCATTCAGCACATAGATTCCTCAGGTTTCCTGCAGGGGTTACTACTTCTTTTTCTCCCCACAGTATTTTGTTCTCCTGGTGCAGCTTCATCTTCAGGGAGAACTAATCTTCAACTTTTTCAATAGGCTTTAGGGCAGGACCTTTGTTTCTTTTGCTCTGTTTCCAAGGGGGTTCCTTTGTGTGATGGACCCATTTCCTTCAGCAAGCCTGATTGTAGCAGGCTTCTTTGGAGGGCTTCTTTCATTGAGGTGCAAGCTCCTCTAGGGCTGTCCCCACTGCTCTTTTCCTTATCCTGCAAGCTGAATGGTTCACTCCTCCTCCAGCCGTTGCTGAAGATGCGATTCATCTCCCCTGCTGCACTCGGGCATCCAGCTGGTAGTCTGAAGCAGCAGTGACTGTGACTGTGGTGCTCCCTGCTTGCCTCACCTCTGTGGCACTCTGACGGACCACGGCTCTTCCTCTTGCCTTCCTCTCTTCGCTGGCTCCTGCATCTTTCTCTTCCTCTCACTTCAGTCATGGTCACTGTTCCTTCTTAGCGAAACCCTGCAGCCTATCATTGGTTTCTATGCAAGAACGTTTTTTAAAATGACCCTCTGAGAGGGTCATTTTATAAAGCTTTTTTCGTGTATATATGGTAATATACATGCATGAAAGGCCTCTCGTGAAATTGTTCCAATGTAAATGGGTGGGCACTGACAAGACCCCATGTGCATTTACGTGACTTGGGTGTAGGCGTGTTTAGAAGAGCAGAGTGGGACATGGCAGGCATAAATGTTAGTGCATGTGCACACCTATTTTATAAAATATGCACATAAATCATGACCCTGCCCCTGAACACACCTACTCTAAGAGCATGCACTGGCTTGCACTGCACATGCTTTTAGGTGTGACCTAATTTTATGAGGCTTGCTACATTCGCATATTCTCCATAGATAGTAAAATCACCATTTATAAGTGTAAATAGCACTGTTTACACATGCAAATCCCCTGAGTGGTATCGTTCTTTTTAGGCACATTTCGCATAAGTGATAAGTGATGTGTCAAGGCTCCAGCCATGTTTTTGTTTTGTCTCTCCGTACGCATAGAGTTCTTTGGGCTTTGGGTTCAGATTAGGACAGGCAGGAAAGACTGCTGCTGTCTGCTTGTGGAGATCGCATCTTCCGAGGACAGAAGAAGAGGGGAAGGCCATGATCGTGGTGAACACCATTTCTGTCTGCCTGTGGGGATCCCATTGGTGGCGGCAGCGGCAGCATCAGCAAGTTTTTTTTTTTTTTAATCTACCTGGGCTATGGGGGGGGGGGCTAAAACTGGAAGTGGGCTGATGGGGGGCTAGGACTGAAAATGGGCTATGGGGTGCTAGGACTGGTAATGGTCTATGGGGGGCTAGGACTGGAAATGGGCTGATGGGGGGGCTAGAACTGGTAATGGGCTGATGGGGGCTAGGACTGGTAATGGGCTATGGGGGCACTAAGACTGAAAATGGGGTGATGGGGGCTAGGACTGAAAATAGGTTATGGGGTGCTAGGACTGGTAATGGTCTATGGGGGGCTAGGACTGGAAATGGGCTGATGGGGGGGTTAGGACTGATAATGGGCTATGGGGGTGGGGCTAGGACTGGTAATGGTCTGGGGGGTTGCTAGGACTGGAAATGGGCTGAGTGGAAGGGGGGCTTGAACTGCAAATAGCTGATGGGGAAGGGGACTTGGAATGGAAATGGGCTGTGAGGGGAAGGAGCTAGCACTGGAAATGGGCTGAGTGGGGGGGGGAGCTAGGACAGGAAATGGGCTGATGGAGGGGCTAGGATAGGACTGGAAATGGGCTGTTGGGGGTTGCTAAGATTGGAAATGGGCTGTGGTGGGGGCTTGGTTTGAAATGGACTCATGGAGGAAGCTGATGGTGGGGCTAGGAAATGACTAGAAATGGGCTGATTGGGGGGCTGGGATTAGAAATGAGTTGATAGAGGGACTCGGATAGGACTGGAAATGGATGGGGGAGCTAGGACTGGAAATGGGCTGATGGTGTGGCCAGGATAGGATTGGAGATGGGCTGATGCAGGGACTAGAAGGGAGCGGATGCTGTGTGGGGCTGGAACTAGAAGGGAGCTGATGCTGGGGGAGGATTAGAATGGGATGGAGCTGGGAGAGTGAAATGGAGAGGGGAAATATTGTGTGGGAAATTTGTGTGGGAGGGAAGACAAATCTACAATTGGCCGGGTATTGGGAGAGTAAGTGGGGATTGAGGATGGAGAAGTAAAATTTGAGTGGATGAAATAGGAATGAGGAAAGAGCAAAAGGAGAAAGCTTAGTATGTTAAAGCAGATGTAGAGAGAGAATGGAAAAAAAACTAGAAGAGAGAAGAAAGGACAAATGGACAGCAGATGATGGAGAGTTAGCAGAAGACACAAAGAAACCAGAAGAAAGTGGCTGGAGCAATTGCAACTGAAAAAAAATGCATAAAAAGGTAGAAAAATATCTCTTTATTTTGAATTTATTAACTGGAATATGTCAACTCTGGGAAATGTGCATCATTAACGTCTGCGCTTTGTTTAGTACAAGAGGAAATTAATTTATAGTTTTATTTCTACAGTGTTGTTGTACATTCCAAGTTTGGCTTTTGGGATTCCCAGTTTAATTATTGTCTTCCTGTTTCTAAATTGTGATTACTTGTTTGGTGATGGTCTATGTTCTGCATGTGTAACTGAGCTGAGGTATTCTGTTTATGTAATTCCTATTTGACATTGCCACTTGTTCTCTTTCCCCAGTAGGTCATGTATTGTTATTCTCTAAAATGTATTGATTTAATATTTGCAGTGTTGTCTTTTGATAGGTAGAGTCTGGTGCTTTGTGAGTTCTGGTAGTGCTGTTACGATACGGCGGGTTTGCTATGGGTTCTAAATGGGCAGTGTTTGTAGTAGTTCCTAATGTGCCTGGTAGTTGGCACTGGATTATAGTAATGTAGAAATCTTTTAGTCTTTCTTTATTTATACACTCATTAAGAGGCATGTTTACTAAAAGTTAGCGTATGGTAACATTATGCAAATATTTATGCAAAAGAGGCCCCGCACCCAGTCTCCGTACATGGCCCCGCACTCCCCCTGGGCCACCCCTGCTCTGCAGCACACAGAAAGATGCATCCTACTTCCACATCACACACTCATACCAATAACAAGACACATTCTGTTGTCTCTTGAACTCTTCCCCCACCACACCCAATACAGATATGTATTTGTATGTATGAGTTTGCAAATGGAGGAAGGGGTAACATGCCATTCTGTCACACTATAAGTGTGTTCTTTTCAACTTGTTTTGGATGTGGTTTTCTACTTCCTCTGCTATACTTTCTATAAGAACTTTCAAGTCAATAAGAAACAGCAGCGCCGACAGCTTCACCGCAGAACCCAACAAAGAGCAGACCGAGGCGAAGGACATCAGAACCGCAAGTAGAATTCTCACAGAACATCACACATTCCCCACCACCAAACTCTCACTTCCACTACCTACACCCTAATAGATCCGGCTTTCCCCCCACGGGACAGGCTCCCTCCACGGGACAGGCTCCCGCACCAAGGCACCCTACGCAGATCCGGCTCTCCCCCCACGGGACAGGCTCCCTCCACGGGACAGGCTCCCGCACCAAGGCACCCTACGCAGATCCGGCTCTCCCCCCATGGACAGGCTCCCTCCACGGGACAGGCTCCCGCACCAAGGCACCCTACGCAGATCCGGCTCTCCCCCCACGGGACAGGCTCCCTCCACGGGACAGGCTCCCGCACCAAGGCACCCTACGCAGATCCGGCTCTCCCCCCACGGGACAGGCTCCCTCCACGGGACAGACTCCCGCACCAAGGCACCCTACGCAGATCCGGCTCTCCCTCCAAGGGACAGGCTCCCTCCACGGGACAGACTCACGCAACAAGTTCAGCTCGCCCCAGACGGACAACAGCCGAAGACTCAAGAAAACATCCAACATGCACGCCACATACTTCCTACCACTCTATCTACTCGTCACACAACTCCTCCCACCAACCACACACCTCCACTACCCACAAGCAAACACAACATGGCACCCACCAACTGCATTGCCATATTTAGAACCACTTGAAAGCTAGGTATACTTGCAACTTCCTCCGTGTATATACTGCTCTACTATTAAAAAAGCTGTAGCTAAGTATACTATATTCTTTATCTTCTTCTGTTAGTTCAATGGTGTTCTACTATCCACCAATGGTGCTCCCAATCAAAAAAATTTTCTTTTGTTTTCTTAATTTACTTCTTCTTATTTAGATTATAATGAGAACCACGGGTGCTTATATTTAAAATAGTGTCGGGAGGTCTCTGATTCTGTACTCCTTTGGGCTCAACTCCCGTTTCTGAAGTGAGTCCAAAAATCACTTCAATGACCTCCACTATGATGGACTTTCTTATATCAGAGGTTACCAAAACACACAAAATGTCTCAATCTTCTATGGTAACCTCTATCAATATTTGTATGATCCCGACGCTCTCCCCCAGCGCCAGTAGCGTTTCTCCTGTTCGGGTTCTTCAGGGGATCATGAACCAAAAAGAAGCTGCCCACGTCCGAAACTTGAATGTATCTCCTTCTCTTAACTTGTGTAATCAAACTGGAGAATGACAGAACGCTGCGCGGCGTTCTTTCATTCTCCAGTTTGATTACGCAAGTTAAGAGAAGGAGATACATTCAAGTTTCGGACGTGGGCAGCTTCTTTTTGGTTCATGATCCCCTGAAGAACCCGAACAGGAGAAACGCTACTGGCGCTGGGGGAGAGCGTCGGGATCATACAAATATTGATAGAGGTTACCATAGAAGATTGAGACATTTTGTGTGTTTTGGTAACCTCTGATATAAGAAAGTCCATCATAGTGGAGGTCATTGAAGTGATTTTTGGACTCACTTCAGAAACGGGAGTTGAGCCCAAAGGAGTACAGAATCAGAGACCTCCCGACACTATTTTAAATATAAGCATCTGTGGTTCTCATTATAATCTAAATAAGAAGAAGTAAATTAAGAAAACAAAAGAAAATTTTTTTGATTGGGAGCACCATTGGTGGATAGTAGAACACCATTGAACTAACAGAAGAAGATAAAGAATATAGTATACTTAGCTACAGCTTTTTTAATAGTAGAGCAGTATATACACGGAGGAAGTTGCAAGTATACCTAGCTTTAAAGTTTTTCCCTTCAAGTTTCAATGAACGCCATCACACTGTTTGGTTAGGAAGCTACGCGTTTAGGAAAAGAGACCACATTATTATATTTAGAACCACAGCACACACACAAAGAGACACTCAGAACTCACCAGGCAAAGCGACCAAACAGACACAAACCAAACCCCCACACCTGCACAAAGGAAGCACATGTAACAGCAACCTCATCAACAAGGACAACAACGATTGAGCTCATAAACACCAGATCCGTCTGCAACAAGATACACACTATTGTAGACCACATAGAAGAGCGCCAGCCCGACATAATATGCATCACAGAGACATGGCTCAACCCTACCGACAACGTACTACTCAACCAACTAGTACCGGACAACTACTCAGCGTACAACTGCCCACGCACCCACAAGCGCGGAGGAGGAGTCCTGATAATAGCAAAAACAAAACTAAAGTTCAAGACACAGAGCTTCACCGATACACAGCAATGTAACACAATTAGCATCAAGAACAAGAGCATTGCAATCTGCCTAACCTACAGAGCACCCAGAGCTCCACCCGACGAACTAGCCCTCACACTCGAAGAAGCCTGTGCCATAACAACAAACAACAAACCAGCGCTACTGATTGGAGACTTCAACCTCAAGTCCACCAATGCCAAAGACGCAGAGGCCTTCCTTCAAGCAATGACCTCACTTCAATTCACACAGATAATCAATGCTCCAACGCACAGACATGGATCATCCCCAGACCTCATCTTCGCATCCAATTACCTAACATCAAGAGACCTAATTTCGCCACCCACCATTACCCCAGTGCCATGGTCTGACCATTACTTAATCGAGACAAAGCTGCGATCTCAAGAGGACCAGACAAACGAAAGAGCTAACCTCTCACACACACAAAGACGATTCAAGCATTTCGACAGGGACGAATTCATACAAGACACAATACAACACTTGAACATTACTACAGACGACCTGAAGGAACAAGTTTCCAGCTGGAACAGCATTTTAGCTAACGCCGCCAAACCATCTGGCGGCGAGACCGAGAAACAACACCACAACAAGAGACAAAACAAACCATGGTACTCAGCAAAAATACGACAGGAAAAGAGGGAGCTCAGGAAGATTGAACGGAGATGGAGAAAAAACAAAGCAACTGCCGACCAGCATCTTTACCTAACAAAGCAAAAACAATACAATGAACACATCAACCAATCAAAGAGGGAATTCCACACAAACATGATAAATACTTCCATCAACAAACCCAGAGAGCTTTTCGAAATAGTAAAGATCCTCACAAAAGAGCAAACAACAGAAGGGGAAGTACAAGTTGATCCACAGGAATTCGCCGACCACATCAAAGACAAATTTCACTCCACAGAGCGAACAACACCTAGTGCGACCACCAGGACGGATGTACACCCCAGAACCTGGGGCACATTCTACTCACCCTCAACAGAACAGATATCCCACATCATCTCTACAATCAATACAAGCACTGCTCCTACAGACCCGTGCCCAGTGTCATGGGTCAAAGCCACCAAATCCAGCCTCATCCCCACCATACATAAAATGGTACACAACTCACTCACTCAAGGAATCATGCCGAAGCAACTAAAGCTTGCCTCAGTAAGACCAATCACAAAGAAAACAACTCTCAACAAAAAAGATCCAGCAGCATACCGACCAATCTCCAGCATACCCTTCCTCGCAAAAATCATCAAAAAAACGGTGCAACTACAACTTCAGGAACACATCAACAAACACGAAACACTCGATGACAACCAACACGGATTTCGTCCTAACCATGGAGTCGAAACGCTACTGATCAACCTCTTCGACAGCATCCTAAGAATAATTGACAACACCAGGAATGGAATCATAATGATCTTCATTGACATCTCCTCAGCCTTCGACACAGTAGACCACAACACGCTCCTGGAAAGACTAAAGAACACTGGTATACATGGTATCACATTGAAATGGTTCCACTCATACCTAACCGAAAGACAACTACAGGTCAAGTTGGGACACAACACCTCCCGACCCATAAACGTCCAACAAGGAGTACCTCAAGGATCCGCACTCTCAGCGCTCCTATTTAACATCTACATCCAACCAATATGCAACATCATAAAAGAGAACAACATTCAATACACAATATATGCAGACGACATCATGATATACACCCCGATATCAATTGACAACCCGGACTTCTCCAAGATAACAGACTGCCTCACCCAAATGGCAAGTTGGTGTCAAAACAACAACCTCGCAATAAACTACAACAAGACTGAAGCTTTAATCATCACTCGGAACCAAAGTTTCATACACCCACCAAATATAAAGATACAAAGCACTACTATACCAATAAGATCAGAAGTGAGATACCTCGGAGTTACTCTGGACAATAAACTCAATCTCAAGCCACACATAAACAAAACAATCCAAAAAGCCTACTACAAGATGTGAATCATCAGGAGACTGAAACCGCTCCTCGCCCCAGAACACTTCCGTACCGTCTGTCAAGCACTGATAACCCCACTACTGGACTTCTGCAATCCGATATACCTTGGACTACCGAAACAAGCCCTCAAACCACTCCAACTGGCACAAAACACTGCAGCACGAATCATATCAGGAACCGCAAGACAGGAGCACATCACACCCACCTTAAAGGACTTACACTGGCTTCCAATCGGTGCACGCATCAGATACAAAACAATCATAAACCTATTTAAGATAAAACAGCACACATCAGCCAACAGCCTGCACACCCTCATACAACCAGACACCAGCACACGTCCCAGAAGAAAACAAACACACAACCGAGTCAGCACCCCAAGTGTATACAAACACACACGCAAGGACACAACAGACAGAGCACTCTCCATGGCTGCTCCAACAATATGGAACAAACTACCGGACGATCTGAGGGCTACTACAGACCTCAAGGACTTTAGAAAACAGCTGAAAACCATGCTGTTCATAGAACACTATGGACACATCACATAACCTCAAAGAATGTATAACAGCACATGATACCGCCTAAACAAAGTATGTATGGAATATGTTTTTTGCACCACTGTATATAGCCCACTCTGTACATAGCTCATACCAATCTAGCACACAATACAACACACACTCAACTTCACCCTCACTGCATGTATAACACACTCACTTTACTCGATTGTTTGCTGTGATACCACCTTGATTATTAAGATAAGGCGGTTTAGAAATACTGTTAAATAAATAAAATAAATAAAATACCAAAGCAGTTTACAATATTTAACAAACTAAAAGCTCAGATATAAAATATTTGACCTAGATATCTATACAAAATTGGATTTCACATAGAGATAAGTATAAAATGGAACTTCCTGTACCTGTACTGAGGACCCCACAGCCAGCTAGGCTTTCAGGATAACCACAATGAATATGCATAAGATAGATCTGAATCCACTGCCCTCAACTGTATGCAAATTTATCTCATGCATATTCACTGTGAATATCCTGAAAACGCAACTGGCTGTGTGGTCTGCAGGACAAGATGGGGGCTCCAGGTCTCCAGAGTTTGAGGACAGCGACTGCCTGGACTGACCACAGCAGATAAAGATCCCATTGGGGAAGCACTGAGGCCTGCTGTGCACGTGGGCCGATATTTGCTGGTCCCTGGAAAACGCGGCCGCATTATAGCCACGGCTTCAGCCACGAAGACAGCGCCAGTATTTTTAAGTCTGTGACCGCATCACTTGAACCTATTTAGAGGCGCTCGATGTGGATCAAGAGCGCTGCATTCATATGCTATCTTGTGGTTTCCCCTCATGTAATTGTGAGATGGGAATAATGAACTCCTCTAATGCAGCTTAGATTCTTGCTTTTATTCACCTTACGTTTGACAGACTGCTTTTATCTGCTTTTACATGAAAGGATTGAGCACACAGTTTGCTTTGCTGAACTGGTGGGATTCTTAATACTGTGAAATTGTTCTGAAATATAATGTAAAAAAAAATCTTCAATGCAGACATTGTCCTTAGGAACTCAAGCAGCGAAGTACCAACCCCAGAATACCCTGTTGGAGGCTATCATCATGCTGCGCTGGGCCATCACCACGTGATAGGCCTCAACTGCTGCCCTGTTGTGGAGCCACATCAGTCTTATAACCTGTAGCAGATCCTGAAGTCTACGAAAGCAGTTTGGCCTTCTCTTCCAAAGCAGCTCTGGCCTTTTCTTTCTCCTGCCCTGAGGCCACTGTATCTTAAATGACCTTGGCCACCATTTTATATGTACCTGGCAACTTTCTGACTCAGGAACAGAATAGACTGCCCATAAATAGTTTAGAAACTCACTTAAACTCACTATCTTTTAAACTAAGTATTTTCAACTGTTTTGATTGGATACTAATTGCTTTTACATTTTAGCTAATTTTTACCATCATCACTCTTCTCTTTCTCCATCCCCTATCATCATCCCCATCTTAGATTTGATTTACACCTCCATTTCCTATGGCTCCTTACTACTATTTCTTTTTCTGACACGCCCTAACCTTCTCCCCTTTCACTTTCAGCTCAAACCCACCCTCCTTATCACCCTCTCTCTACCTTTCCTATTTCTCCTCCCATCTTGTCTTCCTCTGCTCTTGAACTTCAACCTTCTTCTTCCTCTCATTCATCCCTCTCCCTTCTCTCTTAAACAACCTCATCCTCATTTCCACCATTCTGTCTCTTCTCTGCCTCGCATTCTTCTCCTCCTTTCTTCTGGGGACATTAATCCTAACCCAGGCCCCCCTCCCCCTAGATTTTTCTCTCACTCCTGGTCCTCTTTCAACCACTCTAATTTCATCCATATTCCTCTTCTTTCCTCCTTCTCTCTCCCCTTCTTTTGTGCCCTATGGAATGTTTATTCCATAGCTAATAAACTCCCCTTTACTCATGATCTCTTCATTTCTAACTCTCTCCATCTTGTAGCTCTTACTGAAACTTGGCTCCTCCCCAACAATACTGCTTCAGTTGCCACCCTCTCTCATAGCAGCTACCAGTTCTTGCACACTTCTTGTGCCACTGACTGCGGTGGTGGTGTAGGGTTTCTTTTTCCTCCTTCCTGCCAATTTCAACCCCTCCCTCTACCTTAGTCTCACTCTTTTTCCTCCTTCGAAGTCGACTCCATCTGTCTTTTTAATCCCTTACCTCTCTGGATAGCTGCTACCTATAGACCACTTGACAAGTCCACCTCTAATTTTCTCACTGATTTTGACTCATGGCTTTCCTTTTTTCTCAATTCTTCCTCCTCCCTTTTTCTTGGTCACTTTAATATTCATGTTGATAACCCTTCTGACCCCTATGCTTCCAAACTCCTTTCCCTTACTTCCTCTTTTAACCTCTAGCTTTGTTCTTCTGCCTCCACTCATCAGCACAGCCACTGCCTTGATCTTGTTTTCTTCTCTAATTATTTACATTCTAATTTCTGTACCTCAGGTCTTCCCTTATCTGACCATCACCTGCTTAGCTTCACTCTTCTTCATTCCCCACCTCATTCTCGCACAGTCATCTCCTACCTTTTTAGGAATCTTCATGCTATAAATCCATTGGCTCTCTCTACTATAGTCTCATCACCTCTCTCCTCCTCCTTGTCTTCTAACTCAGTTGATGAAGCTATAGTTTCCTATAATGCTGTTCTCTCCTTTGCTCTGTATATTCTTACTCTGCCTATCTTTCGTCCCGTGAGGCGCATTATACCTCAGCCCTGGCTGTCTTCAACTACCCACTATCTTCTCTCCTGTACCCCCTCAGATGAGTGCTTTTGGCTCAACTCCCACTCCCTTTCTGACTTTCTTCACTTCAAATTCATGATTGCTTCCTTCCAATCCACCATAGCTCTCGCCAAGCAAAACTACTATGTCCATCTAACTCTCTTGCTTTTGACTCCTGTCGCCTCTTCTCTACTCTCAACTCTCTCCTCAAGGCACCTCTGCCTCTGACCCCTCCTCCTCTTTCTGCCCAAACCCTAGCCGATTATTTCCATTTCACTCCAATTCCCCTCAAGATCAGCTTCATTCCTTCTTCTCCCTCTTCATTACCAACTTTCCTTTCAATCTCTGTTACCCTTTCTTCCTATCCTGGTGGTTGTGTAGCTAAGTTAACTGCTGGTTTTACATTCACTTCTGGGAATAATCTGCTTTGCATTCCTTGGGTAGCCCGCCACTCAGCAATTGAATTGTGTACTCATTATAAAGTAGGACTGCTGACTAGCACCTGTCCTTTATCTCCTCCACTGTGGCTGCCATCAGTTAACAGACCAAGAGTCCCGTTAATAATATCTTAGGGATCTGCCCTTAGCTACTCGTTCACATTTACACAGCACCCTACCAAGATGGGTTCCCCCATTACCACCATAGTCAGATGTTACATCATCCTCTCAAGTTGGTTTTCCAGCTCTTTTGCCTTAACACCATCCTCCAACCAGATACCAATACTACAAAGCCATTGAAGGAAATGGACTGGTGCATCCCGTAACAACATAAATTGGGACACCCGCTCGCACCACCCCCATCTGTTACACATTGCACTTCAACACTCCATGAAATCCAAACAGGTTGAAAATCCCTATCCTCATAGCCTAAAATGTGCCCTCATCAATGCCCGTTCAATCCGGAAGAAATGGCCAGTTGTCACTGACATAATTTCCCTTCATGACCTTGATATACTCATGGTCACAGAGACGTGGCTATCCGCCGAAGACAACGTCATACTCAACCAGCTCCTCCCCCCTAACTTCACAGTACATACAAGTCATAGACAAGACAAAAGAGGAGGAGGTGTGCTCATCCTCACCAGGACAGACCTCCATTTCCAGACGGTCGACTACAGCAGTACAAATCACCTGGAGACTGTCACCATATCCAACAAACGCTGCTCAATCAACTTGCTTTACAGAGCACCCTCAGCTTCTCTGGATGATCTCGCTGCTATCATTGATATCGCCTCCAACACTCATAACCCAAGCATCCCAAATTGGATCCTAGGCGATTTTAACCTACCTACGCTATATGATAATCAAGCGTCATCCTTCCTTGATACCCTTGCAAATCTCGGTTTCAAGCAATTAGTTAAGGAACCTACCCATATTAAAGGAAATATCCTGGACTTAGTATTTGCCCCGCAGATATCCCTCAACTCATCTCAAGATCCCATAATGTCCATAACTTCTGTTCCTTGGTCAGATCACAAACTGATCATCCTCCATATTCCTTCGCACAAAGCCCATTCAAAGAGCAACAAGACTCCAAGCAACACTGCAAGACCGCCCTCGCGAGGTTTCAAGCCATACAACAGAGATCTTATCATTACAAAAACTCAACAACTCATCAATGAAACCACCCTGAACCTCGATGACCTAATTTCTCACTGGAACAGCTGCCTTAGCGCAATCGCCCTACGCACACCAACCAACAAGCCCTCAGGGAAAAGAGCGAGCGCACCGTGGTACACAGCTGATCTTAGAGTATCTCTTACCCAATTACGGAAACTCGAGAAACGCTGGCGCAGATCTCATTCTTTAAGTGACCAGACAGCATACAACTGTCAGCTGGCTGCGCACCGCAAGGCAATCACTGAAACAATGAAACAGTACTATTCGGACACACTAAAGAGATCACTTAACAAACCGCACGATCTTTTTGACATGGTCAAGACTCTATCAAAGGAACCAACCGCTGGGCCTCAATTTGAGATACACCCACAAGACTTTGCAACCTACATACAATCCAAGATATGCCAGACCAACAAAACCTCTACAACAACAACCACCCCAGAGCAAGATTGCCCTACAGCCCTAACCGTATTCTCTACCCCTACCAGGAAAGGAATTGAAGATACTATTATGGCCCTTAACACCACCACATTCCAGTTCAATCCATGCCCAGCCTTCAGCCCAGTACTATCCAAAATATTGAACCTCTCCTTCTCATCCGGCTCATTCCCATCAGCCCTTAAGCATACCTCTATTAAACCTCTGCTAAAAAACAGCAAGCTCGATCCCCAAAAGGTAGAATCATACAGACCTATATCCAGCATACCACTACTCGCGAAGATCATTGAAAAAGAGGTTCAACGACAACTACAGGATCACATCGACACTGCTGCACCATTAGACCCCTGCCAACATGGTTTTAGGGAATTCCATGGAGTGGAAACTCTTCTTACCACTCTCTTCTGCAAGATAATCACTGGCATCGATGACATACATCAAGGATTTGCTCTCGTCTTTCTGGACATCGCTGCAGCTTTTGATTCAGTAAGTCATGAGCTTCTCTTAGGACGACTAATTGAGAAAGGCATTAATGGAAGAGCGCTTGAATGGTGCAGATCTTACCTGTCCGGAAGATGGCAGCATGTTCGTTCTGGAGGGATAACCTCAGAACCCTTCCACCAAAGCCAGGGAGTCCCACAAGGATCCTCCCTTTCTGCCCTATTGTTCAACATTTACATGCAGCCACTTTGTAAGATCATCCGGTCCTTCAATGTTGATTGCATGTTATATGCTGATGACGTCCTGCTTTACATACCCTTCTCTACTGATCATTTGGACCTCTCCCCACTCACGAGCTGTTTCAATGCAATATCTGACTGGCTTCTCTCCCAAAACCTCCGAATACAGCATAAGAAAACGGAAGTACTCTTTATTACGAGGAACCCTAACTTTACCCCGCCACAATATCTTAAAGTAAAAGAAGCTGAGTTACAATCTAAACCTTCAATACGTTACCTGGGAGTCACTTTAGATCAATGCCTAGACATGAAAGCCCACATAGGAAATACAGTCAGGGCAGTATACTACAAGATCCGCTCACTTAGGCATTTACGATCCATGCTCGAACCAAATGATTTCAGGACAATCTACCAGGCGTTGATCATACCCCATTTTGACTATGCCAATGCCATCCTACAAGGTCTTCCCCAATCCACCTTGAACCCGCTGCAGCTCGCCATGAACGCGGCAGCAAGGGTCCTCCATGGAGCCTCCAGGAGTGACCACGTGACGCCCCTGTTGATACAGTTACATTGGCTACCCATCCAGGCTAGAATCGTCTTCAAGACCTTGTTACTCACTTTTAAAGCTGTTAACAAGCTCTCCTCTGCATCCTTAACTGCCCTCATCCATACCACATCTCCAAATAGAGCAAGAAGATCCACGGCTATCAACTCTCTAAAAGTCCCGAAAGCACTAACAGATTGCACTACATCTACAGCCAATAGGGCCTTTAGTCTCAGTGCGCCAAGATGCTGGAATGCACTACCCCCAGGTATCTGGGCTATTAAGAGCCTAACACAGTTTAGGAAGGCCCTCAAGTTCCACCTTTTCAACAAGTACCTCATAGAGCCCAACGACACCCCATAGAGCCCAACGATACAATTTGCTAAGAAAATATAAGCAATGGAATCTCAACAACACGCCAAGACAGGTATCCTAACCCTTAGTGGTGTATATGTTTCTATGAAACTCCTACTCATATGACTCTATGTAGCAAGTTTTGTAAATAGTTTACCCCTGTTATCCAAGTTTTTTGCCCTGTTATCTGTAAACTCATACGTGTTAACTGTACTGAGCATTTTTGTTCCATGTAAACCGTGCTGATGCCGAATAGTGCGGTATATAAGAGACTGTAAATAAATAAATAAATAAATAAAATAAATAAAGGTCCAGAGGGAACCCAAAGTGCAAATAAAGGGACGAAGGGAGTATTGTATGCATGAGGAACAAGTCAAATCATGTAATGAAAGAAATTTCATTCTGTACTCCTACATGTTGTGAGACTACACCTGAATCTGTTAGCACTGATTATTAACTTTAAAGGAAATTTGTTCAACGTGGACCTCTATTTTGGAGAACTGTACTCTTGTTTGAAGTGTCTTCTTGAACTAGGAATAGTATACCCTGAATCCTGAAGTGGAAAATCCCTTTCCTCTTTCAAAGAATCCACTTCAGGTTTTGCAGATAGTTCCAGGTCTCTGTCCCATGGACTAAGCGAGCCCTAATCAAATACTAATAAACCAGAAGAAGAGGTATCCGATAATTAATACTGCTAGTAATTAGAGGACACATTGAGTATATTAACTATTTTGTCTTTAATGAATACAATTTAAAAAGAAACTTACCACTTGTTTCTGCTCTTCCATTCAGCTGGTTAAGTGCTAAACTTGCCTGGGTGCTATTGGCTAATGATAAAGCATATGCAACAACTGACAGAGTGTAGTTACTGCTAATTCCTTCAGCCAACTTCCCTTCCAGAAACTGTACTGCTTTTGTAACTTGACTTGCGTAGATATTCTACAACAAACAAGTAAAAACAAAGTTTGGACTAGACAGACTCACAACTTTCATAATTATATATTCCATAAGTAATGCATTTTTCACTGGCAAGAAAGATTCTGGGCTCGGACACTGAAAACTTAATTCTGAGCCAGTGCATTCAGGACTCAAACTGGGATGCTACGTGCTGGGGAGGAGCTACGACGGCTGTGCTGTTTTTTCTTTTTTCTGTCTTCTACTGTTGCTCCCTTGCCCCCTGCTACTTCTACAGTAGTGGATGGTGAGCAGGGCTGCCAGCCTCTGCAGCTCACACTCTAGCTATCTGGCTGTATGCGTAGACACGCACAGGAGACAGCCAATAAAAGAGGAGGTGGGTCTGCTGGGAGAGGGCAGAGATAAGAGAATTCCCTGAGACATCAGAAATATACAAAGAACTAAACCGGATTTACCTGTAATTATAGTATGCTCATTTGGTAATTTTAAGCCGTTAGTTTATTATGAGGCTGATATTCAAAGGGTTTCTGCTCATACTTTTAAGAGTGAGGCTCCTAAATTGGCCTCTTTGAAAATTTACTAAGTGCCTAAATTGAATTCAAAATTCCACTAAAATCCTAAATTTTGGAGCCTAAAAAGTAGGTAGCAACAGGTGCAGATGTAGGAAAGGGAAAAAATGTAGGGGTCGATTTTCAGTGTCTGCGGCTAGTGCTGTCAAAGTGGCTGGCAACGACCACTTTAAGTTAGGACCAGGTATTCCGCCTCCGTGCATGTCCGGCGGCCGGTGCTGAGTATCCGGTTTGGTTGCATTGCTGCTCTGCAATCCGTTTAGCAGCGATATTCAGCTACTCACCAGATTGCAAAACCACAAAGTTAGGACAGTCTTTCACCTGTCCTAACTTTATGCCATTTAGTTATGCAGTGAGCAGCTCAGTCTCGCTGTTAACCGCATAGCTATTGGTGCCGCCCCCGCTCTGCCCAAGGAAAACCCTGTTACTATCTAGATAGCATTGGGGCATTTAACCCGATGATTGGCAGATATTCAGGTCTACATATAGCATAAATGCCTTTGAATGTGTCCCCTTTAAGGCTTAGCACTGAGTTTCAGCACTAAATTAGGCTCATAAATGTATACAAATGAATGCAAGTCCTAAATTTAGGAACATACAGAACAATATTGAAAACTCTTAGCTGGTTGGCCAACGGGAGGCTGGTGCTGACTGTGATGTTCAGCAGTACCATCCAGATGTTGTTGTTAAGTGCCGTCGAGTCGGACTCGACTCATGGCGACCCTCTGGATAGCTATCCTAAATTGTGTTCGGTCTTCAGTCAGGCGGCTCATTGTTGACAGACTGGTACCCGTAGCTGCTGTTATTGTATCAATGCATCTCATTGCTGGCCTTCCTCTTTTGCGTTGACCTTCTATCTTGCCAAGCATGATGTCTTTCTCTAATGATCTCTCTCTGTGTCCAAAGTATGAAAGTCGAAGTCTTGTCATCTGAGCTTCTAAAGAAAGCTTAGGTTTGATCTCCTCTAGTACCGACTGGTTTGTTCTTCGGGCAGTCCATGGTATACACAGTATTCGCCGCCAGCACCATAATTCAAAGGCATCAATTTTCTTCCTGTCTGTCTTTTTCACTGTCCAGCTTTCACATCCATATGATGTTACTGAAAATACCATGGCTTGAACAAGTCGAATCTTTGTATGGAGAGAGACATCTCTGCTCTTGAGAATCTTATCTAGGTCTTTCATAGCCATTCTGCCAATCTTATCTAGGTCTTTCATAGCCATTCATGCATCGTTTGATTTCTTGACTGCTTGTTGCTTCTTTATTGATAGTTGATCCAAGTAGGTTAAAGTTATTCACAATTTCAATTTCTTCTCCTTCAACGATGAACCTGTTGATTATGCCAGTTGTCATGATCTTTGTCTTCTTTACATTAAGGTGCAGGCCCATTTTGAGACTATGTTCTTTGATTGTGAGAAGCAAATGTTTCAGATCATCTTCACTTTCAGCCAGTAATGTAGTATCATCAGCATAGCGAAGGTTGTTGATGAGTCTTCCACCAATCTTCACACCTCTGTTGTCTTCATACAATCCTGCTTCTCTGATTATTTGTTCTGCATATAAATTAAACAGGTAGGGGGAAAGTATGCAGCCTTGTCTTACACCTTTGCTTATTTTAAACCATTCTGTTTCTCCTTGTTCCATTCGAACTGTTGCTTCTTGATCAATGTACAGATTGCGCAAGAGAACGATCAGGTGTTCTGGTATACCCATGCTTCTTAATGTTGCCCAGAGTTTCTCATGGTTTACACAGTCAAAAGCCTTGCTATAGTCGATAAAGCACAAATAGATATCCTTTTGGTATTTTTTAGTCTTTTCAAGGATCCATCTCACATCCGCAATGATGTCTCTTGTTCCTCGCCCTTTCCTGAACCCTGCTTGCACTTCAGGTAGTTCTTGTTCCAGGTATGGTTGTAATCTCTTTTGAATAATCTTCAGTAGAATCTTCCTGGCATGTGGGATCAGAGCGATTGTTCGATAATTTCCACAGTCATTTGGATCACCTTTCTTTAGTATTGGTATAAACACAGATCTTTTCCAGTCAGTTGGCCATGATGTTGTCTTCCATATTTCTTGGCAGAGCCTTGTAAGTATGGTAACAGCTGCATCAGATTGCTGCAATACTTCTATAGGAATGCTATCAATGCCTGGTGCTTTGTTCTTTGATAAGACTTTCAATGCTGCTTCAACTTCTTCTTTCATCACCAATGGTTCCCAATCATAAGGTACAGGTTGAAACAGCTGTTGGTCCACTTGATCTTTATCATATAAAAACTCTGTATATTCCTTCCAACTATTCTTGATCTTCTCAGCATCATTCAACATAGAACCTTGAGCATTTTGTAACATTCCAATTTGAGGCTGGAACTTTTTCTTTAACTCTCGTAGCTTTAGGAAAGCCGATCTTGTTCTTCCTCTAATAGTTTCTGCTTCTATTTCCTTGCAAGTGTCATTGTAGAACGTTTCCTTGTCCTGTCTTGCTGCACGTTGGAAATCTCTGTTGAGTTCTGCGATTGTCTTTCTTTCTCCACTGGCTTTAGCTTCTCTGCGTTTCTGGGCAATTTTCAGAGTTTCTTCCGTCATCCATTTTGGCCGCTTTTGCTTTTTCACCTTTTGTAGAGACTTCTCGCTTTCTTCCAACACAACCTTCTTGATGTCATTCCATAACTCTTCTGGAGCTCTGTCATTTGTATGTAAAGCAGCAAATCGATTTTGCAGGCAATCTTTAAATTCCAGTGGTATATTCTCAAGGTCATATTTTGCTGCATTCATGAGTGGTTTGCTCTTTTTCAACTTTAGCTTGAATTTGCATACTAGTAGTTGATGATCTGTACCACAGTCAGCTCCAAGTTTTATCTTTGTTGATGTTATAGAACTTTTCCATCGTTGACTTCCACAGATGTAGTCAATTTGATTTTTATACAATCCATTGGGTGAAGTCCATGTGTACAGTCGCCGCTTGTGTTGCTGGAAGAAGGTGTTTGAGATGAATAGATCATTGGTCTTGCAGAATTCTATCATTCTTTCTCCAGCTTCATTTCTGTTGCCAAGTCCATATTTTCCAACTACTTTGCCTTCTTCTTTGTTGCCAACTTTTGCGTTCCAGTCACCCATGACTATCAGGATATCCTGTTTGCATGTTCTGTCAATTTCAACTTGTACTTGTTCATAGAACTCTTCGATTTCATTCTCTTCTGCAGCTGTTGTTGGGGCATATACTTGAATTATAGTTGTATTGATAGGCAATCCTCGTAGACGAATAGAGATTAAGCGTTCGCTGACTACATTGTATTTCATTACAGTTCTTGCAAGTTTCTTCTTTATTATAAATGCAACACCATTTCTTCTTTGTCTTTCATTTCCAGCATAGTAGACCATGTGATCATCTGATGCAAAGTGCCCGATGCCAGTCCATTTCAGTTCGCTGACACCCAACAGATCAAGTTGTATACGTTCCATTTCATTCTTGACCACCTCCAACTTCCCTTGGTTCATGCTTTGTACTTTCCATGTTCCAATGTGCAAGACATCTTTACAGCTTCTGACTCTCATTTCATGCACAGCTACATCAGCAGTCAGACTTCCCGAGGGCTTTGATCCAACCACATCATAAATGCTGGCTTTACTCTGAAAAGTCTTCAGTTCCTCCCCAGTAGATAGTTGAGTGCCTTCCGACCTGGGGTCTCATCTTCCAGCTCCATAGCACAATTTGTTTTGTTGTAACTATCCATTGGGTTTTCATGGCAAGATACAGAAGTAGATTGCCGGGCCTTTCTTCCACGCAGTTTAAGTTTGGTGTTGTTGCCGTTGTCACAAAAATGTGATCCTCCGCCGTCAACACTATCCCATTCTGCTGCTGCCCAGATGGGTGATTTGTCTTGGTCTGGCACCTCAGCTGAGACCTGTCCATTTTGGGAGACCCTGCCAGTAGTTAAACTACCGATAGTTTAGCTCTCAGCATCACTGATGCACACAAGCCCTCAAAGCAAGACAAGCTGCAAACCAAGTGAGAGACCATCCAGATAGTGCTGCTAAATATCTCCACAGAGCGCCCTAGCATTACTCAGTTAGTGCATGGGCTGTCCAGGGGTGCAGCGAGGGCAATACTGGCCAAATAAATGCCGACCTTAGCCAGGTAGCAGGATTTTCAGCCAGAACGTATCCAGGTAAATTAGGCTGCATGTAAAGTATATCTAAGCTACAATCAGTAAGTGCTGACTGCATAAGTGTCTGTACTTCTCCAGATAACACCACTCGGCCCCAGTATTCAACAGCAGCTCCTAGCCAGATACTGATGCGGAATATCCCATCGATATTTTAGAGCCACGGCTTAAAATCTATGAGCCCAATATTCAAAAAAAGCTGAGTTCCTAAATTTAGGCACCTACAATAGGCTGCTAAATTTTCAGCTGGAAATTCATCCTAATTTTGGAGCTTAAAATTAATGCTCCTAAATTTAGGCCTGCCATTCATGGGCCTAGATTTATGAGCCAGATTAAGGTGCCTAGTGCTGAAAATCGGTGCTAAGCTCCTAACTTCTTTCCCCTGCCCTAAATCCACTGCCATTGCCACCCACTTTTTATTCTCCTAAATTTAGGAGTTTAGAGAAATTCTAAGAAAATATTTAGGCAAACGGCCCTACTAAATTTCCAAAGAGGCTAATTTAGGATCATAATTCAAGAGTTAAGAGCATAAATCCTTTGAATACAAGGGGCCCATAAATTTTAAGCTCCTAAATTTAGGCTGAAAATGTGAAGACACATTTTACAAAGGACATCCAAGTGCAATCAGAGATGTCCAAGCTAGAATGTCTGAAATAAAAGCAGGCACATCCATGTTCAAGCATGATTTCACAAATGTGGATGTGCCCAATATGGACGTCTATGGGTATGCCTGCACAGACATTCTCAGAATCGCATTTGAGAATGGAGATGTCTAATAGCCTAATGTGGGCTAGGATCAGGGAAGCCAAGGTATAAATCCCACTGTTGCTCTTTATGTTCTTGGGCAAATCACTTAACTCTACACTCTCTGGATGTTTTAAGGCCAAAACAAGCCCTTTCCCGATGCCTATTCATACCTGAAGTAGCTCTAAACATGGACATCCTTGGGGACGTCCGAGCCCATTGTACCGCCCCAGACATGCCTCCAGCACACCCCCTGCCTGCTTGGATGTCCCTACGCTGGAGATTTCTTTAAAAGCCATTGTAAAATGGCTCTGGGGATGTCTTCATGATTTGGATGTCCACTTGCACATTTTCAGACATCAAAATCACAACTAAGACTTTTAAAATCACCCTCTTAGGCTTCTAAGTGTGGCTGAAAATAGGACATAAATTTAGGAGCCTATCTTAGCAACCTAAATTTAGGAACTCATGGGGGGATATGAAAGCCATTTAGACGGTTTGCATGGTTAGTGCTGCTGAATATCTCAGAGTGCAGACTCTAAGTGCCCGGACGCTAGCCAGCTAGTGTCGGGGCATTCCGGGGGTGGAGCGGGATAACCAGCTAGCGGCAATATTCAACTGCTAGCCAGTTATCTCAAATTGGCTATAGTTAGAACAGCTAAGTGGCTGGCCTAACTTTCGCTGCTTTTACAATCCAGCCAGCGGCTGAATATCGTCATGGACCAGACTGCAAAAGCACAATCCAGCCAAACCACATATTCAGTGCCGGTGGCCGAATATGGCCCTGGCATTGAATATCCACTTTCAAGTTTCAGCGGCGATGGCCACTGTAACCACGTTAGCTGCCGACACTGAATATCCCCCTCATCTTTTTTTTTTTTTTTTTTTTAATATCTGGCTCCTTCGAGTTTAGAAAGCAGAAGACTATGATATCGGAGGATGTGGCATTGGAAAAAAGCACATCCAGAGGACATTAATAATGTAAAACCATAGGCTTACTGATATGACTTCAGCTCCCTTTACTGGTGTCTAGCTCAAGCACAGGGCCATACCAAGGGCTGTGTGAGAGGTGTGACACATAGGGTGCTAGTACGGAAGGGGTGCTAATGACATCACTGGGGTTCCAGGAAGCTTGACAAGAGCGAGTTCCTGGGGGTGGCCTGGGCGAGAGGGGGGACTCCAGGTTCGTGAGTCACACAGCACGCATTTATAACTAGGTATGGTCCTGTCTGTGGATACTGCCATATTAAACTTACCCTGTAAAGCTCATCCTCTAAAAGTGTTGTCACTATATAAGCTGTCAAAGTGACTGGACCATTCTGTCCACCCTGGAGTTCAGTGTGTATCACTCGTCCGGGTTCGGTAAACTGACCCGTGCTCGCGTCCTGAAATCCAACAAGCCACTGAATCGTTCTGCTTAGTACAGCGGAGTCAATAACAATCAAAGGACGGGCCTGAAGAAAACAACGAAGCACAAAAGCAGACAACCTTGGGAGAAAAGCAGAAACATTATCCATGAGATTGCAAAATAAAAGTATTAACATACATTGACTCTCCTACAAGTTTCAAGTTATCCAAACTGTTTTTGATTTCTGGAAGACAGAGACAAAAACCTGAATAGCAAGTGTCACAAGAGCAGTTATTTGAGAGATATTCATAAAAAAATAAATGAGCCGATATTCAGTCATGAGATTAAATTCATATATTCAGTGCCATTTTCTGGATAGGGGGCTATGCTGAATATACATGTAGTGGGTAATTTTATAAGGGTCACTTAGTTTAGCATGCGCTGTCATGTGTGTATTTTGCACCTATTCTATACAGTAAGTTATGCGTGTATGTTATGTTATAGAATAGGGGCGTAAGCGATGAGATACATGCACCAAATCTAGGCATGTCCACATACACCAGCCCTAGACTTGATGTAAATACCCATGACTAGATCTGTAGAAAACGCGGGTAAGTGAGCACTTATGCACTTAAATGTCTAAAATACTGTCTAAATTTAGGAGGCAACTTACAACATTAGCGGCTGCTGCTAAGGAGGTTGTTTTGAAAAGTCATTTGGATGTGTGTGTGGCTGTAAAATACTGACCAGCTAAAAGTGCATGTTTTGACATAAAGGCACATTCTTTGCTGAAAGGTGCAGCTGGGGGCACAGTCTAGGTGGAGTGCAAACAGAGTTCACACATACAAGCGTAGATTATAAAATATCTATGTGCAGGGCTGGCGCCACCATTAGGTAAACCAGGAGATCGCCTTCGATGGCAACTTCCAGGGGGCCAAAAAGAGCAGGGCATTCAAAGCTAAACTATAGATTTTGACAGCCAGAGAGGGCAGAAGGCTTAAGATCTGCCTAGAGCGCCAATACCTGGAAGCAACTCTTTCTAAGCCCTGCACTGGTAACACGTGTGTGGGCCGCATTACTAGCATGGAGGGTCAGTGCAAACCTCAGGGGGTGTCTGCTGCTGTCCTCCTGCAGTTAGCATGGCCCCGGATGTGGCACCCCTAAAAAGCCAGATCCTATATGCAGTGTAACACCAGGGAAATAGAAACAAATACATTTCTTCCTGTGCTGTGGTAAATGCAAGCCAGAGAAGAAAGGCATATTTCCCAAAGCCTTTAATCTATTTTTCGTCTCTCGCTTACTTTGGAAATTTCCAACAATCACTCTTCTGCCGGAGAAAGGGGGGAGAGAGCAGGGAGGGAAGCAGCAACGGCTCCTCTTAACTTTCTTTTTAAGCTTCTACATGGGTCTGCTGGGGGTGGGGGGTGGGAGCAGGGTGGAAAGCAGCAACAGCAGCTGGTCTTAACTTTCTGTTTTTTTTGAAGCTCAGTATGGGTCTGCCAGATGGAGGGAAATTACTATTACTCTACTACTGATCATTTGTGTAGCACTACAAGGCGTACGTAGTGCTGTACAGATACATGTAAAAGACGGTCCCTGCTCATCGGAACTTACAAGCTAGTGAAGACAGACAGCACAGCAATTGTGGACAAGGATAGATCTAGGGGAATGGTAAGGAAACACACATAGGAGACTAAGGGGATCAGGATCCAAAAACAGCCTCGAAGAAGTGAGTTATCAGCCTGGATTTGAGAAGGGCCAGAGATGAAGCCTGACACACAGACTCAGGTAGTTTGTTCCAGGCGTAAGGAGCAGCAAAGTGGAAGGATCAAAGTCTGGAGTTGGCAGTAGAAGAGAAGGGCGCAGATAGAAGGGATCTGCCAGAAGAGCAGAGTTCCCGAGGAGGGGTGTAGGGAGAGATAAGAGAGGAAAATAGTGAGGAGCAGCAGAATGAGTGCAGTTATAGGTCAGTGGGAGAAGTTTGAACTGAATATGGAAACAGATATGGAGCCAATGAAGCGACTTGAGAAGAGGAGCTACATGAGCATGTTGAGGCTGGTGGAAGATTAGCTGCACAGCTGAGTTTTTAACATATTGAAGGGGAGAGAGATGATTCAGAGGGGGACCAGCAAGGAGGAGGTTGCAATAGTCTAGATGGGAGGTGACTAAAGAGTGGATAAGTGTCTTAGTAGTGTATTCAGGAAGGAAGGGGTGAATTTTGCTGATGTTATAAGAAAGAAATGACAGGTTTTAGCTATCAGTTAGATGTGTGTGGAGACAGGGGTAGCCCAAGGATGACGTGAGACAATGTGCGGAGACTCAATATGTGGCCTCATTTGCATAGCCACTGGATCTAATTTGTATAAATTAAATTTATTTTATTTTAAAATGTATATGTTGCCCATCTAAAATTTTAGGCACCTTTCACGGGCCTCTTTTTTGTGCTGACAATGACTTAGGCCATGTTTACTAAATATAAATTTTATTTATTTAACAGGTTGTTTTATACCGCTTTATCATTTCAATCAAAGCAGTTTACATTATTACTTAAACTTGGTAATGTACATTTATTTATTTATTTAGACAGTTTTTGTATACCACCTTATCCTTCAATCAAAGTGGTCACAACACAATTGGGAGATACATTTAACACATGGGGATATGAGACACACACTAATACTTACAGGGAACATGGGCAATGGAGGGTTAAGTGGCTTGCCCAAGACCACAAGGAGCACCTGTGGGACTAGAAACCCCAGTCCTTCCGGCCCAAGGTTGCTGTCCTCTAGTGGGATTTGAACCCCTGACCTTCCGGCCTGAAGTACCCTGCCCCAACCACTAGGCTACTCCTCCCATTAATAACTTGGATTTTTCTGAGGCAACAGAGGGTTAAGTGACTTGCTCAAGGCCACAAGGAGAGCTAGTGAGAATTGAACCCTTGTCTCTTGGTTCCTAAGAAGAGCTCTAACCATTAGGCTACTTTTCCACTCCAATGTGTGTTGTGCTACTGCACCAATAGAAATAAATGGGTGCTGCTGCACTTAGCACACATTAATATTTGTTAACGCAGGATCAGGCACTGAGACTGTCTGGCATACCCCTGCAACCCTGTGGGAGATGCCCTTGCTGCCTTATCACCAGCCTGCCGCAGTGTTGACCCCATGGGGACAGCCAGGGTCCAAATCGGGTAGTGGGGCCTCACCAATCATGGATCCGTTACACCTGGGGGGGCTGCCTAGCCGATGCGGAGGGCCGCCCCGTGCTTATTCCACCTCTGAGGTGGAGTAAGCTGGGCATCCCCCTGGGGCTTACCAGATGTAACGTGAATCAGCCCTGTAGAGTACATCTGGGGGCCTGTCCCATTCACGCTCCACCCACTCTCCGCCCTTGTGCTAATCCCATCCTGCTGTCCCCGCACACCGGCTCTATGCATGCAGGGAGAGAGGCTTTTGGCATTCGGGCAGGACGGCTAACGGGGCTGCACTTCCCACCGGGGCATACAGCTCCGCTATTCGCCTTGCAAGATTGGGCCCATGGTCAATTTGATAAGACAATAAATAGTTTGAAGAAGGAATGCTATCCTGTCTCTTGTGCCGGCAGTTTTAGCAGCGGGTTTGGCGTCACTCCTTCTGCTTCCTTTCTTGCCTCGGAACCAGCAACGTCATTTATTGAGCTCCCTGAAGAAGCCATCTGGTGAAACACCCACTGTCGGGGCTCCAGATAGTTGCCTTGTTTGCTGCAGATCTCATGAATTCCATTATGCTGCCATGCTGAGCTTGCAGACTTCAAGCTAAGTTTATTCAGTGTTTTTAACTGCTGATTTTATGATTTCTACCACACTGCCATGTTAGGCTAGTATTACTGATTTATGCCACTCTTGATAGCTATAGCTGCTGATGTTATGTGAACGTTATTACCAATTTGAGCTGTTTTGGGGCCCTTTTTTGAGTATTTGTTGTTTTTGCTCGGTACCCCATTATAGAGGTTTTTTTCTGACCACTGATGTCTTTTTGAGCACAGTTTGATTGTTGTGGCACCATTCGGTCGCTGTTCCTGTTTGGTTTGCCCTTCGACTGGCTTATCCTTTCTGACTATATTGGCAGGAGGGTTGGCTGAGGTCTTTTTTCCTCTCTATATACATATATATGCATAGCTTCAAATTGGTATCTCTTAAGTGACTCTCACATTCTGTTTTTGTTCTTTTGTTTATTTTCTGAGCCTGGTTTGGAATTTTTTCTTTTCTGTTTTGTTAGATTTTGGGCTCCTTGGGGAAATTTTGTTATATCCTGTCATGTAAACATCAAGTAGTATAAATAGTTTTAATAATAAAATAATGATTGCTATAAAAGACACAAATGAAACGAAAATGTATGTGTATGTAAAACCAATTAGTACAATTAAATAACATAAAACGTAAAAGACGTGTATATGGTGAAAACATATTGTCCATGTTGAAGAGCCTTAGGGTAAAACATATACTATTGTGTACAGACTCACTTAAAAATTGAAATAAAACTTCATTTTCTCTGCGTTTTTATTTAACCTAAGAATGTTTAAACGGGGCAAGAGTAAGAAGAAAGGGAAAGAAAGAAACACATGTGGTTTAACAGTTACCAATTAGGTCACGCTGTCTGGTTCTATGTGTGAATCAGAAGATTGGTTCCCAGTGGATTTCTCTTCTTTTCTTTAAAATGTGGGTGTTTTTTTAGGAGCTTTTGAGTTTTTCCCCTTTTTTAGATTTCCCTCTCCCTCCCCTCCTGTCTCCCCCTCCCCTCCCCTTTCCTCCTTTCCTCCCCCTTCTCCCCTCTCCCCTTCCCCCCTTTTTCAGACAAGCAGAATGTTTGCTGCTATAAGTTATGGAGAGGTGTAAACCACAGCATGCTTGAAGGCTTTAGGAACAGTTGCAGTGGAAAGATCTAGGAGAGAAAGCAGCCAGGGGAGCGGCAGTGGCCCCTCTTGCCTTTTTTTTGCCAGCTGTGCACCTCTACATGGGTCTAGACAGAGAGGGGGAGGGGGAGTAGAGTAAAAGGCAGCAATAATGACTCTTCATTCAGCCCTGCAAAGAAGTAGGAAACCGGTGCCTGAGGATGTGACAGCAGCGGCTGGGTGACATCAGAGTCCCAAGGAAGCAGGCATTTTTCAGGATTTTTCAGTTATAACTGAAAGATCTTAGGGGTAATTTTATAAAGGTATTCCCACGCAAATATAGGTAAATAGGCGCATAAAATGACCTGTTATAAAATACTGAGCGGTGTAAGAGTACGCGCTTTGACATGATGGGGCATAATTTGCTGGTAGACGTAGTCGGGGGCATGGTTGTACTATAAAATACCTTAATCTACATGCCTCTGTTCCTAAAGTAGATGCGAACAGGTGTAAGTGAGCATGTCTACATTGTAGGGGGGGGGGGGGTTCTGGCACTTATGCTAATATTTTGTAAAGAAAAGTACAAACCTACTTTTTCTCTAACCTATGTAGGTTCCTACACATGTGCCCCATTATAAAGTTACCTTCCACAAAGGGCATTTGTAAAATTAATCCAGGAGGTACATGTATAAAAGTATGCGTGGTGACCAGAAGGCTCATATTTTCCTGTGGCCTGTGTGTAATCAGGTTCTGGGTTGGAGTTTGGGTGGAATTGTGATTTACATGCGTATTATACACATGAACATTTATACCTGTTCCCATGCAGGGATACATGTCCACAGTTTCAGTTTAGTCTGATTTCTGCCGGTTTAGCGCCACTATTTTAAAAAGACACAGAAGTGCCTGTGTCCTTATAAAATAGACTAAAAGTTGATATCCTCTCAACCTCCAAACCTTGTACAATTACCTTCCACACCATTATGTTGGCTCAATGGGACAATTTCTGTATGAACAAGAACACAGGGAAATTCTCCAGTAGTTCATTTTGCATTTTTTAAGAAAAAAAAAGAAAAGCAATGTGCACATGTTGTGAAAAAGGTACATTTTCTCATTTTTCTTTCTAGCCTAAAAGGTTCCCATTATTGCCTGACACAGAAAACTTCACTAAGGCGCTGCATTTTACACGTTCACGGCAAAACTATTTTCGCACATCTCTAGTGTTTATGATCTGTCATCATCCGTTCTGCTCACTCTTATGCTGTATTTGAATTCATTTGAGATTTTGGAAAGGGTGGAGCTGATCCGAATTGACAGTGTCCTCACAACTGAAAACATTTGTGCTGTAAATTACAAATAATGAACTTATAGGGCATACTGTATGTGTTCAAGAGAAAAATGTTGTTAAAAGGCTTGCTAGCTCTCCATTTATCACTGGGCATCCTCTCTGTACTTTAAAATATATTAGTGTCGATTTTCAAAAGCCCTTATCCGAATAACTATGATGGAATATCTCCACAGACAATCTCAGCACTATCTGGTTAGTACAGGAGTGGGCTCTGGGTACAGCAAAAGTGGTGCAGTCGTTACTCAGATAATCGTGGTACTTATCCAGATAGTAGCAATTTTCAGTCACTATCCAGATACGTTATGAGGATAAACCGGGCCTTAGGAAAAGCTGGCATAAGTTGCTCTCTGGATAACTTATCCAGGTGGAGGCCAATACCATTCAGGCTGTCCAGCCCCCTGTGTGGCCGATCAGAATCAGGACGCCCAGAGGTAGACCTGATTCTGATCCCACGGGCTAGACGTGCCCGCGGGATCAGAATTCGATCTACTGCCTGGACATGCAGGCCGGGTCCTAATTCTGATTGGCCTGCACACCCAGCCACATGCCCGGCTACCTCAGCCGGGCTCCTAAATGGAGCAGCAGTGCCATGGTGTCCCATCGCCATGGCACTGCAGCTCCATTCAGGAGCCATGAATGCTGGCTGCCACTGAAATCCTCCTTTCCCCGCAGCCGGACCCTCGATCAGGCCTCCTATGGCCAGGGTCTGGCTCCGGGAAAGATCCTGCACCCCTAGTCTCCACTGGCCATCACCAAAATGCCGCATCCAGGGGGACCTATTCAACTTCTGAGGTCCCCCATCTAGATCCGAGGCCCCAGACGTACAGGGCCGACCTCTGAATCGGCCCTGTACATACAGGGTCATGTCCCGCCATGTCCTGCCCTCATTCCGCCTCTGGAATGCCCCCTCCTGCCCCCATCTAAGCCTCCCCGTACAAACCCACTGTTCATACAGGGAGGCTTTTGCCAGGGCCAGCTGGGGGGCGAATAGCGGGGATGGACATCCAAACAGGACATCCATCCCCACTATTCGCGGGACAGAATAACCCCCATAGCCACCGAAAATCACCACAATCTGGAGAAGCACTGCGATTATCCAGATAGTAGATGCACAGTCCAGACATTATCTGGATACTGCTGCTAACTATCTGTAGAATATTTAAATGTCACAGCTGACCGCCATGCTATGTAAAGATCCAGCACTTTGAATATTGTCCCCATTCTTGATATTGCTAGTATAGTAATGATGAATCCAGATGAGAATAAGATTAGAACTGTTTACCAAGTACTGCCGGATTGATCACTGTTTCCAAAAGCACTGAAAGATCCATCAGATCTCATGTAAGTTAACTCCTTTTGATAACCTGTACAAAGAAATAAAATAAATTATGTCAACATCTACCAGAAATATAACAAGTTAAAAAGTGTACAATTGCAGTGTGACGCAGGGCTGGCCCTAGTGTTGGTCCAAAGTGTCGGAGCCCTAGGCGAACATCAAGCTTTACACTCCCTCTGGCTGTCTAAATATATTATTTAGCTTTGAATGGCCTGCTTTTGCTGCCCTCCAGAGGTTGATGCCCTAGGCGTCTGCCTAGTTTGCTTAGTGGTTGGGCTGGCCTTGGTGTAACGCAATGGTGCGTTTCCCCCATTTGCACAATTGAGCATATGTGAGGTACATGTGCTTGTGTTATGGGGAGTGTCAGAGGTGTGTGCGCAGATGTGCACATTGTATGTGTGTGTGTGTTTGTGTGTGTGCACAAGTGTGTTTTTGTATGTAGCTCATGGAAAATGTTGGGGGTGTATGCACCATAAGTAAGTGAACAGGAGTGTGTGTGTGCCATAGAATTGTCCGGGTGGAGCGTCTGGGGGTGCGTGCATGTGTGTCTGTATCATGGGGAACATCAGGGGGGTGTACGTGGGGCGTATCAGGAGTGCAGTGGTGTGTGTGTGTCATGGGGAATGTCGGGGCATGCGTGCATGTGTGTGCTGGCATGTGTTTGTGCTTGTATGTATTGGTGGCTCCATGCATGTACTGTACATGACTCAGCAGCTGTGTGTGCATGTGTGTGTTATTGTGTGTAGTGGAGGCTGTCTGTGTGTGCGATTTTGCAGGTAGCCATGTGTCTGTGTGTGTTGAGGCGGTGGGCGTGTGTCTGCAGTTTTCCTCATCCTCCTGCACCTAGTCCTTCTCCCTCCCACATGCTATGAATATCGCCACTGTCCGGTTAGCTTCCTGGCAATGCGGGAAACCCGGATATTCAATGCTGGGACCAAATATGGCCTTGGCATTGACTATCTGGGTTTAAAGTTCAGCAGCGGCAGCTAGCCTCATTAGAATGACTAGCTGCCATCGCTGAATATCTCCTCCATCAGACCAAAGCTCCATCAAGCCCAGCATCCTTTTCCCAGCAATGACCCGTCCACAAGTACCTGTCAGGCTCCCAAAAGAGAGACAGATTCCATACTGCTTATTCCATGTTCTCTGGATAAGTGCCAGTGAGGGGGGCATTTAGCAGCATTGCTGAATATTTCTTCTGACCACCTCAGAATTATCCAGATAGTGCCAGTGCGGTCTATGGTCAGGGCAGAGTCAAAACCAGCAATTATCCAAATAGCACAGATTTTCAGTGCTGCTATCTGGAGAGCTATCCACATGGCTTGGAACTGCATAAAAAAAGCTTTCCTAAGTGCTATCCGATTACGCTATCTGGTCAGCAGCTGAATATCTCCGCTAGCCCGTTTACCAGAGCTGAAAATCCAGATTTTATTAACCGTGATGACTGGTGTTTAAAAAAAACAAAACACTGACCACTGCTATTAAATATTGGCCCATAAATATTTTTAAAAAATTAATTTGTTGTCATATTTTATTTATTTATTTGTTTGTTTTAAAATGGTGTATAATCTCCTATCATACATTCGAAGCAGACTACCAAAAAACACCAGACAGAATAAAACAAATAATAAAATAATGTTAATACCGTCCATCTAAGGACTGTGTGGTTAGACAATGACTTTTGACCTATTCATTCTTGCTGGCTGAAAAGAAAAATCACATTCAATACCAAAGGGATAACCATGACTACCTATTACTAACATTTGAAATTTAGGAATAGTAATGTTTATTTTATCTCACTAATGATAAAAAATATAACTTTGTTACTTCCACATAACTGCGCATAACAGCTAATGACTGTTGTGAGTTGCTATAATCAGGAAGACTGACCTTGTTCCATGAAACTGATGCCCATGTTTGTAATACGTTCATTAGTTTGATTTGTCGCTGACAGATACTTCAGAGCATAAATGCTAGGTGCAAAATTTATCATGATTTGTTCACCACACCCATAGGGCATCCGGATGAGGGACTCAAGGCCTTCAATGGAAGGTCCAAATATGTCACCTTTAGAAAAATTAAAAATGCATAGCTTTAAACAAAGAACACTCATTCTCCACCTATAATTAAGCAAACTATCTCCCAGTGCAATGAAATGAAAAAATATGCACGTGTGAGAATGTGTCTGGCACAAAAACATCGCCTTGCTTCAGTGCTTTAACGTGCCACAAGTCCATTGAATATAAATGTGCATTAGTGCACTGATTTCCTAGCCTAGTCTGGAAGCCCACTTACATAGGACAGGCTAGGATAGACAGTACTGAATTACACTGAGTTTTCAGTGTGAGAAACATATCTCACGCCTATTCATTGTGATTATCCATGCCTCCAGGACAGATTTAGGAACCTTCTTCAGCCATCAGTACTGGCTGTTTCAGTACTACATATTCAGCTGATTACTATAGGGTCAATATTTAAAAAAAAAATATATGGTTAACTTTTACCTTTAACCACATAAGTCTAGCTGGTTAGAAATTTTCCAACCACACCTACCTCCATTCCACCCCATCCCTTCCAGCTAAAATCTGTCTACACACAATAGCTATGTGCAAATATTTAGTTGGACCCAGTCAGGGCCTACCTAGAGTTTTCTAGTTTAGCTAATTTGTGCGATATTTAGAGCTAGCCAGCTAAATCTGTCCAGCTAAGCATAAGCACACAAATCACTGCCTTATATCTGAGTACCCAGATCTGTCTTGCCCATAGTAACATAGCGGATCCTTATACAACAGATAAACGATGACAGATAAAGACCAGAATGGTCCATCTGGTCTGCCCAGTAAGATGGCTAGAGTTGTAGAGTTCCACCTGCCACTCCGTGCAGGCGATTTCCCCTCTATGTCTTGATTAAGGTTGCGCCTGCCATTCCATGCAGGTTACTCCCTCTATTTATGAAGTTATTTAAATTTCTTTGATAGCATCTTCTTGCCATATAAGAATCCTCTGAGTCTGTCCCGTGCCTTTCTGAATTCTGCTACAGTTTTTGCTCCCATCATCTCCTTCAGGAGGGTATTCCAGGCATCCACTACCTTTTCCCTGAAAAAGGATTTCCTGATGTTGCTTTTAAGTTTACCCTCTTGAAGTTTCATTTCGTGTCCTCTAGTTCTACAGCTTCCTCATCTTTGAAAAAGGTTAGCTTGTTCATTAATACCATTTAAGTACTTAAATGCCTGTAATATCTCTCCTGTCTCTCCTCTCCTCTAAGTATATATATTTAGGCCTTCAAGTCTCTTCTCATACGACTTCTGGCACAGGCCTCATATCATTTTGGTCACTTTCCTCTGAACTATTTCAAGTCTTTTTATATCCTTTTTAAGGTATGATCTCCAAAACTGAACAGAACTCTCCAACTGAGGCCTCACCAATGACTTTTTCGGTGCATTAATACCTCCTCCTCTCTGCTGGCTATTCCTGTCTGTATGCAACCTAGCATCCTTCTGGCTTTGGCCACCGCCTTGTCCCTCTGCTTCGCCATCTTGAGATTCTCAGACACTATAACCTCAAGGTCCTTCTCCTGGTCCATACATACGAGCATCTCGCCCCCTATCACGTATTTTTCACGTTTTTCCATCCCAACCACATCCCTCTGCATTTCTTTGCATTAAATCTTCGATTGCCAGGCTTTCGTCTATTCTTCTAATTTTTGTAGAATGGTCTAATGTTTGGCAATTGAGATTTAATGCAAAGAAATAGAGTGATGCACTTGGGATGTAGATACCAAAGGAGCGGTATGCGATAGGGGGTAAGATGCTAATGTGTACAGTCCAGGAGACAGACCTCAGCGTTATAGTCTAAGGATCTTAAGATGGTGAAGCTGGACAAAGTCTATCTTACTCCCTGTACAAGATGTCTAAGGCTTTGAAAATTTGCCCCCAAATTTAAAAGTAGTAGATGATATCCAAATGTTGTTCCTTTTTCTTTCAAAAACTAAGGAATTTTGCTTTGACTTTCAAAATCATGAGAAGCATTTCATGTATTGCAATTTGAAAGGCTGATTTGCCTCCAAACAAAATACATTTAATGGAAATCTTCTAACATAAAATAGAACATGAAAACATGGATTTTTTGAGTCTTGCTAAAATTCTAGAGATATTTATTAGTTTAGTTGATTAGATTTATTGAGTTTACTAAGCTTATTGGTCCCGATATTCAACAGACTAACAGGATTAGCAGACCTGCTAGCCATGTAAATCCCCTTGTCTGGGACATGCAGCTTTTAGCATTGGGGCATTCCAGGTTGGCACTGGTGCGAACTGGGCAGCGGCGATATACCGCTGCTGCCCAGTTATTGCTAAGCGGCGAAAGTCAGGTGTATTAAAGGCTGCCATAACTTTCACCACTGAAGCTAACCAGGCAGTGGCTGAATATCGCTGCTACCCAGTTAGCTTCATGGCAATGCGGGCAACCCGGATATTCAATGCTGGGGCTCGGATATGGCCCTGGTATCGAATACCCGGTCTAATGTTCAGTGGCAGTGGCTAGTTCCTGTAGCAACACTAGCTGCCATCGCTGAATCATCTCTCTCCCCTTCAATCTGTTCAACATTCTGCTGTGCGGCTAATCTTCTTCCAGTCTTGTCGTGCTCCTATTACCCCTCTTTTCAAGTCACTTCATTGGTTCCCTATCTGTTTCCACATCCAGTTCAAACTTCTCCTGCTGACCTATAAGTTCATCCACGCTGTCTTGACTAGATTGTAAGCTCTGATGAGCAGGGACCTTCTCGCCCTGCTCATCAGAGCTTACAATCTAGTTTGTGCAGCGCTGCGTATGTCTTGTAGCGCTATACAAATATTCAGTAGTAGTAGTAGTGAATATTGGGCGAATTCTGTTTTTGTTTTATTATTTTAGTTATCCATATTATTTATGAATGAACTGTATTTGTTATGTTGTTGTTCTATGCTATCATACTGTATTCTGTGCTCATTCTATACCTGATTCCAACATTTAATGACTGAAGCATGGGTTAAATAAATAAATAGAATGTATCTCTTACCAATAACAGTGATGTAGGCTTGCTCACTGCCATTTACCAAGTTATTAGGGAATACAAAGGTAAAGCTTTTTGCTATAGTCTGTGATACATTGCCAGGTGCCTCCAGAAGTACAGATTGTGAGTAAAACTGTTGTATTCCTTCGGCCTGTTGAAAAAAATGAATTTTCAACATGGTATGTCAAGCATTCACAGATGTGCTTTAAATTTTCATTGTTCTTTTACCTCTTAAAACATAGAATAAAAGATATTTTATTTCAAGCATTCACTTGAAAAAGAAAAACCCAAGGGTCGTCTTTCAGCTGGTCTGAACAGTGCAACCACATTAAGCCCTGTACCAGTTACCATGGCCTAAAGATGGCTCTGCAATAAGGACTGGTGACAGGAGGAGGAGGAGGTTAAGTCAGGCTTGCAAGTCCTATGACCTCTCTATGCCAGCTTTCTCTCAAGCGCTATTGCCATTGTTTCCTATAAGGATCATTTTCATAACAGGGTGCTTATAAAATGTTCTACAAACGTGCTTCTCTTGTACGATCTTATATAATACATTTCCAGAGCAATCCCCTGTGCTACACAAACACTCTTGCACAAATTTACACCTGTTCCCGAACAGCTGTAAATGTTTGCAAGTCTTCTGCACGTGTATGCACGTAATTATGTGCATACATTGCAACTTGGCCCCAGTTCCACCCAGGTTCTGCCCGCGGGAATGCCTGAGAGTATATTGCATGGAAACAGGCATTTAGGGGGCGATATTCGATGCAATTAATGCGGTTATCAGACCTCCTAATCATGTTAACTGTGGTCACAGGGATACTTAGTGCCGTGGAATATCCATGGGTGCCGCAGCTGAAACCCCCGATGCATCCGGGCATTTCAGAGGCGGAGAGGAGGTCGCACCCGGGGATACCCGAGCAGTGAGAATATTCAGCCACTGTCTACTGACCTAACTTTCACCACCACCACAGAAGCTAACTGGGCAGTGGCTGAGTCATGCCCGTCTCCGGTTCGCTTCTCTGCTATCTGTCTGACCCGGATATTCAGTGCCAGCTGCCAGATATGGCCCCACCATTGAGTATCTGGGTCTTTAGTTTAGTGGAGATGGCTAGCCACTTTAGCCACCACTGCTGAATATCTGGGTCTTTAGTTTAGTGGAGATGGCTAGCCGCTTTAGCCACCGCTGCTGAATATCTGGGTCTTTAGTTTAGTGGAGATGGCTAGCCGCTTTAGCCACCGCTGCTGAATATCTGGGTCTTTTGTGTAGTGGTGACGGCTAGCCGCTTTAGCCACCGCTGCTGAATATCTGGGTCTTTAGTTTAGTGGTGACGGCTATCTGCTTTAGCCACCGCTGCTGAATATCGGGTCTTTAGTTTAGTGGAGACGGCTAGCTGTTTTAGCCACCGCTGCTGAATATCTGGGTCTTTAGTTTAGTGGAGACGGCTAGCCGCTTTAGCCACCACTGCTGAATATCTGGGTCTTTAGTTTAGTGGAGACGGCTAGCCGCTTTAGCCACCACTGCTGAATATCTTGGTCTTTAGTTTAGTGGCGACAGCTAACCGTTTTAGCCACCGCTGATGAATATCGGGTCTTTAGTTTAGTGGAGACGGCTAGCCGCTTCAGCTACCACTGCTGAATATCGGGTCTTTAGTCTAGTGGTGACGGCTAGCCGCTTTAGCCACCACTGCTGAATATCTGGGTCTTTAGTTTAGTGGAGATGGCTAGCCGCTTTAGCCACCACTGCTGAATATCTGGGTCTTTAGTTTAGTGGAGACGGCTAGCCACTTTAGCCAACACTGCTGAATATCTGGGTCTTTAGTTTAGTGGAGATGGTTGGCCGCTTTAGCCACCGCTGCTGAATATCTGGGTCTTTAGTTTAGTGGTGACAGCTAGCCGTTTTAGCCACCGCTGCTGAATATCTGGGTCTTTAGTTTAGTGGAGACGGCTAGCCGCTTTAGCCACCGCTGCTGAATATCGGGTCTTTAGTTTAGTGGAGACGGCTAGCCGCTTTAGCCACCGCTGCTGAATATCAAGTCTTTAGTTTAGTGGTGACAGCTAGCCTTTTTAGCCACCGCTGCTGAATATCTGGGTCTTTAGTTTAGTGGTGACGGCTAGCCGCTTTAGCCACCGCTGCTGAATATCTGGGTCTTTAGTTTAGTGGAGATGGCTAGCCGCTTTAGCCACCGCTGCTGAATATCTGGGTCTTTAGTTTAGTGGCGACAGCTAGCCGTTTTAGCCACTGCTGATGAATATCTGGGTCTTTAGTTTAGTGGAGACGGCTAGCCGCTTTAGCCACCACTGCTGAATATCTAGGTCTTTAGTTTAGTGGCGACAGCTAGCCGTTTTAGCCACCGCTGCTGAATATCTGGGTCTTTATTTATTTAACATTTCTTCTATACCGCGCTATTAAAATCTGCGCAGTGTACATCGAACAAAAGTACTGCAATGCATACAAGCAACATTGACTTTACAAAGAACAGGGAATTGAACATGGGATCGAAACCGGGGAAACTAAATACATATCAACTTGAAACTATGTACAAAAATCTAATATGTGTGGGTGTTGCATTGAATTTGTGGAGAAGAAGATTAGTGGTTGGTTGGGCTTGAGTGGGGACTACCTATTGTCAGTGGTGTTGACGTGCAGGGTCGACTGGGGTATGAGGGAAGCTTGCTGGTTGCGCTTCTATCACCAGAAGTGTCTGGATAGCATTTTGTGAGCAGGTGGAATTTCAAGGCTTTTATGAATAGGATGAGGCTTTTAATTCCACAGATTTCATGGGGGAGTGCATTCCAGTTTGAAGGGGCGAATATGGAGAAGGCTCTGTTAGAGGTAGCCTTTGTGCATGTAGTCATTAGCTTGGGGACTACTAATGTGTTCAATGCAGTAGACCTTCTGTTTCTATTTTCCAGGGTACTTTGGACTAGCTTGCTGATTGGCGTAGGGGGGTAGTTATTTAGGGCTTTGAAGGTGAGGATCAATGACTTATATTGGAGCCTGGCATGTAAGGGTAGCCAATGTAAATCCTTCATGATGGGTGTTATGTGATCGGATCTTGACGATCCGGAGAGGACTCTTGCAGCTGCATTCAAAGCTAAGCGGAGCGGGTTTAAGGTTGATTGTGAGAGGCCATGGAGGATGATGTTTGCGAAGTCAAAATGTGGAAGGACTAATGCCTGGAAGGTTGTTCGGTAGTCTGTGAAGTCCAGTAGATGTCAGAGGTGCCGTAGAGTTCTGATTTTATGGTATATTGCCTTTGTGGTGTTTTTCACATGCGTTGTCATATCCAGGTGCTGGTCCAGGGTGATGCCGAGGTAACGGATTGTGGATTTGGACTTCAACTCTACATTGTTGACAAGTAGTGATGAGGGAGGTGTGAATTTGTGGTTCCTCGTGACAAATAGGACATCAGTCTTGCCGTGATTGATACGTAGGTTTTGTGACAGCAGCCAGTCGGCTACTGCTTCGAAGCAACTAATTATTGGGGAGAGCACTGGTTGGTCTGTCAAGAACGGCATGTAAAGGAGGATGTCATCAGCGTAAGCAAGGCATTTTATGTTGAAGGATCGGATTAAGTCACATATCGGCTGCATATAAATGTTGAACATTAGTGATGATAAGGACGATCCTTGGGGAACACCCTGTGTTTGCAGGAATGGTTTGGAGGATTAGTGGCCGGCCTTGACTTGTTGCCACCTATTGGATAGGTAGGATTCACACCATTTTAGAGCTGTGCTTTGGATCCCCTTTTCTCTCAAGCGTTGTAGAAGTATGTCATGACTCACCGAATCGAAGGCAGCGGAGATGTCCAGGAAAATAAGGACAAAGCCTTGTTTGATACTGTTGATTCCTGTGACCAGATCGTTGAACAGGGTTGTAAGGACAGTGTCGACTCCATGTGCTTCTCTGAATCCGTGTTGGGCAGGATCCAACGGTGCTTCGGTGTCGATATGTTGCTGGATTTGTTGTTGAGCGGCTTTTTCGATGATCTTGGCAAGCTGGGGGATGCTCGAGATTGGTCTAAAGGATTCTACTTTAGATGGGTCTAGTTTGCTGTTTTTTAGTAAGGGCCTAATAGAGGTGTGTTTGAGGCTTTGTGGGAATGATCCTGTGATAAAGGACTGGTTCAGTATTTTGCATAGAATGTGGCTTATGTCATGTCGCAGTTCTTTGATCCAGCTGGCTGGGCAGGGATCGTTGGGTGCCGTGCTGGGGTTAACAGAAGCAATGATGTCTTCAACCTCTTTATTGGATACTGTGGTGAAATTGCGTAGAGGAGTTGCTTGAAACACTTTTGGCGATGTGGAGGGGTTATTAGTGTCTGTGTTTGCGTTGGTTTAGTGGTGACGGCTAGCCGCTTTAGCCACCGCTGCTGAATATCTGGGTCTTTAGTTTAGTGGTGACGGCTAGCCGCTTTAGCCACCGCTGCTGAATATCTGGGTCTTTAGTTTAGTGGAGATGGCTAGCCGCTTTAGCCACCGCTGCTGAATAATGGGTCTTTAGTTTAGTGGAGACGGCTAGCCGCTTTAGCCACCACTGCTGAATATCTGGGTCTTTAGTTTAGTGGTGACGGCTAGCCGTTTTAGCCACCACTGCTGAATATCGGGTCTTTAGTTTAGTGGAGACGGCTAGCTGCTTTAGCCACCGCTGCTGAATATCTGGGTCTTTAGTTTAGTGGCGACAGCTAGCCGTTTTAGCCACCACTGCTGAATATCTTGGTCTTTAGTTTAGTGGAGACGGCTAGCCGCTTTAGCCACTGCTGCTGAATATCGGGTCTTTAGTTTAGTGGAGACGGCTAGCCGCTTTAGCCACCGCTGCTGAATATCTGGGTCTTTAGTTTAGTGGTGACAGCTAGCCACTTTAGCCACCGCTGCTGAATATCTGGGTCTTTAGTTTAGTGGCGACAGCTAGCCGTTTTAGCCACCGCTGCTGAATATCTGGGTCTTTAGTTTAGTGGTGACGGCTAGCCGCTTTAGCCACCGCTGCTGAATATCTGGGTCTTTAGTTTAGTGGAGATGGCTAGCCGCTTTAGCCACCGCTGCTGAATATCTGGGTCTTTAGTTTAGTGGCGACAGCTAGCCGTTTTAGCCACCGCTGCTGAATATCTGGGTCTTTAGTTTAGTGGAGACGGCTAGCCGCTTTAGCCACCACTGCTGAATATCTGGGTCTTTAGTTTAGTGGCGACAGCTAGCCGTTTTAGCCACCGCTGCTGAATATCGGGTCTTTAGTTTAGTGGTGACGGCTAGCCGTTTTAGCCACCGCTGCTGAATATCAGGTCTTTAGTTTAGTGGTGACGGCTAGCCGCTTTAGCCACCGCTGCTGAATATCGGGTCTTTAGTGGAGACGGCTAGCCGCTTTAGCCACCACTGCTGAATATCGGGTCTTTAGTTTAGTGGAGATAGCTAGCCGCTTTAGCCACTGCTGCTGAATATCGGGTCTTTAGTTTAGTGGAGATGGCTAGCCACTTTAGCCACCACTGCTGAATATCTGGGTCTTTAGTTCAGTGGAGATGGCTAGCCGCTTTAGCCACCGATGCTGAATATCTGGGTCTTTAGTTTAGTGGTGACAGCTAGCCGCTTTAGCCACCGCTGCTGAATATCTGGGTCTTTAGTTTAGTGGAGATGGCTAGCCGCTTTAGCCACCGCTGCTGAATATCTGGGTCTTTTGTGTAGTGGTGACGGCTAGCTGCTTTAACCAGCACTGCTGAATATCTGGGTCTTTAGTTTAGTGGTGACGGCTTGCTGCTTTAGCCACCGCTGCTGAATATCGGGTCTTTAGTTTAGTGGAGACGGCTAGCTGCTTTAGCCACCGCTGCTGAATATCTGGGTCTTTAGTTTAGTGGAGACGGCTAGCCGCTTTAGCCACCACTGCTGAATATCTGGGTCTTTAGTTTAGTGGAGACGGCTAGCCGCTTTAGCCACCACTGCTGAATATCTGGGTCTTTAGTTTAGTGGTGACGGCTAGCCGCTTTAGCCACCGCTGCTGAATATCTGGGTCTTTAGTTTAGTGGAGACGGCTAGCCGCTTTAGCCACCGCTGCTGAATATTGGGTCTTTAGTTTAGTGGAGACGGCTAGCCGCTTTAGCCACTGCTGCTGAATATCGGGTCTTTAGCTTAGTGGAGACGGCTAGCCGCTTTAGCCACCGCTGCTGAATATCGGGTCTGTGCCTTCTATTATTCATACTATCCTCAGGGGTGTAGCAGTGGGGAAAGAGAATTGGATTGAGCTCAAGACTTTCTTTGGGTTCAAGGCAAGTTATATTCAGGTACAATAGGTATTGTCTGTCTACAGAGGACTTACAAGCTAAATTTGTATCTGAGACAATGGAAGATTAAGTGACTTGCCCAAGGTTACCCAGAACAGCAGAGGGATTTGAACCAGGCTTCCCTGCGTGTTAGCCCATTGTTCTAATCATTAGGCTATCCCCCTGCTATATACAGACACCTCGTGGAACTGAATATATGTATTACTGCTGACAGTCAGCATTTATCCATATAAAAATGATGAGTCCGATATTCCAAGGAATTTTCACAGTTTCAAAAAGCAAAGTCTGCTTTTGAGGCAATGCTGACTCCTGGGTTTTCTTGGCAGTGTAACCAGAAGTAGATTGCCAGGCCTTTCTTCCAAGATGATGGAAGATTAAGTGACTTGTCCAAGGCCACAAGGCATGCTCTTGGTAATTGAAGGCTTGTTGCTTAGTTTCCAAGCCAGCGGTGCAAACCTATAAACTATGTAAAGGCCCCTAAGTGGGACATTCAGCAGCAGTAACATGGGTAGTGTCTCTAAATATCCCCAAGTAATTCACTATACGTTCAGATGCTAACTGCGTAGTATCGGAGCATGTCAGGGGCGTTCAGCAGCAGATCAGAGGGAGAGCCAATGGCAAACCAGTCAGTGGTGATATTGAGCCACTGCCCAGCTTGCAATCTGCGGTGAAAGCCAGGCAGAGTGAAAGTCTGGCCTAACTTTCCCATGTATCACTAACCAGGCAACGGCTCAATATCTCACTGCCTACTTAACAATTGGGCTCTGCAGCGACCCTGCATATTCAACGCAGGGAGGCCAGATATGACCCCGGCATTGAATATCCGGGTTTAATATTTACCGCTAGTTACTAGCCACTGTAGTCGTGCTAGATGCCGACACCGAGTATCGGGCCCGATATTTAGCTGCCATACAGATAGCCTATGGAGTCTATTTGGAGTATAGTTTGCAATTCTGGAGACCGCACCTTCAAAAGGATATAAACAGGATGGAGTCAGTACAGAGGGTGGCTACTAAAATGGTTAGTGGTCTTCATTATAAAGCATATGAGGACAGACTTAGGGATCTTAATATGTACACCTTAGAGGAAAGGCGGGATAGAGGTGATATGACTGAGATGTTTAAATACCTCCGTGGCATAAATGCACAGGGGGAGAGCCTCTTTCAATTGAAAGCAAGTCCTGCTACGAGGGGACATGGGATAAGGGTGAAGGGGGATATTCAGGAGTGATATGCGGAAATATTTCTTTACGGAAAGAGTGGTGGATTCGTGGAATAGTCTCCCAGTGGAGGTGGTAGAGATGAGGACAGTATCTGAATTTTAAAAAAAGCATGGGACAAACACAGAGGGTCTCTAAAGGAAAAAAGGGGACTGTCGTAGTTGTTGATATGGAAGGACAGACTAGATAGGCCATGTAGTTTTCTTTTGTCGTCATATTTCTATGTTTCTATTCCGACACGCGAATAGCGGGGATGGAGGTCCGATTGGGACGTCCATCTCCACTATTCGTCCCTCTTGCCGTCCCCAATAAAAGGAGTTTGTACGGGGAGGCTTAGATGAAGGCAGGAGGGGGTGTTACAGGGGGGGGGGGGGGCAGGCAGTAGGCGATCGATGGTCCCGGACGTACAAGGCTAATTCTGAAGTCTGTCCTGTTTGTCCAGGGCTGGCAGACTGGACGGGGGCTTATTCCATCTCAGAGGTGGAATACGTTCCCATAGACATTGGGGGATGGCAGGCCTGGGCAGCAGAAGTGGGGCGAGTGGGTGCAGGGGTTCCCTGCAGTCCGACCCTGGCCATGAGAGCCCAGATCGGAGGTCGGTCTGTGGGGAAAGGAACAAGAGCTTGACTGAATTAGCTGGGTAGGGGCCTGTACATGCAGGCCACGTCTATTCCCATGCAATCGGAATTGGAAATTACGACATACTATAATTGGCTAGAAGGATGCTTTGGTGCATAGGGTGCATAGGGAGAGGAATGGCCAGCAGAAGAAAGGAGGTGATAGTGCCTCTGTATAAGTCTTTGATGCGACCTCATTTGGAGTATTATGCGCAGTTCTGGAGACCGCACCTTCAAAAGGATATAAACAGGATGGAGTCAGTACAGAGGGTGGCTACTAAAATGGTTAGTTGTCTTCATTATAAACATATGAGGACAGACTTAAGGATCTTAATATGTACACCTTAGAGGAAAGGCGGGATAGAGGTGATATGACTGAGCCGTTTAAATACCTCCGTGGCATAAATGCACAGGAGAGCCTCTTTCGATTTAAAGCAAGCTCTGCTATGTGGGGATAATTTCAGGAGTGATATATGGAAATATTTCTTCATAGAAAGAGTGGTGGTGGATCCATGGAATAGTCTCCCATTGTCCCAAAGAAGCATGGGACAAACACAGAGGATCTCTAAAGGAAAAATGGGGACTATTGTAGTGGTTGATGTGGAAGGACAGACTAGATAGGTCATGTGGTCTTTTTCTGTCATCATGTTTCTAATTTACATGTGTCCCTTTCAAATCTAGATGCAGGTATTTACACCAGTCCTAAATCCAGTCCACCCAATTGCTAGGGATGGTGTAAGTGATCATGTCTTAACCAATGTGCATTATAGCTATTTATGTCCATAGTTTATACAGTCAAGTAGGCATGGTTTTTTTTGGAGTGCCATCAAGTCAGTGTTGACTCATAGTGCCCCAGCTACCTCTGGTTTTTTTTGGCAATATATCACTGGAAGTAAATTGCCAGCCTTTTCTTCTGAGGCAATGGAAGGTAAAGTGACTTGCCCAAGGTCACAAGGAGTGCCAGTTGGAATCAAACCCCTGATCTTCCAGGTATGAGGTTGTTGCTCTAACCACTAGGCTACTCCTCCACTTGTAGGTATGTACTTGACTTTAAAAAACAGGCATGAAATAACTCATATGCACATAAAAATGAGTGCTAACTGCATGGGACATTATAAAATTATCCTCATACAGGCTGATGCAGAAAACCGATGCTAGACAGGCAATGAATTGACTTTTTACGATTTTAGTAGCACCTCTACAATGCACAGCTTTTAACCCATGATGCAGCAAAGATAGGGTATGCAAATGAAGGATGTGGTAACCATGCATATGCAAATGAGCCACCTTAAAACTGGGTGCAAAATGGCAGCGTTAAACTGGGAGAGCAAGCCAAACATATGCGCAGAAGAAATTGGCACTCGTTTTACTTGCTCTCCCAGAGAAACAGGCACTGCATGGCTAATTTGCATGAGTCCCGACAGTATTTTGATGGCATCAGGGATGATCGTGGCATCGGGGAAAAGCCCCCGATGCGATCAAAGTATGGTCAAGGGCTGGTGCCCCAACAGAAAGAGAAGCCCTGGTGGCCCAGCAGCCCCGATCTCCACAGTATTTTGATGGCAACAGGGAAGATCGCAGTATCGGGAAAAGCCCCAATAGAAAGTGACTACCTAGTGATCTAGTGGCCCCTGAACCCCATGCCAAATTAAAATAAAATAACCCTGTGGTCTAGCGGCCCTTGAAACCCCCAACCAAAATTAAAATAAAATAACCTGGTGATCTAACGGCCCCCATCAGGTTATTTTCATTTAATTTGGGGTGGGGGTAGGATTTCATGGGGCCGCTAGACCACCAGGTTATTTTATTTTAATTGGTGTGGGGAGTTCGGGCTATTAGACCACCAGGTTATTTTATTTTCATTTGCAGTGGCGGGTTCAGGGGTCACTAGACCACAAGGTAATTTTATTTTAATTTAGAGTGTGGGGTGCAAGAACCGCTAGACCATCAGGTTGTTTTATTTTAGTGGGGGTTGGAAGTTTCAGGGGCTGCTAGACCACCAGATTATTTTATTTTAATTTAACTTGGGGTGGGGGTGGGGTTTCAGAGGCAGCTAGACCACTAGGTTATTTTATTTAATTTAATTTGGGGTGGAGGTGAGTGTTTCAGGGGCTGCTAGATCACCGGGTTATTTTATTTCAGTTTGGTAGTCACTTCTTGTCATGGCACCAGCCCCCAACAGTATTTTGATGGCATTGGGGGCTTTTCCTGATTCCACAATCGTCCCCGATGCCATCAAAATGCTGCCAGGTAGGCTGATCTGGACCGTTGGGCCACCAGGGATATGATTTCCCTATTTTGATGGCACTGATGGCTTTGCCTGATGCCTGATCATCTGAGGAGAAGATGATCTGGGCATCGGGGAAAGCACCTGGTGCCATTAAAATACTGATGGGGGCACGCGTTAGAGGTCGAAGTGACCTCAGACCCTGCAGTAAAAATATCGGCGCAATGACTCATTGCGAAATCCTCTACACCTGTTTCTACATTGGGTGTATTTATTTATTTATTTATTTACAATTCTTATATACCGCACTATTTGCAATCAGCGCGGTTTACATAGAACAAAAACATCCGACAATATACATATGTCTGGTCATTACATTGAACAGGGAATGGAACTTGGAAAACAAAGATAAACTATATACATAAGAAGTTCAATAGGAAAGGCTCCTGTTTTGTGTTTTACATTTTTGTAGCCATGATTTGCATATCAGACTATTATGTGCAGCTCATTTTCCTACAATTTAAATACATTTTCATGCATTTAAATACTTGTGGCATTAATTGGGTGCTAGTCTTTCTGTCGATGTTTACGTGCACTTCCGTCTGTTTTCTGCATTTGAGGTTAACTAAAAAGTGCTTAAAGTGTGCTTAAACGTGGCGTTATCAGTGCTTAAAGGCTACGGTAGCTTTCTGCATCGGCCTGATAGAGAGTAATTTTATAAGGGGAAGCCTAGTTAAAGCACTTTTTATGACACCTATGTGAAATCTAATTTATAAAGAAAAGTAAGCACCACATATACCAGCTCTAAAAAAACAATGCGTGCGACTGAGTAAATGCTGACCCCTGGTGACCCAGCGGCCCCTCTAGAGCTGGTGTAAATCCCTGCACCTAGATTGGTAAAGAACCCATGTAAATGATAAGATTTTATAATGTGCGTGTGCACTTGTGCAATGCGCCATTGCTCTGCCCAAACTCTGCCTGTACACATGCCCACAGCGAAAGTACATATCACTGGGGCAACCTGCCCACTTCTAATAGCAACCATGTCATTTGCACGCTTAAATCACTAAAATACCATGATTCACACACTTTGATAGCATGTAACTTTAGAAAGCTCCTTATAAAATTACCTTCATAAGTAACAAAATCATGTCTTCACTGTGTATGAAGTTGTGGTTACACGTACAAGACTCTAGTGGTGACGCTCGTTCTTTGAGCACGTTATTTTATAAAATAGCTTCTCCTGTTCTATGTGGTTCTAAATATACATGTTTCTTTGCCATCGCTATAGTATTTAATGAAATGCTCCATCTTTGCCAAACCTTTATAAAATACTAATGTTTTGAACCCATGGATCTAAAAGACGATTTCGACTTTGACGACCTATACAAAGGGGCGTGTTTATTAAAACGCGCTAATGGTTAATATGGGGTTTAGTACGCACCAGTGCAACCGTTATCACATGCCAACAATGCGGCTGCACTAAGAATCCTGTACTAACCTCTTAACATGGGTTAGAGTAGAGACTGGGTGGTTCAGGAGTGAAGCCTGCTCATTGCGGTTAGCGTAAACATCTTTAACGCATGATAACTGGCAACATTGCACCCGTGTTAATTATGCAAACTGCTCAGCGCAATGGTGTCACAGAGTCCATGCTAACTACATGGGAACATGGCAGGCATGCCTCCATATTTTAGCATGGGTCCAACACCATCGCCATGCAAAGTTTTGGGGATGAAAGCACAGTAAACTACCACATTTTAGTAAACATGTTCCAAAGTTAGCCTCCATACCTATAAATGAGCACTTACCCTAACTCTGATAATGACAGTCTTCGTGATAGTATCAAAGTCATTGGATGATGTTGCTCTCACTATAATGGGAATATCACCTAATTCTTTTGGTTTAATTAGAAAATAAAGGGTTGTTCCATTCTGCGCTGTTAAGATTGCCTTCCTTTCATTTAGTACAGTGTTTGTAGCATTTGATGGACTTATGATAGTAAAGGAATCATTTGGCTCCAGTTTTACAAAGACCTGCAAAAGAAACATTGAAAAATATTGGTAAACTATAATTACATTGAGACAATGAACAATATGATATAAACAAAAGCATTTGTAGTGTATTCAACACAATTGTTCATTAAAGCAAGCCTTGACAAATTTTGTGCAGATTTAGAAGCCTGGCCAAAATCTTAGGAACCAGTGCTTGTGACCTCGTCATCCCTCCCCCTCTAGTTCTCTTGCATTGGTCTCATCTTCTCATGAGATCAGCGCCAGAGTACCTACACCTTGCATCATCTTTAGATAACAATAGTTATAACTTCAGATAATGTGTCTCTGTGGGTGTGTGCTGCAACGGTGGTGTGCCTATCTGTGTGTGGGATGTGGCGGTAGGGGCAAGGCTGCAGTGCATGTGTATGTGTGCTGCAGATCTGGGGAACCTGTGTGTGTGGTGCAGAGAAAGGTTGTCTGTGTGTGTGTATGTGATGTGTGGCGTGGAGGTGAGGTGTATATGTGTGTGCGAGTGTGTGCGTGTGTGTGTGGTGCCTCTGTGTGTGTGTCGTCATGCAAAGGTGGAGGAGCGTGTATGTATCTGTATAGTATAGGGATAAGGTGCATATGTGTGTGTGTGTGTATAGTGTGGTGGTGAGGTGCTTGTGTGTATGTTCTGGGGGGGGTTGCACCCTTTGGCATATACAGATTATCATTTTTGTCCCCATGCATTCATCCCTTTAACTTCCACCTTGCACCCTTCCCTCCCCACTTCAACCCCAACCCCTCCCCATTCTCTATTCCCCTTCCAGACTCTTTCCCCCATTCTCCCTCCCGCCAGCACTCCCACCCCCTGCCCTCCATTTTCCCACTCTCTGTACTTTGTTCTTCATGTCTGTTCATTTTTTTAAGGTACTGCCCCTTTAAATTTCTTCTGCCTCTGTCCCGTGGACATGCCCCTTTGTAATAAATGTAAGCCCCAACTGTGGCAAAGATTACTCCTGTTCCGCCTGTGGGCAGACAGAAGGGGTTTTCTGCCTGTGATAGGGGAGCAAATCCAAGGCACCAGGTATAAATTTCTGTTTGTCATGGTGACCTGGCAGCTGGGCTTCGTCAAGCCCTGCATTAAACAGTAATTTTATAAGCATTTTTCCACATGTAAAGCCTGTTATAGAAAAGGCTGCTCATAAAATCATGCAGTTGTATATGCTCACAAGTATGTGCAGCAACAAAACGGGACATATTTATTTGCATGCTACATGTAGGCATTCCCAGGGGCATAGTTTTGAATTGGAGAAAAATGGTATATAAAAAAAATGTTAAATAAATAAATGAATAAATAAATAGTTTGGTGAAGCAGCAGCAGAACTGCAATGTAGACTCATATTTAAAAAATTGTATGAGTACTTACTTAGAGGGTAATTTTATAACCAGGCACCTAATTTGAGCCAATTTTATAAAGAAAATCAGACACATATTTTTCTTTATAAAATACGGGTGTAAGTGTTCAAAAAAAATCAGATGTACACCTAGATTTCTAAAGAATGTGCATAAGTTATAGTATAATCTATACATGTAAACTTCACTCCATCCATACTCTGTATTTACATCTAATGTAGTTGCCTATTATTACTTGTTACTTACTGGGCTTTAGATTGATCTATATGAAATCTGCATGCAATGGGGCAAATGATATACAGATTTCATATAAATCAATCTAAAGCCCATCATAACTGAGAACTAAGATGGGAAAGCCAGCAGGGGATGGGATGGGATGGAGTCTGGGCGAGGCAGGGGTGGTCCAGCCCAGCAACACGTTCAGGGCTGATTCAGGTCACAGCCTTGTACATGCTGCCGGGCTCATGTGGACATGCTGCTTATACCACCATAAAGGTGGTGTAAGCAGCACTTTCAGGGTGATCAGGGCCAGGGAACCTGCTCTGGGGCTGGGGCCGGGTGCGGGGAGGTCCCTGCCGCCTGATCCAGGCCCCGGCTGGCAAGCTGTGGGTCGGGTATTGAGGAAGTAGGGGGTCGAGCTGTGGCAGCCAAGGGAGCCTGCGGGAAAGATGTCCCTGTAGGCAGGCAGGGGCATGCCGGGCTGTCCTCAGGCCTGATTCTGGCTACCATGGGAATGTTTTGTTCCCCCGGTCCAGAATCAGGTCCAAATATGCACGTCTGGCCTGGTGCCATCTGGACGGCCTGGATGTGCCCCTATGAGAATCGGGCTCCACGTGTGCCGAAGGCTGCTGCTGCCAAGCTTAGCTGCCCCTCTGCCGCTGGAATCAGTGGCAGTGGGAGGGTGTGGCAGGCTCTGTGTGTTGAAGCACATGGCTTGCCACCCACAGAGGTCTGCTGCCCTAGGTGGCTGCCTAACCTGCCTAGTGGATGGTCAGGCCCTGAGGGTACCATCCTGAGGGATTTGAGTGTGTAATGATATCACATCTAATGTGACCAGCTATGCTATCTTCTTCAGATTAGTTACTTCTTTAAAATGTTTTAAAAAAATGAGAGGTATATTGAATAAAAGATTTCATTTGTCTACAGTGCCCTAGGCTAACCTTTAGCATTGGGGTGTGCAGCGATGGCACCCCCGTCCCCAGAGATGTTCGTAATTGAAGTCAACAGTCATAATCTTTGAACACCAGCCTTCCAACAACAATTTTTGACATGATGGGGCTGATATTCAAAGCGCTTAACTGGCCTGCTAAGGGCACTCACCACAATATTCAGCGGCACTCTTCAGATAGTTACGGTTATGGTTACCATTTACTTGATATACTGCGTAACTGTAATTGTGATAGTGCCATTGGATATCTCCATAGATTGTCCCAACACTATCCAGCTAGTGTAGGGGCAGTCCGTGGACAGGGCAAGAGCGGCGTCAGTACTATCTGCATAAATGGTGACTTTATCAAGTTATCATGATATTCAGCTGGCACTAATCCACCAAACGTAGGCCACATGAAATACAGGCCTCAGTTGTAAGGCAAATAGGTAACAGCTGAATATTAACACTAACCAAGTAAAGTCAACATGTATCCAGTTTGCAGCGCTCCTATCCGGCTACTGCCACTGAATATCCCACCAATATTTAAGTGCCACAATGTTTTTTTAATATCAGCCATTTTGAAAATCGGCCTCCATGCTTTTAAATATTAAACTTTGCTTTGTGTGTATGTGTGTACCCGCTCTTTCTGCGGATTAAAGAATGTGCTGATGGTTCTTTGCATTTCTGTGACTGTCAGGATCTTTGGTTTTGCTTTGGCTGTTGCTGACCTTTGCTGCCTTCAGAACTGCTGCCCTAGGTGATCTCCTAGTTTTGCCAAGTGAATGATTGGGAAGCCCTGTTTGTCTCACATAGGTGTGTAGAAAGAAATCCACACATTGAGAAAGAGTTCCAAAACTGAAGTGCCAGTGGAATATATGGACTCAATATTCAAAGGGATTAACACGGTTAGCAGACCTTGTCTGGGATATTCAATAGCATTAACATGGTTAGTGCGACCGAATATCTGTGGGTACCGCTGCTGCATACCCCAATGCTAACTGGGTAGCATTGGGGGCATCCCAGGGGTACAGCAGGGGTGGCACCTGGCGATAACTGGGCAGCTGCAATATTACGTTATTTGTGGACATGTGCTTCTATAAAATTGCCCAACCTACGTGTCAGAAAAGGTATGGGCACTGTGCCATTTTGCACATATTTTTACCTGCCATCAGGGGAGGCGTTACAGGGGCTTGGGCAGAATTTGGAACTTTGCATATACTTTGGAATTTTTCAAAGCACATGGTACTTTTTAATCTGCACACTAATCGGCAGTATAAATTTGTAGTGGGTAAGTGATCGTAGCCACATACTTCGGCTTTGAAAATATTGCAAAGTCCACAGACTGAGAAGTTCGTCACAATTTCCACCAAAGTGGGCAACTGAAAAATGGCCCCCTGTGGAAATCGATTCTGAGAGGGGCACTTCCGGACGGCAAAAAGATGGACGGGGCCATTTTGTACCTGATTCTGCAACCACGGGAGCTATACGTTCCCACGGTTGCAGAATCACGTCACTTAGATGGCCCGGTGTGTCCTCAATTCAGCTGTGGGATACATACAACCCTCTGCCTGGTTAGCCCTCCCAACGCTCTGGCTGGTGTGCTGGTGCAGCGGCGTCCTGTCACCATGGCACCAGCATGTCTAGCTGGAGCAACAAAGTGCCCAGCGGCAGAAAAGCCCCTTCTTCCTGCTGCCCGGCCCTCAAGGAGGTCTCCCAATGCAGGGATCGTGCTCCAGGATCACTCCAGCTGTAGCGTGCTGGGGTAGGGGGGCTACAGCCCACAATCACCGGGATGACTGGCACTTATTCCACCTTCAGGGAATAAACTGGGCGTCCAGCAGACAGCTAGTAGACATTCAAGGCCCTGACCTGAATATGCCTTGTATGTTGAGCCGCTTTGCCACTCCCCTGCTCCGCCTCCGTCCTGCCCCCTCCTGCCCCCATCCAGTGCTCTCTGCACAACGGCTCAGTACGTACGGGGAACCAAATGTGTGGAATATGGTCCCTGCGAATAGTGGGGTTTGCATGTCCCTGCTAGTCGGGGATTGGAATGACCCCGTTAGTGAGGATGTTATAATGTAGTGCTCAGACTTGTCGGTTGTACCTCAAGTGTCTTTGGTAGATTGTTGAAAAGGATAACTTCCACAAGAAACTGTTCACCTCGAATAACTGAGAAAGGTAGATTCAAAGAAAAAAAGAGAGGATGGTACACTCGTATCTGTAAAAAGAAAAAGAAAAAGTCTGAACATGAAATGCCACTATAACAAATAAAGAAATCTAAAAATCAGACTAAATGGTCCTGTTTCTTCCCCATACGCTCTGTAATCCTGTTTTTAGAGACCCATTGATAGTAATGTCTAGAGATATCTGTCACATCCCCTCAGTGTGGGTGTGTTTATGCTAATGTGGTACTTTTGGTGACCTGGGAAAGAGGAACAGTAACTCTGAAGCAGACCATTTGCTTAGCTATTCTGTATTGCAGTTTTATCTTTCGGCATTCAAAGGTGCTATTCCTCTGTCCATTTTATAGCTTCATTTTACTAACTTTGTCACTGCTTTAGGGTAATGTGCATAGAATACCGCAATGTGCAAATCATTTGAAATCATAATCAAACTAGGAAAATTTCTGTAGGTTTAAGTTTGACAAAATTTAAAAATTTTCCTCCAGGGCCACTGGGGGAATGCATAAGGTTCTATGTTGGGGGAAAATTCATAGATGACTTTTAAAAAATTGTGCTTTTGATTTTCAAAAAAATCAAGTTAATTTTTCAAACATGAAGACCAAATATCTTGCATCTGCTTTGGGTTTCTTCATAAACATTCATCGAGCTGAACTGGTGAGCTTTTACAATGTTTTCTGGTTTGGCAAATTGTCTGATGAGCTTCTTTTATACAAGTCTTCACTTTGCTGCCTGTCACCAAAAGAGTCTGTCACTGAGTGGGCCCAACCTTCTTACAAGTTTCACTGCCTGTTGATTTATAATCCAATACATGATATTTACTTACTTACTAGGAATTAATTTCATTTGTTTTATATTATGCAATTTTACACTCAATAATGAGAAGTATCCAAGGTTAATCTTAAGATACATGAAGCAAAAATTCACTCGTGGTAGGCCAGGCCAGGGCAAGGACATGAGGCGTCCTAGATTAATCTTATTCCTGCCTCCCCTCTGCTCTTGCTCCTATTGACATTGCTGCTGTCTCTCTCTGGGACCTTCAGTGGCGGCAATTGCTTTTAAACAGTGACACAACACTTAGCATAACCTGCAGGGCTGCGTGCTGTTCCTGCTTCTGCCTCCGTCACTGCAGACTTTCTGTTCTCATGGAAGTAGGAACAGCACACAGCACCAGTGGGTATGACAGGCTCAGTGTAGCTGTTTAAAAGTAATTGCCGTCACTGCAGATCCTGGAGAGGGGTGGCAGCAGGCTCTGACCATTGGCACTCTAGGCAAACTCCCAGTTCGCCTAATGGTAGTGCCGGCCCTGGTGGTAGGTTAAGATGGAAGGTTAGAGGTTGCAGTTGATTTGTCTTTGTATGATTTTGATTGTAAACCTCTATGAATGTTCTGGGAGGAACAGCGGAGGATCCAATGTCAATAGTCTTTTCTATAGCCTCTGATCATTTATGATATACTTGATATTAGAAAGCTAAGTTACCTCAGTGAATTCCCTTGTCAGACCAAGCCCAAGTCCCTCTGAAATAACAAATCCACTGGCCACCCAGGTGGTGATACTGTCAGGCACAGTCACTTGTAGATTTGCACTGGTTGTTGAGCTAGTTATTTTGAAAGATAAAATTAATAGGTTATAAAAGAGAAAATTCATCAGCCATAAGTATCAATGAGGAACGTTCTACATTCTGTTGCAAGAAGACAACCTTGAAAAAGAAATGGAATCTTCCAAGAGACTGGGTTTCCTTCCTTCTCTAGTAATGACATTTCAGATCTGATTGAAAATGTTACCTTTTCCAAATCTGAGTTCAAGGCAAATCACAAACAGGCAGTCCAAGTGGACTTAGAATCTAAGTTGTACCTGAAGGAATGGAGAGTGAAGTGACTTGTCTAAGCTTCCAAGGAACATCAATGAGGGCAGCAGGAACTGAGCCTGGTTTCCTTGGTCCCAAGGCTGCTGCTTTAGCCGTTGGGCTACTGCTTCATTTCCATTCCACTTCTGTATCACAAGGATTGGTAGTCATTCGACTCATGGATGGTTGGAGGCACTATATGGGCATATTTTAATTCCCATTCAATTACCCAGACATTGATAGCGCACCATCTAGCAGTCCACTTTGAAACGTCTAAGTTATTTGGTTATTTGTTCAGATTCTATTAAGAACTGAACAAACACAAAGTGGAAGAAAGGATCCAGAGATACAGTGAATGATCCTTATTGAAGGCCTGATAGGGCCGTGTTTCAGCTAAATTGTCCACATGATGGGTCTATAGAACATATAAAACAATTAGAGTTTACCAAAATGCAAAAATAATATAAGACAAGACAGTAGACTAAATGATTTTACATATAAATGCAAACCATAATATTAAATCTATAACAAACAATGTACCATAAGTTCACTCAAGAAATCACATAGGATTCTATTATAGCATCTTTAATCAAAGAACAATGGGCATATAAATACAGTAGAAATTTGTACATCTAAAACAAGGAGGACAAATCATAAACAATTAATATTATCAACCCAACAAACAATCACCTATCAGATTGCTTCATTGAAGTCTCCAGCTGGCTACAAAGGAACAACTTATCCATCAACATTAAAAAAACAGAAGCCCTCATAGTAACCAAGGACCCTAACTTCACACCACCACCACACCTCATCTTGGGAACCACACAAATACAAATTCAACCCCACATAAAATATTTGGGAATCATCATAGACCAGGCGCTCACACTCAAGCAACAGATCAAAAAGACTACCGGAATAATATTCCACAAGGCAAAAACAGTACAATGGCTCAGGCCACTCATTGATACACAGGACTTCAGAACAGTCAAGCAAGCTATGATGCTCCCCACCTGGACTACTGCAATATAATTTATCACGGACTACCTGTCACCCACACCAACCCACTACGAACTGCCCTAAACACCACTGCAAGAATTATCCAGAAAGCAAAAAAATAAGATCGCATCACTCCAGTCCTGAGAGAACTGCACATACTACCATTCGAAGCAAGGATCAAATAAAAATCTGCCCTACTTATCGACAAAGTCCTCTGTCAAACGCAGACTTCCCAACTCCGCACTCTACTGCCCCAGCCCACCCTCAGCAGAACAACCCGACAAACCACCAGCAACACCCTCACAATCCCCCACGAACGAACTAAATACAATCAACGGACCTGCAACAGAGCCTTCGAACTATACGCACCCTCCCTCTGGAACTCCCTACCGAGTCAAATCAGAAACAACGGAGATCTTTCCACATTCCGGAAACAACTAAAAAACATCCTGTTTCATGAATACCTTGGACCAGAAACAAACATCCATCACTGACTACTCCTCCAGACCTTCCAACATATCCCCAGAACTACCTACTAAGAGACCTACGTCTATTGTCTAAGTCTTTACTGTCTGTTCAGATCATTAATGTTGGCCGCCTGGGTGACAGCCCCCCTCTCTATGAATTGATTACTGCCCCCCCCTTTTTTTGTTAAACCGCTTTGACCCAGTGAAAAGCGGGATATAAATACAGTTAAATAAATAAAATAAAATAAATAAATATTATGAACTAATCACATATACAGTATAAGCTCTATCTTAAAACAAAATTTAAATACATAAAAGCAATAATGAAAAAATATTTTATTATGTATACATTTAAAACAAAAATTGACACAATAAATTAGCAAAATAATGTGATCAATGTTCAAAATAAAATTTGATCATTATATTTACAAGACAGAAACAAATAATAAAGTAAAAAAAAACACAGAATAAATAGAAGAAATCAATTCATTAATAACTTGCTTCTACCTAAAATACCAATTTCAAAAAAAAGGAGGGGGAGGAAGGGAAGGAGAAGAATGGGGGAGGGAGGAGAGAGAGGGGGAAGGGAAATGAGGGGAAGGGGAGGAGGGAGACGGGGAGGAAGAGGGGAGAGGGAAAGGGAAAGATAAGAAGAATCAGTAGAATATAGGTACCAACATAAAAACTTATACCATGGTACATTGTTTTTTATAGATTAAGAGCATGTTTACTAAAGTTTTATGTGCGTAGATTAAGTTAAACTGCACCAATAGAAATTAAAGAGCTCTGGGCACTTCATTAACGCACGTTAAATCCTTTAGTAAACATGCCCCTTAGTGTAATGTTATTGTTTGCATTTATATGTAAAAATTGTTTATTCTACTGTCTTGTCTTATATTATTTTTGTATTTTTGTAATCTTTAATGGTTTTATATGTTCTATAGATCCCTGATGCAGGCAATTAGCCAAAACATGGCCATGTTGGGTTATCAATAAAGATCATTCGCTGTATCTCTGGATCTTTTGTCCTGATCTGTCCTCCGCTCTGTGTTTGCTCAGTTCTTTGTTAGAGGAATATTTCCTCTGTCTTTTTTGATGATTCTGTTAAGGCCATGTGTTTTCAGAGACACTGGGCAGATATTCAGCAATTTTCTGGCTCATCTATTCAGACTTTGCTTGCATGTTTTTCTAACTTTATTTCCTGAAATGTATTTGTTTGATATTTCAGTTATTCCTCTTTTTTGGAATCTCATAGTATATTAAGTGGATCAGAAACCAGGCCCCCTGTCTTCCTTGAGTAGAAAAATAGAAAGACTAAGGACTTGATTTATTAAAGGGGCTAGTGCATTACCACATACTAATAAGCATTAATGTGCATTATTTTTCCTAGCAAAAAAAAAAAGGCTCCAGTACTCTTTCATTAATACAAGAGGACCATGGGTCAATTTTATCAGGCAATGAAAAAGGTGCTGGTATTCAGTTCCACCAAGTACCCCCTCATAAAAAGCTCTTTTTTATGCAGTGGGACCTATTTACTTATATAGGTGATATTTTCTAACGGTTAACACGTTAATGATAGTTAACATGGATTAACTACCACTGTGCCCATAGAAATCAAAGGGCCATGGTGACAATTAACGCACATCAACCTTTAGTAAGCATGCCCCAATGCAAGCTAGATGCATTGGCATGTCTAACATGGCAAAGCACTTCAGCAAGTTCTATGTCTCACCCCTCCCCATTGTAATTTCTCCAGGTATACAATCAAAAGGAATGATTCTTGTCCTGAAACCAGAAAGACAAGGGTTCAAATCCCACTGACATTCCTTGTCACCTTGGGCAAGCCACTTAATCCTCCATTGCCTAAGGTAGAAACTTAGAATGTAAGCCCTCTGGGGTCAGGGAAATAACTACTGTACCTGATTGCAATTCACCTTGAACATCTACTGGAAAGGCATGAACTAAATACTAATAAATAAAATAAATACAGATAAATAAAAGTAAATTGCATATATCTTTTGAATGCTATAACCAAAATTATTATGCAAGTGATATTCAAATACTAAGAAGATTTATACGAAAAGTGCAAACCTAACCAAGTGTACTATTAGTCAAAATAATTGTGCAATTGGGTTACTTCTCAATCATTCTAAATTATCTTCAAAAGAATAAGATATATTGATTACTCATTTACCTAGTGTTAGTCTCAACCCAGATCCACGTGTCAAGAAAATGTGTGCCCATAGCTGTTGCACTTAAGAATTGGTTGAGAACATCAAGTTGTGTCTCTTGCAAAATATCAGAAGGATCTGAAACATTAATGGCATGAATATTATTAATAAGACTTAGAACAAAGTAAACAATATGGGGGTGATTTTAAAACGGTTTAGCTGGTTAAGAGTACCTGCCAACTGTCTAACCCCTTGTGATTCCACTTGTCACCAGCACTATCTCGATAGTGCCGCTGAATTTCCCCACAGGAAAGCCACCCAGTTAAATCCTGGATGGTCTGTGGGTGGAGTGGGGGCGGTCACATGACTGTCCTAGCTTTATGGGGTTAAGCTATCTGGTTAATGGCTCAATATCATCATTGACCGGATAGCTGTTGCAATCATCGCCAAAATTAGATATTCAGCGCTGGATGTTGGATAGGTTCTGGCCCTGAATATCTGGTTTTAATGTCAGCGGCTGCGGACAGGTGCTTTCAAAGTGCCTAGTCACCACCACTGAATATTAACCCCTATTTCTTATCCATGGAAGTAAGTAATATGGGAATCTATCTACTCTTTGAGATCCTGCTAGGTGCTTGTGACCTGGATTGGCCACTTTTGGAAACAGAATATTGTGCTTAATGAACTTTGGGCTGACCTAGTGTAGCAATTCTTATGTTTTTAATAAAGCAGCACTGAGCTACTGTCAAAAGTTCATACAAAAGACATTTTGCATCATAGAAAGAGACAAATTTAAGGTTCAAAGAATACCAATGCAAAAAACGAACTCGCAAGTCAGTTTTCTTGTTCGGTTTTGAATACAATTGAGTTGTTACTAAGTTAATCCACCTTCTATATAAAGGTAAACAAATAAGTTGGACATGCTATTTACTTATTGAACTAACTTTACACATTGTACTTTCAAGAGTTATACCCCGTTCAAGCAGCGTAGAAGCTACAGAAGGCAATCACAGCATCATCTTTTGGGGACTGTGAATGGGTAGTAGTGAATCCCATCCTTCCATTAACTGTCAAGTGGCTTTAGGATAAGTTCTTGTACCTATTATTCTCCTTGGACAAGCAGGATTCGTCAGCCACACCTGGTGTCGTCCCCCGACGGTGACATATATGGAAGTGCTCTCTAGAGCTCAGAACCTTCTGAGCATGTGCCAGAGGCCCAACCCACTAGCCCGTCCCTAGCCAGCCAGTCTTTCTTCTTCCGCCGTGCCTACCACACGCGGATCCTGCTCTCTCACAGCCAGAGAAGAATTAAAAGACGAATACCCTCAACTAGAGAAGAAATTAAATAAAATACTTATGAAGAAGATGCCATCTACGAAACCTGGATTTAAAAAATGCAGCCACTGCTCAAGGAAGATGAGCAACTCAGATGCCCACGACCAGTGCGTTAGGTGCTTAGGCGCCAACCACCAGGTCACGGACTGCCAGCACTGCTCTCGGATGTCTCCCAGAGCCCTAAAGTCCAGAGGCCATGCTTTAAGAGATTTTCTTGCGCTGCATCCGGAACCTGCAACAACTATTCCCCCGGCATGGGATGCGCCCCTAGGGGCCTCCATCCCCGGGTGTTCTGCTCCGGGCTTGCCAGCTACCACGGAAGCCCCCGTGGAAAAGCTACACACTCCCGCGGCAAAAATAAACTCCAAAATGCCGGCAGGTAAGCTGGAAACAAAACAGCAAACTTCCAAGGCCTCCTCCAGCCGCCGCAGCTTTTCCATCTCTCCTCGGGACCCTCGCAGAGCTCAAGCACGCCAGTCCGACCATCTTGATGACGTCACAGTCTCCACCCCCTCTGCTCCTATTGGCTATCGGCACGGGCATGCTAGCCACACCCACCCAACCCTCATTGGACAATCAAATGGGTCTCCCTCCCGACGTCATGACGGCCCCCCTTCTCTCTGCACCGAGGCTGCACATCGCAAGGACTTCCCTCCTCCCGGCGCCAACACAGAAGTAGACCCCGACGCTGGCGCTGTCTCTGCCCCCTCGGATCCACAGCATCGAGGCACTAATCAGGGCAGCAGAGAGAACAATGATCACTATGATGATCGGACACTGCGGAGTGCACGCCGCCGAGACGAAAGTAGCCATCACCGCCGGGACAGACATTGGAGCCCGGGACACAGCAGGCACAAAAGGCAACATGGCTCCTGAAGCCCCAGTGCTGCCAGGAGAGGCAGGCACTGCGGGTCAAAGTGCAAGCACCACGCTAGCAGCTCCAGCCCCGGATCCAAGCCACATAGGAAGGCCTCATCCACGGCAAGGGTCCCCGAGGCAGCGCAACAACCCGGGACAATGGCCACCGCTGCGGGGCTGCTTCCTAACCAAGGAGCCATCCTGCAACTGCTTTCCAGCTTCACAGACCTTCTACATGATGCTGTCTCGGATAAATCCATCCCAAACGCTGCTTTAGAAGGACCACGGGACTGCAGTCTTCCCACCCCAGGCGCAAACACTGCAAACCCCCCATACCCCGACCACGGCTATACAAGTGACACCTCTGGATCTTCTGAATCTCTATCCTTCCTCAGCATAGGTGAAAAGGAGGAGGATACGAACCCACTAGGGTCCGAAGCCCCCACTGAGGACAAAGCAGCCTCACTATTGAATTCAGTGGGGGGATCCACCGGGGCTTCCACGGACACGCACCCAGCCCCAACAGCTGCGCCGCTCGAGGACCTCACATACCCCAAGTTTCTGCACAAAGTGGCCTCCTCCTTGAAACTTATTCTTTTGGAAACAAGTCAAGCTGGACCGGAGGTCATAAGAACATAAGAACATAAGAACATAAGAAATGCCATACTGGGTCAGACCGAGGTCCATCAAGCCCAGTATCCTGTTTCCAACAGTGGCCAATCTAGGTCATACGTACCTAGCAGTTTCCCCAAAAGACACAGGTTCTGCAGTGCTTGTACTAGGTCAAGCATTGATATCCTGGGTCCCTTTTTAATAGTGGTTTATGGACCTTTCCTCCAGGAACTTGTCCAAACCTTTTTTAAACCCAGCTATACTAACAGCCCTTACTACATCCTCCGGTAACAGATTCCAGAGTTTGATTACACGTTGAGTGAAGAAATATTTTCTCTTATTTGTCTTAAATAGTTTACCCTGTAGCTTCATTACATGTCCCTATTCCTTCTATATTCTGATAGCGTAAACAATTGATCCACGTTTATCCGTTCCACTCCCATTCATTAATTTATAGACCTCTATCATATCTCCCCTCAGCCGTCTCTTTTCCAGGTTAAAGAGCCCTAACCTTTTTAGCCTCTCTTCATAGGAGTAGCCTTCCATCCCCTTCACCAATTTGGTGGCTCTTCTCTGTACTTTTTCTAATAACTCTATGTCCTTTTTAAGATACGGTGACCAGAATTGCACACAATATTCAAGGTGCGGTCGTACCATGGAGCGATACAGAGGCATTATAATATCCTTTGTTTTATTCTCCATCCCTTTCCTTATGATACCTAGCATTCTATTTGCTTTCTTGGCCGCCGCTGCACACTGGGCGGAGGGTTTTAACATGTTATCCACGATGACTCCTAAATCTTTTTCCTGGGTGGTGGTTTCTAATGTGGAGCCTTGCATCGTGTAACTATAGTGTGGGTTGTTCTTTCCTAGGTGCATAACTTTGCACTTGTCCACATTAAATTTCATCTGCCATTTGGAAGCCCAGTCTTCCAATTTATCCAGATCCTCCTGCAGTTTTCCACAATCCTCTTGGGTTTTAACAACTTTAAACAGTTTTGTGTCATCTGCAAATTTGATAACTTCACTAGTTATTCCTTTTTCCAGGTCATTTATGAATATGTCAAAAAGTAGGGGACCCAGTACAGATCCATGGGGTACTCCACTATTCACCTTTTTCCATTGGGAATATTGGCCATTTAGCCCTACCCTCTGCTTTCTATCTTTTAACCAGTTCCAATTCCACAATAGTACACTGCCTCCTATCCCATGACTTTTTAGCTTTGCCAAAAGTCTCTGATGGGGGACCTTGTCAAAAGCTTTCTGAAAGTCCAGATACACTATATCAACCGACTCACCTTTGTCTACCTGTTTATGCACACCTTCAAAAAAAACAGATCAGATTAGTAAGACAAGATCTTCCTTGTCTAAAGCCATGTTGGCTGTCTCCCATTAGACCATGACTTTCTACATGCTGTGTAATTTGTTCTTTATGATGGTTTTCTACCATTTTCCCTGGTACTGACGTCAGGCTCACCGGTCCTGTAATTTCCCGGGTCACCCCTGGAACCCTTTTTAAAAATTGGTGTTACGTTGGCGACCCTCCAATCTTCAGGTATTACAGATGATTTTAATGAAAGTCACAGATTACCAATAGCAGGTCTGCAATCTCATATTCAGTTCTTTCAACACTCTGGGATGTATACCATCCGGTCCAGGTGATTTGTTACTATTCGGTTTATCAAATAGTTGTAATATATCTTCCCGGTGTAGCGATATTTCTCTCAATTCCTCTGCAGTATCACCTTTAAATACCACTTCAGTCTTGGGTAACATCCCTACATCTTCCTCAGTAAAAGACCGAAGCAAAGAATTCATTCAGTCTCTCTGCTATAGCCTTGTCCCCTCTTACTGCCCCTTTTACCCCTCTATCATCTAATGGTCCAATTGACTCTCTCACAGGCCTTTTGCTACGATGTACTTGAAAAAGTCTTTATTTCGGTGTTTTTGCTTCCGTAGCAAGTTTCTTCTGAAATTCCCGCTTTGCCTGCCTTATCAATGCTTTGCATTTAACTTGCCAGTGCTTGTGTTGTTTCCAGTTTCATCATTTGGCTCTTTTTTCCATGTCCTGAAGGTTGCTCTTTTGGCAGCAACAGCCTCTCTGACCTCACCTTTAAACCATGCTGGCAGTTTTTTGGACTTCTTCCACTTTCTTAATGCGTGGAATACAGCTGGTCTGGGCTTCGAGGATAGTATTTTAAATAACACCCAAGCTTGCTGTAAGTCTTTAACTTTTGGAACCGCTCCTTTTAGTTTTTTTCCGAACTATATTCCTCATTCTATCATAGTCTCCCTTTTGAAAGTTAAAAGGTAGTACTGTGGATTCCTTTACTATCTGTCCTCCACTGATTAAATCAAACATGATCATACTATGATCACTATTGCCAAGTGGTCCCAACACCCTCATGTACCTCAACGCTCCTAAGATGCCTATCACCTTGCCAATCCATCAGCGTCTCCTGGATACACACGTCAAGCTCTGGCAGAACCCGGCCTCATCCCTGGCATGCCACAGGAAACTCGACGCCAAATACCAGGTCCAACAAGCACCTGGATTCGGCAAGAGTCAGCTACCACATCACTCCATCGTGGTGTCTTCAGTCCTAAAGCGCATCAAGTCGTCATGTAACCATGCCAACTCCCCCCCCCCCCCAGGAAAAGACCCTAAACTCCTTGATGACGTCAGGAAGAAGGTCTTCCAAGGAGCCATGCTTAATGCTAGGATCTCCGCACACCAGTTCCAGCACATACTTTTCCAGGACTCCTTGCTGGCGACCCTCACAGACACTTTGACGGGTCTTCCGCCGGAGGAGAAAGCAAAAGCGGTATCCATAATAGGGGACCTTAAGGAATGCGGAAAACACCTCGTCAGCACTGTACATGACGCCTTTGAAGTTGCTTCACGCACAGCCGGAACCGCCATCTCCACCAGGCGGTTAGCATGGCTGCGGGCCTCGGGTCTTCGCGAAGACACACATGAGCGCATCGCGGACACACCCTGCAATGGCGAATCACTCTTTGGAGAAAAGGTGGCTGACACGGTCAATGACATGAAGGAACATTGCACCACCTTACAGACCCTTGCTGAGGAAGGCTTCGAGCACAGCTCTAACACCAAAGGAAATTTTAACTACAGCCACAAATCACAACACACTCACAGAGGATACAACGCTTACTGCAAATGGCAGCAACCTCGTTACAAGCAGACATCATACCGAGCCCCTTATGGTGCTCCACATCAACAGAAACACCAGAGGGACAGAAAACAAAAGAAACAACCGCCCCAGGTGGGGAAAAGCACCCCGTCTTTCTGACAATCAACCCGGGGAGGAACGACCAGTCCTTCCGTTGGGAGGACGATTGACCGCCTTCTGGAGCTCCTGGTGTCTTATTTCTACAGACACATGGGTCCTGCGGATCATTCGAGAAGGCTACCATCTGCACTTCCTGTCTCCCCGTACCAGCGCTCTACCCGAGCATCATCCAGCAACATCAAAACTCTTCTGCTGATGCACCAAGAATTGCTGCCCCTCTTGGCATCCCAAGCTATCAAACCGGTACCTCCCGATCAGATCAATCTGGGCTTCTACTCCAGATTTTTCCTGGTACTCAAGAGATCGAAAGGGGTGCGCCCCATCCTCGACCTAAGAAACTTAAACAAGTTCATCTTCAAGGAGAAGTTCCGCATATATTCACTAGGATCGATTCTTCCCCTCCTCCAACCCGGGGACTGGATCGCGTCGCTGGACCTGCAAGACATCTACACACATGTCCCAATCCATCCACAGGACGGACAGTACCTGCGTTTTCAAGCCCTGGGAGGCCATTATCAGTACAAGGCCCTACCATTTGGCCTCTCCCCAGCACCACGAGTATTTACAAAGTGCGTGGCGTCGCAGCAGCACACCTTCGGAAGCAGGGCATCCATGTCTTCCCTTACCTGGACGACTGGCTCCTATCATCACCATCACCGCAGGAAACTCAGTGGGCTGTCAAATGGACTATCTGCCTCCTCACCTCGCTCGGATTCCTGGTGATCCATCAGAAGTCACACCTTGTCCCCACTCAATCCTTGGAATTCATCGGGGCCGACATAGACAATGTGAAGGTGAGAGCCTTTCTCCCTGCACAAAGGGCAGAGAAGTTGGCCACTCTAGCTATGACAACCTCCCTTCAGACAGTCTCCACAGCCCAGAACCTCCTTCGCATCCTGGGGTACATGGCCGCCACCACTCACATGTTACCCCTAACACAGCTACACATGTGCACCCTTCAGCGGCGCCTACGCTCATACTGGAACCAGCACAACCAGCCTCTTTCCACCAACATTGCTCTCGACGCTCGCACCAGGAGGAGCCTCCAGTGGTGGACAGTCAAGCGAAACCTCACTGTGGGGAGGCTACTCCAACAACCCAGTCACCAGGTCACCATCACTACCGATGCATCCCAGAGGGGCTGGGGAGCCCACATGGGTCAGCTACGCACTCAAGGGGCCTGGACAACAACAGAGGAAAATCTCCACATAAATCTTCTGGAACTCAGAGCCATAAGGTACGCACTGCAGGCGTTCCAACTGCACATCATGAACAAGTCAATCCTCGTACAGACAGACAACCAAGTGGCCATGTTCTATATCAACAAACAAGGAGGGACAGGCTCACGAGCCCTATGCAAGGAGGCTCTCACCATCTGGGCTATAACCCTAGCGAGCCACTGCTGGATAAAAGCGGCCTATCTCCCAGGCAAACAGAACTCCCTGGCAGACAGGTTATTGAACTCTATATTCATTGCATGAAGTTTTGAGTGGGACACAACGACACTTTCTTGTTTCTATATACAGAGCTAATGTTTTTGTTTAGACAGGTTAAGCTGACAACTGAGCCCACATGAGTGGACCCTGAGTCCCCAGGCCACCTCCGACATCTTCCACTGCTGGGGCCAACCGGAGATCGACCTCTTTGCGACAGACCAGAACAAGAAGTGCCGCCTGTTCTGCTCAAAACACCCGTCAGCACACAGCATGGCTTCAGATGCCTTTGATGTTTGCTGGGTGGAGTGGTCTCTTGTGTACGCCTTTCCACCCACCCCCCTGATCTCCAAAACGCTACAGAAGGTGATACAGGACAAGGCCCAGGTCATCCTCGTGGCCCCATACTGGCCCCGGCAAATGTGGTTCCCAACTCTACTACGCCTGGCACTGGAGCAGCCTTTCCACCTCCCTCTCCAGCAGTCTTTGCTCACCCAGTACGATGGGCTCACCCTGCACCCCAATCTGAAGGCCCTGGCGCTAACAGCATGGAGATTGAGTGGATAACCCTCTCTTCACTTAGCATCTCGGAGGAGGTGAAACACATCATCCTGTCAGCCAGACGACCATCCACCAGAAAGTCGTACGGGCTCAAGTAGAAGCGGTTCAGCGGGTGGTGTACCGCCAGAGGGCTTAGCCCATCCAGCTGCCCCATTCCATCGGTCTTGCAGTACCTTGCCTCGCTCTCCGAACAGGGGCTTAAAACCAACTCTGTCCAGGTGCACCTTTCCGCCATCGCGGCCTTCCATGATCGCAAAGGCGATGGAACCATCACCTCCTTGCCCCTGGTGGTAAGCTTTATGAAAGAACTAAACAACCTATGACCTCCACCCGGTCCCGGCTTGGGATCTGAATATCGTCCTACAACAGCTGACTCAAGTTCCCTTTGAGCCTCTACTTGCAGCCTCAATGAAGCATCTGACATGGAAAACTCTGTTCCTGGTAGCTATCACCTCTGCATGCAGAATCAGCGAGCTTCAGGTGCTGGTGGCACATTCCCCATACACTCAACTCCTCCAGGACAGAGTCGTCCTCCGCATGCACCCTAGGTTCATTCCTAAGGTGGCTTCCGAATTTCACATCAATCAGATCATCGAGCTGCCCACGTTCTACCCTGAGCCGCACTCCTCCCCTGAGGAACAGAGGCTACACACCCTCGACTGCACCAGAGCCCTCAGAACCTACATACTCAGAACAGGCCCTCTCCGGAAAGGCTCCCAGCTATTCGTATCCTATGATCCCAACAAACCAGGGCACCCAGTCACTAAGCGTACCAGTGCCCAATGGATCTCGGACTGTATCTGCCTCTGCCACAAACAGGCGGGCGCACAGGCGGCACCGAATGTGGGACCACACCAGCTCAGAGCGTTGGCAACCACTATCGCGAACCTGCGCTCCATTCCCCTTGCCGACATATGCAGAGCCGCCACTTGGTCCTCTGTCCACACCTTCCAGAGACACTATTGCTTGGACTTGGACACTCAGGATCGCTGTGCCTTCGGCCAGGCAGTCCTTGCTACTGCCAATAGCAGTGACAACCCTAATAGAGGACACTGACGATATTCCAGCCATGTTGGCCTCTCACTCAGCGTTATATCAGCTACCTGGCCATGTTGACCTTGCTGTTCGGCCATGTTGGCTATTCTCTTGCTAGTCGGCCACTTGTTGCAGTTACCTGTCAAGTACAAAGTTGCAACCTGTCAATTGTGAAATTCTAATATGCAAATAAACCATAATTGGCTTCACTAAACTCGGCCTCCCTCTCCACTGCTACTCTGTGCTATTGCGCAGCTTGGGAGACACCAGGTGTGGCTGACGAATCCTGCTTGTCCAAGGAGAAAACTGGGTTATTTACCTTTAATGGGAGTTCTCCGTGGACAGCAGGATGAGTCAGCCACACAATCCCGCCCACCTCTCCAAGGCTGAGGTCGGCCTCCGCTTGCCCCTAGCCACGGATATGCCAGGGACAGCTTGTGACTCACTGGCTGGCTAGGGGTGGGCTAGTGGGTTGGGCCTCTGGCTCATGCTCAGAAGGTTCTGAGCTCTAGAGAGCACTTCTGTATATGGTGCCGTCGGGGGACGACACCAGGTGTGGCTGACTTATCCTGCTGTCCAGGTAAGTAACCCAGTTGTCTCTCTACAAGGGTTGCAGTGAAAGTGACAGCAACAAGATATTGATCGAGCTCCTCAGCAGATGGCCTGATTTCAGACAATGATGAGGATTTTGTGTTGGTTAGCAAATGAACCCTGAATCAATGGATAGCAGCACCAAGGCCATACAGTGGTGACTGCATAGAAGTTTCTATCATAAGAACATAAGATATGCTATACTGGGTCAGACCAAGGGTTCATCAAGCCCAGTATTCTGTTTCCAACAGAGGCCAATCCAGGTCTTAAGTACCTGTTAGATTCCCATAAAGGTATACATATTCCATGCTGCTTGTCCCAGGTTGTAAGCAGTGCATTTTCCCAGTCTACTTTTATAACAGGTTATGGACTTTTCCTCCAGGAACTTGTCCAAACCTCTTTTAAACACAGATACACTAACAGCTCTGGTAACGAATTCCAAAGTTTGATTATGCATTGAATGAAAAAATATCTTCTCTGATTAGTCTTAAATGTGCTACATTGTAGCTTCATTACGTTTCGTTGCATTTCAGAGGCCCAAAGAGGTCAGCAACTGATGAATGACAGCAATTCTTCTTATCTGCTGTGCAAGGCATGGAGTTTATTTTATTGGAGAAGTCCTGTGATGATGGAGTGAAAGCGACAGCAGCAGTTCTGAAGAATGGAGGCAACCTAGACATGGTGGTCACAGGATAGCTGACTGAGTGACATCAGACTAAGGCAGCTGTTGAGGAAGCCAGGCAGCCCTTTTTAGGGATACCACTGCCTGTCCCTACTGAGTAAGGGGGAGAGAGGTAAAGAAAGTTTATGTCTCTTAATATGATTGGTCATTCACAACCAATGGGCCATCTTTTTAAAAAGCTTACAAGTTTAAAACCGAGAAACGTGACAGAGGAGGTCAAAAGCTGTATTATCAGGAAAATGAACCTGAAAAAAGCTTAAAGCACTGGGAAAAAGTTGTCTGAAATAGATGAAAATTCAGATCCATGATGACTGATTCTATTCAGGTAGTTGGTGCACACATGAAGGCAATGTATCAACAGGATCATCTTCAACAGCACAATATCAAGCATTCCTCCAATTGCTCTTGAACAAATTGTTCAAAAAGGCTTCATTTCAAATGTTGATTCTCATCACAAAGCTAACAGGTATTAAATTTCTCCCTCCATGGTCATCTTCATATAACAGATTTGGAAATGTATTTTAGAATTACTCACTCACCTTTCCAAATCCAAATTCAAGTTGAGTTACAAAAGGTACACAAGTTATTTCCTTATCCATGTTGTCTTACAGTCTAAGGGCCCCTTTTACTAAAGTCCATTAGTCAATTAACAAGCGTTTTAATGGATGGCAACTGGCAACCAGGAACACTAACGCATGAGCATGCCAGCCACCACACGCTAAAATGCATGTTAATCTGTGATTATGGGATGGTGCCGGGAATGGTTGGATTGTGGGCGTGGAAAGTGTGTGCCCCAGGACAATTGCTGCATGCTCACTGGCAACATGGCTCAACACGAGTTCATCTAACAACTGTTCTATGGGCATGGTTAAGTGAACCCACCTTACTAGAGCACATATGTGGCCCATCACATTGTATCTTCCAGGAACATGCTGGTCACACCCCTGACAGCTAATGTGGAGGTTTTGCAAATAGCATGCATTTGGTACATTAATTGCAAAGTCTTAGTGGGCTTTAGTAAAAGCATCCCTAAGTTGAATTTGAGGCAATGAAAGGTGAAATGAATTGCCCAAGAAAAGCAGCCATAATCTACAACATTCTTTCTTCACAACCTTAATTTCTTGCAAAATTCTGAACAGCAAATGAACTCTGAATCAAAGTTTCAGTTTCCTGAAACTTCTAGAAGGGAAAATTTCCATTAAACAAGTAGCAAGCAAAATTTTCTCTAGAAAGACTTAAGTAATAATCCCACAGAATGTCTCACAGAAGATTTTGCAGGCACGGTGTTTTCTTCAGAATTATTTCCCATCCAAAAGTTGGAACAAAATTAAATTGTTGAACAAAAGATGTGTTGCTTCAAAACTGTGCAAAGAGACCAATGTACAAGGCTATTAATGTGAGAAATGCAATTTCAAGCATTAAAATAGCATATAGTGTGCAAAATCATGTTTGCAAAATGTTGCATGTGCTGTTTAATGATTTACCACATGAAACTTTGTGCTTGTGAAGCCATTTGCAAAAGATGCAAAATCAAGGGGAAAGAAGAGCTTGCCTACTGCCGCATGGTTGCGGTTTTTCTGGGGTGATCAGGTATGTTAGAGGAGCCCAGTGCTATGTGCCGGTGAGTGGCTCTGCTCCCATGGTATGATCATCAGACTGTGACTTGTGTTAAAAGCTGGCATTCACCACTGAAGACTGGGAGAGAAGAGATTGCCTACTGTGCAGACCTTTAGCTGCACGGTCGCAATTTTCCCAGAGTGATCTGGTGTGTTAGAGAAGCCAGTGCAAAGCACTGGTGAATAGCTCCGCCCCTGTGGTGTAGTCATCAGACTGAGACTGGTGTTTAAAGCTGGCATTCTGCCGGGCAGCCACGGGCACAGGGCCAAAGGAGCAAGGGGACAAAAGGGCATGACCTTTTGGTGTCCAGTTGGATATTGTTAGCATGCCTAAAGAAGGTGATAAGTGGAAGAACAAGGAACAGAAAAATACCTCAACCCCAGCAGCCTCATTAAAACCTACTGGTCCAACGGATAAGGATGTGACCTCTATCTCAATTTCATCTTCAAAGAGACTACCCAGCTTGTCCTCGGGGGACAATGTTGAACCCCACTGCTAGGACTTCTCCGCTGCAACCATCAACTGTTTCAGATTAGTTGGGGGATCACAACTCCACCAATAGATGTGGGTAAGGCTGTGTCTCCCTCAGAGGTTATCCCTTCTGGAGACTCTGCTGTTTGTATGCCTAAACTAGCGGTTCCCAAACTGTGGGTTGTGACAGTCTGAGAGGATGTTGTGATGCGCAGTATAAACCACAAAGAAAGCTGTGCTGTAATTTCCAAACCCAAGTGTTTCAGGCATGGTGAGCACTTCAGATAATTACTTTAATATGTTTAAATTTGTGTTGTTTGAGTGCTAATTTAATTTGGTTACCATCTGGGGTCATGTGAATTTTCATCCATTAAAATGGGGTCACATTGGGAAAACGGTGGGAATCACTGACCTAAACCTTTACATTTTTCACCTACAATGTTTTCTTCCCAAAGTTGTGAATAGAGCATTCCCTATCAAATGTGCAAGGGTCAGGAATTGCTGGGAATAAAGATAGCCTGGTGTTACACAGACAGATTGAGGTACTAGAAATTCTATATGACGCAAGAATCTAAGGTGTCTTAATTTTCCTCGAATTCATTACCTTTCATCCTTGATTCTGTTTCAAAAGTATTTTAAGGAAATTTTGCAGCTGTTCAATGCTGACACATTAGCTCATTTGACTTGCAGGAGCTTTTTGCACATTCCTGCCCTACATTTTGCTTAATATTCTATCTTTAAACCTGGCTCAAAATTTCAAAATTGCAATGTAAACAAGACTTTGCTAAACTACATGCATAAAGCACATTTTCAGGAACATTTATTTAAACAACTTACAATATGGTCTTTCTCGAATATAGATTGGAGAATCAGTCAAAATAATCATCCTGCTTTCCTGCACATGAAAAATAGTACTTTTAGAACAAATAGGTGCCTTTCATATTTTTACTATACTTTAGTACATTAATGCTGAGTCATTCTTAGCTCCAGCTCAAGGGCGACTTCAAGAAAAACGAAAGCAAATATTATCCCTTAACCTGAACATCACGACAGTACACTTTAAAGCTCATTCATAGTGTCTCTCTGTTCTATGTACAGACTGTGACTGAACTATAAAAACTTTTTGGTGGGCATATTCAAAGGAATTAACACGTTAATCCCACTGAGTGGGATATTGAGCAGCACTTACCCAATTTGTGTCCTAGCTGAACACTCTAATGCTGACCACTCAGTGTCAGAGCATTCTGGGGTCACAGCGCAGCAGCACCAAGGGTTAGCCGGTCAGCGGCAATATTAAGCCACCAAATGGTTAACCCAAACTGGCTAAAGTTAGGATGAAAAAAAGCAGGCCGAACAGTTTAGCCTAACAGTTTAGCGTGTACTTATAAATGAAAGTAGCACTTACAAGTGAAAGTCGCAAATTACCGGCCTACATGTGTAGCTGCTGGGACATTTCCTTCATTGTTTTTTCCCACCAGTAGGCTTGCAAAATGAAACTTCTGGCAGTATGTCCCACATTTCACCTTTTCTATTTAGAATCGGCTCCACGTTTAGCAGAGGCCTTTCAAAATAACGCTGGAATTGTAAATGTCGCAAACTCCACATTGCAATTCTGATCCCCACGTCTTTTCTAAAATATGCCTTCACATATATATAGTAACATACATAGTAAATGACGGCAGATAAAGACCAGTATCTTTCAGTGGAAGACTTCCCCAAACCTCTGGCAAACTGTTTACTCACCGCTAACTTTGTGTTTTTATTTTTGAGCGTAATGCTAAAGTATGTCCACCTCGTCTGATACAATTGCTTGAAAACTGAGAGTTAATTGTACTAGTGGCAAGTTTTTCAAAATAATATAATTGCTAATAAATTATTTCATTGTGATATGAAATTCTGAATATTTATAGTTATAAAACACTAGAAATTGAATGCATCTCAGAGCACAGAAAAATGCGAAGAAGCTTCTAGAAGGTAATTTTATAGCAGGGCGCCATGGGTAGGTATGTAGACGCCGCACCTACTTGTCTTTATAAAATACGAGCATATGTGGCAGAGAATGTGCCTATAATGTAGGGACAATCAATCACACTGGCTTGCAAGCACGCGTAAATGACTGTGCATACTTTACACATATATGTGTGTAGATTAAGGTATTTTATAATCTAAATGCTTAAGTGTGAACTCCACGTACACTCCACCGAGGTTGCACCCCTGGTTATGCCTACAGGCAAAGTACATGTATTACGTAAGAAGTCATTTATGTGCATATGGCCATCTACTCGTGCAAATGATTTTATAAAATTAGCTCTCTAGTGTCAACTTTTTCTTCGAGGCCACAGCCCTTCTTTTCTTGTTTCTTCCCACCTCTCCCAACAGATATACACCTTGTAGTTTACAGCACCCTCCCCACACACACCCCCAAATGAATATTGAAGCCAAATCTAGGATGTTCTGCTTCTTTAGGGACAGTGTTAAAGGCTTTAATGAAATCTAAACACACCGGAGCCTACATTTGACTCAGCCAGATTCCTAGGCCACACTCAGAGAACTTGATCAGATTAGTGTTTGACAGGCTGCCTTGGATCCTGTAATCTTTTTAAGATGCTAATCTTTCATTTCCTTTACCATTAAATTATCCATCACTGAAGTCAAGACTAACAGGCCTATATTCAGCAATCAAATCTTTATTCCCATTATTTAAGACCTTGATACTGTTGAATATTCAAAGATTTATTAAAACCAATTAGAATAAATATTTTATCAATGATATAAACATCTTACCTGATTATAATTTTGTATCAGATCATTCTGTACCTGAAAAAAATGGGTACATTTCATTATTTTGTAGGATAAATGTACTTAATTAATTAATTTATTTATTTACTTTTCTTATATACCGCGCTATTTGTCATCAGTACGGTTTACATTGAAACAATACAACAATTGGTCAGATATAACAGACCTATTACAAGTAACAGGAAAATTAACATGGAAGTAAACAGGGAAATCATTTATATTTCTAGAGAATACATGTTGGAGATATATAAAATCTATACAGTTAGTTAGGGTAGGTATGAGGTTAAAAGGATGGGGGAGGGGAAGGGGTGTTTAGGTGTTTGAAGTGTGCGATGAAAATGTGGTGTTTAAGGGCTTTTTGAATTGTTTGATGTCTTTAATTGCTCTGATATTGGGAGGGAGTTTGTTCCGACATCTAGGAGCATAATTCGAAAAAGCCCTATTGATGGATGATTGATTAGCTTTTAAGGAAACCTTTGGTATAAGTAGTGTGTCAACAGCTGGAGATCTCCTGGACCTGTTATTTGTTGTGTGTATGATGAGATCAGAGATAATAATACCTGGTTCTGAATACAGCCTCCACACTTACAAATATATATATTATAGATTCTTCAAACTAACAATTTATTAGTAATAATATCAATCAGTGCATGAAGCATTTCAGTAGCGACAGCAATTCAAGATCAGAGTAGAATTCATCATAAACAAGCATCCTCCTTTCAGAGACAAAATAGAAACAGTGCAGGAAGAGAAATTGGAGAAATATTGGAGAAATATTTTCTAGAGATAGGATTACTGAACTGGTCTTTGCAATATCACACTTCCAATGTTATTCTTTTTCAGAATTAGATAATAGGTGAAGAATTATTTTATACTCTGAGGAAAATGTTATAACTGAACGCAAATGCAAATACAGTAATATGTACACAGCACATGCAACAATCTGCCAGCTGGAGTGTTGCGCTCCACACAGCGGACCTTTACAACACGCCCTATGCAATCTGTACAGCCCCCGGATGCAGAGAAGGTCAGATGTAAACCTATCGCACCACATTAATGGGGAAAGTCTACGCCAGTGGCCCTATAGCACTTATCGTGTGCACAGGTCACTGTTGCAGTTGGTTATATATGTGGGCCTATGATTTGCAATGCACATATGACGTCTGACCCTTGAGGCTGATATTCATGATGGGCTGTTTTGGCCTAAAGCAGCTCTGTGACTGAGGCCCACATGTGTAGGTATCATATATGTCTGTATCCGTCTGGAACTGTAGTAATCAGGTATGATGATGGGTTGGAAGTACTGATATCCATGGTTTCCATTCCATCATCTATGTTATTCGGTGCAGGGCATGATGTTGGCAGACGTCTGCTTCAGTGGGACTGCGAGTGAGAGTGCGTGTGTGTGTGTGTGTGGTTGGAGGACTGCACGAGGGGGGGGATCTAGATTGCTCATCCACATATTCAGGGGGGGGGACAGTTATGCCTGGCAGGTACCTGGGCTGTATGGCTGACTGCAGCATCACCGACTGCAAGTGAGAAAAGGCAGGACTGAGCAGGACAGGTCCACATTCGCATGTGCATAGTTGTAGGGAGTGAGGTTGGTGTCTCTGGGCACGTCTGTGTGGTGCTCACACTGCTGACTGCTGTCATTCCACTGGTCCTTTATTAGAGATGTGGTAATGTTTGGCTGGTTCGCTATGGGGGGGCCTGTTCTTCTGGTTCTTGTGCTTACTTAGCATTGTACAGACGTGATCCTGAGATGTGCATACCATGCATACCTACGGAGATTGTCTACTGCCATATATGTCCGTTTTGAAGGGGGTGTGGCCGTTAGTGGCTTTATTGCGGAGATGGGCAGGATCACAGACAGGTACCAACGAAAGAGCACTTATCCACATGCCAAGACAAAGACCAAACAGAACCGTGGATTGTAATGGAAGAACTGTTTATTCAATTGAAAACCAGCCAGGCCCGACACAGGCCATGTTTCGCAACACCTTCTTCAGGGGCTCATTGGCTAAACACACAAATATTAAAAATAATAAAAATAGAACACATAATCATGATGTGAATAATATAAAAAGGACTAAGAACAATCATTAGTGCACATAAAATAAATAAATAATAGTTAAAAACCATAAGTAAATATGGACAGATAAAACAAAATATGAATTACTTAAAATAGTACATATAAACCATGATACGGAACTACAGATGAAGCAACAAGATTAAAAACATGTATACTGATGGATACACCATAAAACAATATAGCCATTCATAAATGCATACACATTTATAACAATCAATAAATAAATAATAACATGTTAAGAAATAAATAATGATACATCACAAAACTAAAATATAAAACTAAAATATTATGCGATTAGATCAAGGAACTACAGGAGTGTGACAACAGAATAGCAAGGGCATTCAAACTAAAGAAAAAAAAGGGGGTAACTGTGCAAAATGATAAAATGAATAAAAAGTCTAAAATGATCAAAATGGTAAACATTGTACATATACATTAGAATTGTGTTAAAATGGAGAAATAAAAAATAATAATAATAATAATAAGAGGACTCAACCAGCCGGAACTAGGGCTTCCTCCACCTTAAAAGATTATGCCGACTGAATTAGCTTAAAATTTGTGTTGACCCATGTAATTACTTACTATTTAATAGAAATACCAAAATTAACGCGTGTCAAATTTGCTCTCGATTGTAAAAGGCAATGAAACGCTGGTAACAAATAATTGAAATGTTCCCAAACAGCCGAAGCTAAGGCGCCCACTAAAACTGAGGGTTTTTTTAAAGGTGTGAAAAAGGGGATTCAAAACTAAAAGGCATTCAACCGAACTAAAAACGGATAACAAATAAAACAAAAGGACACCCCTAAGGGTGCAACTTACTATTTATCTGTGCGAGTAATCATTTCTTTTAAAAATAAAAATACGGTGTTGCAATGGGATCAATATGTAAAAAATAGGATGCTTTTGAACAAAGTACACATGCCATAAACATATGAAAAGAAGCTAAAACTGTACTTACAAGATTTTGAATTACACTTACTGACAATATATTGCTAATCGCATCAACTGCAGCGAGGCAAACATGAAAGGTATGCTATTCCTTCATTCATTGTAAAAAACGCCAGCGCATGCGCTCTTTATTATTTTATATTGGTGTTGAACAACGTGGAAACGTCATATGTAAATGACCCACATAAATTGTGTACCCCATCGAGCGAACATAAAACATAATAAATAAATATGTATATATATTTCAAAAATGACCCCAAAACATATCAAAAATAATAAACCAAATTAAACTGTCAAAAATTAAAGCGATAATAAGACGATATGATGTTCTCCATAAATAAAATAGTTCTTCTAATATGGGCATATAAATATCAACAAGTCGGCTCTCATTATCATGGATAGGCACACACCCGTTTATTGAAGGGAAAACTGGCAAAAAGATAACAAAAAAAGTTTTTCTTTGTGAAACCTTTGATGCTATTAGATACTTTAGATATTGTGTCTAAAGGAATCATGACCGGAAACCTTGGGTATATGAGCCCACCGTAGGTGACTAATTGTAAACCAGATGAAAAAAGAAGAAGAAACCTTGCAACATAAAAGACGCCAACACATGCGCGCCTGGTAATTCTATAGTAGCGTTAAACAACATAAAACCATTATATTTAAATGGGCCATATTTACTTATGGTTTTTAACTATTATTTATTTATTTTATATGCACTAATGATTGTTCTTAGTCCTTTTTATATTATTCACATCATGATTATGTGTTCTATTTTTATTATTTTTAATATTTGTGTGTTTAGCCAATGAGCCCCTGAAGAAGGTGTTGCGAAACACTGCCTATGTCGGGCCTGGCTGGTTTTCAATTGAATAAACAAATGGAAATGTGATGAAATAGAACCCAATGCTGCACATATGGGGATAGATGCAGCCGCATGCACAGAATCACCCACATAGACATGCTAGGCGTGGCCCACAAACACTGCTATGATGTATGAAGACGGGTATATTCCGACAATGGCATTGTATGCCCCCACGCTCACCGATTCCAAAAAAAATGTATGTCTGTGATCCTGACAAAGACCAAACAGAACCGTGGATTGTAATGGAAGAACTGTTTATTCAATTGAAAACCAGCCAGGCCTGACATGGAAAAACCGGCCAGGCCGGCTGAAAACCGGCCGGTTGGCAACCCTATGTCTTCTGCAGGGCAATCCATAATGGTGTTACCTTGCTAACTGGCCACTCTACTACTTATTTGCTTTTCAAATATTATTTTGTAGAAATTTCAAACATTTGGGAGTCTTCCAGTCGTCTTTCCCATTAATTTTTGGAGAGATTCGATTTTCATCCTCTGCTACTTGAAATGTATCAGATGACTCTTAGGACGTTGTAAAACATGGGAACTAATGTAAACCTGGCACCCATTCTTGTAAGGAGGTGGCTGAGGGTAGGCGTGTCTCCTTTAAATTTCCTTTACTAGGCGATATCTCCAAGCAGGGGGATGGGCTAGCTCAGCTAGTAGGGCGTGGCCCTAAGCCTCTGCATAAAAGTAGCTTAGAAGCAGAGGTTTGGGGAGTCCTCAGGGAAGCTGCAATGGAAATCTCTAGGAGCCTGCTTATGTTGGCAGCTTGGAGCCCCAGGCTGATGCCTGGGCAGGACCCTCGGGAAGAGAGGAGGAGGGCTGACAGCCTCAGGGAGAGTGCAGAGCTCCAAAGTCTGCTTGTACTCTCAGGAGGAGAGAGGGGGGAGGACTGGAAGTCTCTGCAAGAGTGAGGCAGAGCTCAAAGGCTGCTTGCAGTAGCAGCAGGAAGCCCAAGGTTGGTGCCTGGGTAAGACCTTCAGGAAGAGATAAGGAAGGTCCGGTAGCCTCGGGAAGAGGGAAGCAGTGCCCAAAGGGAAAAATGCTTTGGTGAAGAGCTGTAAAGACCAAAGGTACGTTAGTAAAAGGACTTTGCATTGGGACTAGCCAGCAAAGCAGCACAGGCTCCAACTGTGCTCATTACTACTACTTTTAATCATTTATATAGCACTACAAGGCATATGCAAAGACGGTCCCTGCTCAACAGAGCTTACAATCTAATCAAGACAGACAATACAATAGCGGAGGAAAAAGATACAATAGGGAAAGGTAAGGAAATACAAGGAAAACAAGGGAGAAGGATCCAAAAACAGACTCAAAGAGATGAGCCTGATGTACGAACTCAGGAAGTTTGTTCCAGGCAAAAGGAGCAGCAAGGTGAAAGTATTGAAGTCTGGAGTTGGCAGTGGAAGAAAAGGGCAAAGAGAGAAGCAAGCCGAGGGTACCGGCGTCAACGACCTCGGTCCTGAACGGGAGGCCGAGGGAGACCGTGGCCGAGGATCGACTCGAGCTCGCATAGACTCGAGGATCGGCTCGGCCTCCGAGGTCGACTTGGACGTCGATGTCCCGGTGGTCGGGGCAGATGCACCGGTGAGACCGGCGATCAGTGCCCGCTGCTGCTCCATGAAGGCAGCCAAGCTGCTCTCCAAGGCCGTCAACCTGAGTCCGAGCTCAGGAGACTCAGCAGCCCCCGACTCGGGCCCCGACGGCGTCGGGCCCGACGTCGGCTCCCCTGGAGGAGAGTCCACGAAGACTACAGTACTCACGTGCCCAGGAGACTCCATCTCGAGACGAGGTTGTTTGGCAGGCCTCTCCGACTCCGAAGACCCGGGACAGTGGTCGGGGCAATGCGACCTGGCCCTCGAGGAACCAGGTGCGTCCGCCGACGCCGCCCTCGTGGGTTATTCTTCCTGCGCTGCTCCCGCGAAGGAGACCCCCGCTCAGAGGAACCCCGACGCTGCTCGGGGCCGGAGTCCCGAGACATCGAGGCCTCTGACGAGGTCCGGGCCCGTCCGGACGCGGAGTCAGAGAAGATTCTGTCCTTTTGGTGCTGCCGACTCCTCAACGCCTTCGAGGACATTTTCCACACGGACCACAGATCATCGGGTCATGATCGGGTCCGAGGCAACGGAGGCAGCAGTCATGTGTGTTGGTGAGAGACATAAGTTTCTTACACCGATCACACTTTTTAAACCCGCTGGCAGCCATCGGGGAAAAAGGGCCCCTGCGAGGTCGAAAGACAGGGCTGCCAGTGAAAAAAGAAAATGGCACGAACGCTAGTCACGAAGGACAAAAATAAAAAAAAAGAGAGTGGGCTCGATACCGGCGTATCGGGCCCAGGCGGGAAAAGGATCCGGCATCGAACCGAAGAAGGAAGACAAAAAACAGGGTAATCAACTTTTTCCTCGGCAAAAAACGAACTACGTCCGTCGGGCTCCGCGGAAAAAAGAAGACTGAGCAAGATGGCACCCTTGGGCGGGAAGGGGACCGCGCATGCGCGCTGCAATTCCCAAAGGCTTTCTTTGAAAGCTGGGGAAATGCTACGCATGGGGGCTCCATCGGCGCCGTCGTCACCCATATGTGAGGACTGACTTCCTGCTTGGTCCTGGAGAAATAATAGTAGTAGTAGCAGTTTTGGCATTTTAATACATGCTAATGAATTATCGTATTATTAAATAGACCTCTTAAGTAGGACCTTTAAAGAAAAACAAGGAAATGTTTTATTTTCCAAATGAAGTGTACTGCAATACAGAAATTTTTTCATATCAGTATATGTAATTTGGAGGTGTTAAACTCAAAGCACTTACTGTAAATGCTGTAATGTCATTTCTATATCCTGATAATTTTTCTCTTTTGTCAACAACCAGGAATCCAACCAATGAATCAGATTCTCCCACATGAGCGCTCAAGGTGACATTTTCTGCAGGTTTCGCTTCTGTTTTACTCCATGTCAAAGAGACCTGAGGGATGAGGGAAATAAAAAGAATTCAATATGTACAGATCATGGGGAAACCAAATAGCATAAGATCTTTTAAACCTTAACGTTTAAGTCTGAATATATTTTAATCTCACAGATTGACATGCTATGGCCCAGTAAACCATCTCTGGAAAGATCCAGCTGTTGGACAATTAGTATATTGCTGAACAAAAATATGGTATCTAGAGAGTTTCTGTATATGTAGAAAGGATTGGCCTGATTCTGCCTTTTGAAAACTTAGATGTCAATAACACCATTGGCAATTTGGTTAAACAATTATCATTCCATTTTCTGATAGACAATTTAGTTATAAAATCTAACGTATGAGAAACTCTTTAACCCTTTTCTCATTAACTTACCATATGAACTTTTCCCATCTCTTTGAAGGAGGGGGTGCAAAAACAGATGGAATATAGATGACCCAACTAAAATTCAGGTTCATTACTCAAAATCTGCATACTGCTTTAAACATTCAAGTATATGAACTTAGAAGGGGGATTTTCATGTAAGCATCTGCCCCTCACCCAATAGAAATTCCATTTGATATTGCTGGGAGAACTCAGCTGTGCAAATGTCCCCAATGGAACAAGCACAAGCAAATCTATTTTGACCATTGTACAAATATATTTTCTGAGGCAGATTCAAGGACATCTCTGTCCCCCATATACACCTGTATTGTTTCAAAGATTACCTCTGAAGACTCTGGTACCAAAATTAGTAATGCAATAAATCATGTGATGTGACAAAACATGAAATTTTCAATAAAATCTAGATACCTTTTATGTTCTGTGCAGTGGTCCAATATCTGACAGAAAGCATAGATACCATTGGAATTTCCAATGCCAACATGCAGAAATCAAATATAAATTAAAATATGCAATTATGAAAAATTTGGGGCTGATATTCAGAACCCTTAGCAGTCAGCCATCAGGAAGCTGGCCGACTAAGGGTGCTGACCGCAATATTCATGGTACTATCCAGACTGTGACACTGAATATTCCCACAGACCACTCTGCCACTGTCCAGTTAGTACAGGAGTGGTCCGAGGGTGAAGCAAGGGCAGTGTGGGCATTATCTGGATATGTGCCGACATTTATCCAGTTAGAGGATCTTCAGTCGGAATCTATCCAGGCAACTAAACCACATGAAAAGCTGTCTTAAGCTGCAATCTGAATAATGGTACTGAATATATTTATTCTAGTTAAATGCTCTGGCGGGATTTTTAAAAAGACGCCAACTAGTCAATGCTTGCATGTATTTTCATGGCAAAGTATTCTGTCATTTATTCTGCTGTTTCTTTGATATCTATATTTGAAAAAAATCCTCAAAGAGCCAAAACAGCCAAACCCATATAACCCAAGACTCTAAACAAGGCAGACCAAAAAAACAAAACAAAAAACAAAAAATAAAAACACAGAGTGAGACAGAAATCACCGGTGGGGTGAGCATCACAGAGGAAAAAAGACCTCAGTAACCCTCCAACACTGGCAGCGGAGGAAGTGAGTCCAACATCAGGGTACAAAGCCCAGTAAGAATGAAAAGACTCTTATGACATCAAAGGTCAAACAAAAAAACCTCTAAAGATGCAAGAACAATGCACCCACCGATGTGTTTGAACACAGCAGCAAAGTCACACAGCATAATAAAAATATTAGCAGGTCAGCCAAGCAGCAAAATAGCCATCAAGTTAAAGCTAAAGTCTTATCTGAAGCCAGAGCGTGAAGAATCTCCAAATGAGCCCCGACTTGAGCCCCGACACCAGGTGTTTCGCCTTGCGGCTTCCTCAGGGGCTTACTGGGCTTTGTACCCTGATGTTGGACTCACTTCCTCCGCTGCCAGTGTTGGAGGGTTACTGAGGTCTTTTTTCCTCTGTGATGCTCACCCCACCGGTGATTTCTGTCTCACTCTGTGTTTTTAATTTTTGTTTTTTCGTGCCTTCTTTTGTTTTTTTGGTCTGCCTTGTTTAGAGTCTTGGGTTATATGGGTTTGGTTTCTTTGATATCTGGCATGAGATAGTCCTACAAATTCATAATGTTGGAACTTCATGATGTTTCTTGAAGACGTTCTTTATTTATGATGTTTTCCTAATAAATAGATTTATTTTAAAAAAAAGTCCACTACATTCCTCTTTGGTTTGACGAAATCATCCCTAGATTTATAAAAAAATGAACTGATGGAAAGATATAAGAGGTGAAATTTGGTGACTAGAAAAATTGGCATGTATCACCACAAAATTTAAATTCTATCTTTAAAAACATTTTCTGCAGTACGCAGATTAATACACATTGCACAGTAGATTTAGTTGACAATGGATAAGGAGCATTTGGGCACCCTGTCTACATGACTGCCCACGCTTTTTTACATGAAACAACCAAATATATATATACTGTATATGTCAATACTATGTGTCTGTCTTTTCAAAAGATGTAAAGGGCTGCAATATTCCGTGATTTCTGTTGCCTCTTTTCTGTCTTTAATTCTTCT